>JAFBMS010000107.1:715000-1060000 GCA_019788955.1 Albula glossodonta | reverse complement strand
CCAAGGTTGAAAATAGCCTCATATAAAAAAAAAGCATTACATTTGTTTAATATGGCAGTGAGCTATATTTATAATTAAATATTTACAGTGCAGGTGGGACTGAATTTTGCACAGTGAGATGGAAACACAGGAGTCTTTATCACTCTCCTGTAAGCAGGTTAGCTCTGCTCCTGTCTCCAGGATGACTCTGTGTTTTCACCTTCATATTGTCTCCTCACTGCCATTGCAAAGTGGAAACCGGCTGTCTCATGTACTGACAAAGCTGGGAAGCGGGATTTATCTTTCGCTGGTCTGCTGAGACATTCTCTGATCTGACTTTTGACTCATCTTAGAAGAGAGAAGTCCTGCTTTCTCTCAGCTTTACCCTGGCCTGGGGTTTGCCTGCAGTTTGGAGTTTAAAGAGTTCCCTTTCATGCTTGAATATTACATAGAACTGAAAATGACTCTCAAGCAGTCAAATGAACAGTCTGAATATATTAGTTGCATTTGTATTAGTCATCATAACAGAGTTCCTGCCACGTTATTCGGAGCTCAGCAGCTGGTGCACATGTTTCTCATTAGCCCGTCAGTATTGCATTTCCATATTGCTGTTTTTATCATTTAAGTATTGGAGATTTGTACACACACAATAGAAACATTACGCTAATTGACTGGTTGACAGTAAGGCTAAACTAGTTTGAATTCAGGGTATTTTACAAAGGGGGAAAATCCAAATATTTTCCAGATGCATTATGGGATATTGAGGTTCACAAAGTCGGTTGCTACAGATACATCTCTATATACCTGACTTGCTGAAGGTTATTATGCAAAGGAACGTGCCCCTAATGTAAAGTTAGGGCTGCCTGAGTGAGGTATTCCAATGCTTTCCTGCTCCTCACATTTCTGAGTGTTCATGTGACTGGCAGGGCTTTGCTGGTTGCCAGGAAGGGCTTTTGGATGCCCTCTAAGCTTCTGATCAGCTCTGCAACAGCCTCTCGAGTTAATTGCGTATCCTCTCTCTCCGCAGAATGCTCGCTCAGAACGATACACTGATTACATCTGCCTGTATGATTCATCCTCCATCTTGAATTTCGTTCTGCGTCTACGACTTTTCTGACAGTCGTAGACAGAGAAGTCCATTTCACAGAAGATTCTAGGCTCAGGTTTGAGGTACATTGTGCGGATGGTCTTCGGATGGAGAAAGCGCGGGTCCAGCACTGTTTCTGCGCTGTCTGGGGTGATTGATTTCCTGTCTGATGAGAGTGATTAAGTGTTTGTCCCACTGTGAGACTGAAATCATTGCAGTAGCAGAGGAGGGGGACAGTGCTATTGGGGGCCTGAGCAGAGCAGGTAGACCGGGTGTACAGTGCTGTGTGTGTGTGTGTGTGTGTGTGTGTGTGTGTGTGTGTGTGTGTGTGTTTGTGTGTGTGTGTGTGGGTGTGTTTGTGTGTTTTTGTGTTTTTGTGTGTGTGTGTGTGTGTGTGTGTGTGTGTGTGTTTGTGTTTGTGTGTGTGTGTGTGTGTGTGTGTGTGTGTGTGTGTGTGTGTGTGTGTGTGTGTGTGGACTTAGCTGACAAGAAAGGCCGGTTTCATAACTGTAACACAGAAATGTTTCTCCTTGCTCTGCAACAGTCACATGACCATGTGGCTCAGTCAGTTCCATCTGGTCCGTGTGTCCAAACCAGGACCACATTGTGGGCCAGCAACTCGCATCAAGCGCCTGCACAGCAGCATGGCTTTGGGTCTTTACCACCTGTGAAAAGGCCCAGTTAGTGCTCAGCTCAGGCTGTGCCAGAGCACAGGTAAATAAACTGGTGAGTGTGAATGGAGTCAGTGTGATGCTTTTCCTTAAAAACAAAACAAAGCTAATGACCTACTGATGACAGATAAATTGTTTGTTTGTGTTCTGTTCTGCTTGTGTTTTAGGTATGTGCTTTTGTTTCTGGGTGTCTGTGTGTGTGTGTGTGTGTGAGTGTGTGAGTGTGTGTGTGCGTGTGTCTGTGTGTCTGTGTGTGTGTGTGTGTCTGTATGTGTGTGTGTGTGTCCTGTGTGTGTGTCTGTGTGTGTGGCTTAAAGCTTACAGTGCTGTTCTGATGAGGAGTTCTGCAGGTCCAATGACTCTGGAGCCTTTTCTCTCTCACACAACACAAGTCTACACTGTTTGTGTCCGTGGTGCCGTCTGTGCATTGCTGTGGTGTCTCATTATACAGTAATGACAATATGAAACACTCCACTGTGTCTGCATGTCTGGCTTTGTTAGTGTCTGTGTAGTGGAGCTTTCTGTGCCTTTGTTCAGTAAAATCTAGTAAAAAGGTTTTTTAAATATGTGAGTGATGTGTTATATTTTTAACAGTCTTGTGATATCTACAGGTGACAGGTCATTCATATTTGTGTGTATTACTTTGTCATTGTGTTCAGTACTGTGTCCGTTCCGTGTTGTCTGTGTTCTCGGTGTGTCTGTGTTCAGTGTTGGCCAATGTTGGTACCCTTACAGCAGGAAATAGGTCAGTTCCCAGGGGCGGTGTCCTCTCTTCTGTATTCTGTGTGAGTCCACTTGTGCACAGCATGCCCTGTACATCTAACAGTCTGACTGTACCCAGCATGCTTTGCACATTCTCAGTCTGACTGTACCCAGCATTCCCCGCACATGATCAGTATGACTGTATACTGAATGCACTGCACATGCTCAGTATGACATTTGTTCTGCACATGCTCAGTCCGACTGCATCCTGCATGCTTTGCACATGCTCTGTCTGTTTGACTACACAGTCCACCTGCATTCTGGATATTCTGTGCGGATATGTGTCTGACAGGCATTCTGTGCATGACTCTGGTTCCTTATTCAGAAATTATAAAACGCCCCTGCTGTTGCCACGGTTGCACCGCGAGATGCTATGATTGTTCATGGCAATGTGTGGACACTGAGATTTTCCCTTCCTGTGTAAATTCATCACCTTTTTTCCCAGCTGAGTCAAATCCAGGACTTCTCTGCTTGTTGCTCATTATTAAAAGAGAAGGATTGTGGGTAATTGTCCTGTAATAGTCATTAGCCAATTGGTCACCTTGTTTTTTTTCCGGTGCTTTGCTAAGTGGAAAAATCATCGCTGTTGTTGCTTAAGGTGAGACCTGAAGGATATTGCTACCCTGATAGAAAATGTTGAAGCCGTATTAAAATGATTAGAATCTGCGGCATGGCTTTTACTGAGCGATACATTCAATGAGATGACAAAATAAATCCCTGCCATTGTCACTCTCAGTCTCCTTTTGTGTTGGTTTTAGATAGAGTCCGCTATAAATTGTAATGTGACAACAGCTTTTTAAAATGCATTGTACAGATAAATTCTTGTCAGTTTTCACCACCTTTTCTTTTTTTGTGTTGTTCTTTCTTCCTTTTCCTCATTCACATCAGGGTAATTTTTCTTCACCATGTCTTAATCCCTCCCTCTCTTCACACTTTCTCTGTGGTCTGCTTGTGCAGTCTTGTGTTAGGGAAAAGGTGTGAATGCCGTCCCCCACAGCAGTCTGAACTCGGGTTCCTGCGTTTCCATTTTGGGCTGAGGGTCAGGGGTGCTCTACCTCCTTCCAGATGCTGTTCTTTGAGCTACTCCTGTGTGATGCGGTTACACAACATCCATTTAGGAGCCATATTCTTCAAATAATAAAAGAAATTATATTTCACTAGGAATCAATTATGGCAGTTTGCTTTTTATGCTCTGAAAAGCCCAGTGATATGATCAGTAGTTATCTGAGTATTCATTTATGTTCCTGTACAGCAGGAGGGATGACATATCAGCTTATGTTATATAATTAAACCCTATTATACTCTGTGTATTTCATATTGTATTTTGTATTGTGTGCCATACCAGTCACTACAAAAGATGTATTGTCCCTTTCACCTGTGCTGTAATATTCTATCTGATGAAGAATTTTACCTCACAATATACTTTTATTACATAGTATGATGAAAGGATCAGTAAATTTGAGTCATCTGTCTTTGTATCTGAGTCCACCTAGTAATAGAAAAAGAATAGCTTGAAAAATCATATTGACAAAAATGAAAATAATTAAGGTCTGCTGAGTCTTTGGATCCTGGAGAGATTAGCGGAGGCTAGCACAGCATGTCTCAATAGGGCACTGACCTGTGGCTAGGTACATCATATCTGAGGTGGTTGCCATGGTGAAGAGATATCCAATCAGAGCCTCCCTCCGCAGGATTCCACAGTGGGGAGAGCTTGCTTTAGCCTCCGTGCTGCTGGAGAGGGTGGCCTGGCTGTCCACGGGTCAGTCCCACCTCAGAGACCTCCTCTTACACCAAGGATGTCCAGCCTCCCCCCAGAGGGGCCGGAGAGGGTACAAGCTTCTGCTCTACTTCGGCACTGAAGCACCTGATCCAGCTAACGCGCCCGTTTAGAGTAGCTGTGTTAGTGCTGGGCTACAACAAACACCAGGACCCACACGGCCACTACTTCTCAGATAGGATGTTACACTGCTGTTTTACACGGTCAGGCGTTAATTTGACTTTGTGTTAAGCATTCAACATGGTTGATGTGAGTTGACGTGATCACTTTGACAGCCTTAAGTCTAGTATAATGTATGCTCAAGGTTTATTTTATTTCCAGGAATATTAGTACTAAGGAGCTCCATTGGTCATACATGTACCCCTGAAAGGAGGTGAGAGGCTAAGGAAGCATAGCGACCAAATCCCCCTCCACCAATTACCCTGGTTGCCAGATTGGTGACCCAGCAGCCTCCTGTACTGCACTATCACACTCTGTGCTTTCCCTTAGCTGCTGTTTTCTGTTGTGCGGAGGCAGTTTGTGCGACAGCAGTGATGTGGCCCTTGTAGAGTGAGGGTAGCCTGAGAGAAGCCTCTGTCTGTGGGTAGGTACAGTGTCTTTGTCAGGGCAGGGCCTTTTTCAGCGGCCTGCTTTTCTGTTGGAGCGGAGCTCTTGACCCGCTGCTCTTAAAATTGCTCAGCACTGAGTGGGCAGAAGCATGCTGCTCTGACAGGAATAAAAGAGCAAGTTCTACAGCTTCTCAGAACTCGCCTGGAAGCTTATTACCGTAATTTCATCCTGGTTTTTTGTATTTCGGGAAGGCATCTTTAGAAATGTACTCTTGGGGTGGCTCTTCTCACTGGGGAGGGAGAACATGGGCTCTTCCTCACTGGAGCAGGAGAACATGGGCTCTTCCTCACTGGGGAGGGAGAACATGGGTTCTTCCTCACTGGAGCAGGAGAACATGGGCTCTTCCTCACTTGTGAGGGAGAACATGGGCTCTTCCTCACTAGAGCAGGAGAACATGGGCTCTTCCTCACTGGAGAGGGAGAACACGGGCTCTTCCTCACTAGAGCAGGAGAACATGGGCTCTTCCTCACTGGGGAGGGAGAACACGGGTTCTTCCTCACTGGAGCAGGAGAACATGGGCTCTTCCTCACTGGGGAGGGAGAACATGGGTTCTTCCTCACTGGGGAGGGAGAACATGGGTTCTTCCTCACTGGAGCAGGAGAACATGGGCTCTTCCTCACTTGTGAGGGAGAAAACGGGCACTTGCTCACTAGAGTAGGAGAACATGGGCTCTTCCTCACTGGAGCAGGAGAACATGGGCACTTCCTCACTGGAGCAGGAGAACATGGGCTCTTCCTCACTGGAGCAGGAGAACATGGGCTCTTCCTCACTGGAGCAGGAGAACATGGGCTCTTCCTCACTGGAGCAGGAGAACATGGGCTCTTCCTCACTAGAGCAGGAGAACATGGGCACTTCCTCACTGGAGAGGGAGAACACGGGCTCTTCCTCACTGTAGAGGGATGGGATAAAGCAGTATCAGTCCTCAGTCTCATCCCTTCTCGCCCTTTCAGACATGCTGGCTCAGTGCCCCTCCCCACCCTGAACACTAGGGGGCACACTGAACACTTATTCATTTCACTGGGGGGGAGGGGGGATTTCGGTGCTGCAAAAAGACAAGAAAATACACAAAAAACTAAATTCCTTGCACTGCACTGCTCAGTTTGTGTATGATTAGTGGATACTTTCTTGTCTGTTGTGAAATGCACTATTTTTGATTATTTGGGCCATTTAAGTTTTTGTTTTTCTTCATGATGAAAGGACAGTCTGGCCTGCACACCTGTAGTATGACTCATTTCTCCATAGATTACAGTCTTTAAAAACACACCCACTGTGTGATTGACAGGACCTCCCACCAATCCCACACTTAGCAGGTGTCAGCAGTCTCCTCTCTGTAATTAAAAGGTGGAAGAGGTGTTTGTTTCCCCCTTACTTTCATCACCAAGTGCCCGAGTTCTGTCTCCTAGGAGTGCTATTTCCATGAGTGTATAAGTACATTGACCTGTTCTCCCTCCCATAGTAGAGGCATAACTCTGTTATATCCCGCTGATATGACTAGATTTTCATTTTACTCCCATCAGCAGTAATGACACACAATCACTGCTGAGTTCCAAAATCACCCTAATTTTTTATGCTTTAACTTTCATGTTCTCACTTGGAATCCCATATAAGACAAAAAAACTAGACTGACATTTAAACACATTTGACCAACCTGCGTGATTTTGATGTGCCGTCTGATGAAAGATCCGTAAGTGTTCATCACATCTACTAAATGGATGCCTTAATCGACCACCCTGAGCTTCGCATTATATTTTAGTTCTGATTATGTGTTCCATAAAACTTTTGAAATCTGGTGGCTTTGGAGTTTGCCAGGCGTGTTGTTTTTGTTTCGAAGGGGGAAAAAAAACACCAAGAAAAAAAAACCCAGAAGAGCTGATGCAGGCTCTCCTCTTGCACAGTCTGTGGATCCTCTGTGCCCTGCAGGTGGGGGTTCGCTCCAGTAATGACGGCTCCTCTCCTTTCCTCGCTCTCCATCCTTTGATGCTTGGAGCGTTGGAGTGTCTTTCCGCCCACTGAGCCGGGGAGAACACCTGCAGCATTAGCGGCTCAGACAGGAGGGATAATTACCACTGATCTGAGTTCAGTTCTTGGGGCGCATGACTGTTTGGGTGCGTGGGTGGGTTTGTTGGGCGCGGTCCAGGGAGCCGCTCTGTGGTAACTGGGCCTGTCTGTCTGTGGCGGGTGTCTCGTAGTCTCTGCGGGTGATTTGTGCCAGAATGGGAGTCGAGCTACACCATCCTCCTGAAGCTGAAGCCCTAGCCACTGACAATAGCAGAGGTCAGGACAGTGGAGGGCTGAGAGGAGCGTGGTCTGCATCGGGGACACACTGTTAGCGGGAAGTCACACAGAGGCTTATGACACTCCGTCAGAGGAGGGAAGGAGCAGTCACGGTTGCCTGGGTGATTGCTGTTCCACAGTGTGATTGGCTGAGAGTGGAGTGAACAGTCTTGAGTGCAATGGAGCAGGCAACAAGGGCACTCTCTGAGAACCAAAGAGCCACAAAGAGATGGGGGGGGGGGACAAGAGAGTCTGAGAGAAAGAGAGCAAGAGTGAGTGAGTCAACTGCCTGTACGTCCCATTAACAGTGCAGAACAACACTGCTTAGTCACGTAAACTCGCATTTGCATACTTCCAGGGATGAAGAAACTGCAGAAACTAATCTCTGCATTCAGCCACAGACGGCAGAAACACTGAAGCTAATTCCACAGTGCTGGAAGTATTTAATCTATTTGGTTTTATGGATCCAGAGTTAGCGTCTGGTGCAAGAGATAATGAGATCTGAAGGTCAGTGCCTTGCTCTTTTTCTGTAGGTACTACAGCGCCACCATCCTGCAGATGTCAGGAGTGCGAGATGACAAGCTGGCCATTTGGCTAGCGGCCGTCACGGCCTTCACCAACTTCCTGTTCACCCTGGTGGGGGTGTGGCTTGTGGAGAGGGTGGGCCGCAGGAGGCTAACGATGGGCAGCATTATCGGTAAGGGGGGGGATCATGTGGTAATGTGTCATTAGGATGTGCGTCGATTTAGTGTTGAAAGGTTAAAAATTCACCTTGTGTGAAGCTGATTGGAAAGTCCCAGTCTCTATTACATATTATAGATGCTGGACCAGTTTCCCAGACAGTGATTCAGTGTAGTCTTAGACTAAAACAGTTGTTAATTTTCTTTTAGTCTAGAACAGTGGTTTGAATTTGAAAAACTGGCTCGTTAGCTTTGGCAGATAGTTTTATCTTGCATGTCTTACTTTTTTAAATAACAGGCACTGTTTTGTCCCTCAGGTACTGGTTTGAGTTTGACCCTTCTGGCCACCGGGTTCCTGCTGTCGGCCCAGCACACACCCCCTGTCACCCTCCACCCAACTGACCCAACCACGCCCAACTCCACCTGCTTAGCATATGGGTAAGAGCTGTGTGAATCCCCTGGCCGGGTGTTGTGAGAGGTTTGAGGGCCAGACTCCGTGGCCTCTGTCCCTGTGGCACTGTGCGCCGTTCATCCTGTCTTCCTGCATCCTCCAGGTCCTGTGAGCAGTGCATGCTGGACCCTGACTGTGGTTTCTGTTACCGTGAGAACGGGACATCGGTGACCGCTTCCTCCTGCCTGCCTGTCAATTTGGCCTCTACGGGGGAAGCGGCATGGGGCAGGTAAGGTGGGGGGAGTATAGGGGGTATGTCAGAAAGGGGGAGGATGAGGGCAGTGGAATGGGGGGGGGGGGGTGGAGGTGGTTTTGGGGTGGGGGGGAGGGGGAGGGTGGGGGGAGAGAGAGGGGGGGGGGGGGGGGGGGGGGGGGGGTGTCAGCAGCTTTTGGGTTGTCTCTTGCGTCCTCTTTTCCCCTGTGCTCTTGGTGTATTGGTGTGCCCTGGGCCCTGTAGGTGCTCAAACAGCAGTCAGATGGCAGAGGGAACGTTCTGGGCCTACAACTACTGCCCCACCTCCTACTCCTGGATCGTCCTCCTCGGTCTCATCCTGTACCTGGCCTCCTTCGCCCCAGGTAAGAGGTCCCGCCAGCAGGGTCCAGGCCATCATCATCATCATCATCATTATGGTCTTCATCATATGCACCATCACCAGATTGTTTTGTGGATGTCTTTATGTAGGAATACTTATTCCACAGACCTCATATTTGCTGTATTATTTGTTTATATTAGATGAACATTTTAATGAATCAACTCATTTTCAGTACCTAAATCATGGATACGCTTCGTGTCACAGTATGGATTCGAACCTGCAACTTTTTCAAAAGTGCAGTCCTTGCTGTGCCCCACTCTCTTGGAAGTGTAAGCACAGCAAGCACTAAAGTTATTTGTAGAATTACTGTAGTTACTTTATTAGGTATGAAGTGGCATTAGCCCTTTTGCATTCGGAACATAAGATGGTTTTTATCCCACACCGATGGGTCTATCATGGCCAGCTGGTGTTCCAATGAAAGGTGTTGATGACTCTTACGTTGGTTCTGAGGTTCTGTGTCTCCCTCCTCAGGAATGGGTCCCATGCCCTGGACAGTGAACTCTGAGATCTACCCTCTGTGGGCCCGAAGCACCGGCAACGCCTGCTCCGCTGGGGTCAACTGGATCTTCAACGTCCTGGTGTCACTCACCTTCCTCCATGTGGCACAGTATCTCACCTATTATGGTAGGGCATTCACAGATACAATCACCAGAAACAGCGCTGTGCGATCAACATCAGTCCCCAGAATACTGGGATGAATTCCACTGCGCTCATATATATGATGATGGTGGTGGTGTCTTTCTTCTAGGATGTGCAACTTAGTGTTTGATGAGTATAGTCATGCAACATGCTATATTTACCCTGAACACTTTGGATCTTTAAATAACAGCTTGTTTTATGTAATGCTCTGCTCTGCATTTTATGTACACTCAAGCAGGTCACATGCGGTTGTGTTTGACGGGGTTTCCCTGTCATGTTCACAGGGGCGTTCTTCATGTACTCTGGTCTGGCCGCTCTGGGGTTCCTCTTCATCTATGGCTGCCTGCCGGAGACCAAGGGACGGCGCCTGGAGGAGATCGAGTCGCTATTCGAGAGCCGGCTGTGCACGTGTGGGGCGTCCGACTCGGACGAGGGGCGGCAGATCGAGTACATCAGGGTAAAAGGAAGCAACTACCACCTTTCCGATAATGACGCCTCTGATGTGGAGTAGCTGGTGGGGGGCCGCCTCGTCTCCCTGCCCTCCTCAGCCGCAAGGCCTTCTGGGACAGCTAGAAGCCGTTGCTGGGTGGTCCTCCCACTTTACTTCTGATCTGTCGCACACATGAGTCCTTCAGTCATATTCCAGAGGCCAGGAGGCCGTTCCCTGCTGGCACATGTTGAGTGAGCTGGATCTGTGTATAATTTAAGATCCTGATCTCTCCCCTTTACATCAAATATGGCACTTCAACATCTTAAAATGAAACCATTGCTGTATTTTTATTAGTAATTACTGCTTAATATTTGTTATTTGAATGCACAGAATCCTGGAAAGGATATGTAAGGATTTTAATGCTTTAGAACCACACAAAGCATGTGAAACAGTCCATGAAACAATTATAAATTCATGAGAAGGTATACCCTGTATTTCCAGGCAATATAATACCATCAGCATTCTCTGGAATATCAATCTGGACATTTCTTTTGTTCTTTGAGACCTGTGATTTTTCACTTTGTGTTGTGCAAATATACAGAGATGGTTATAGTGGTATACCTTTCAGAGATCTTTCTGACATTCCGGCTTGTAGCTCTGCTGATAGTGTCCTGCCATTTTCTTGGTGTTATTTCGGTGGTGGGTGGGGATGAAGTAGTTTCGACATCATCCTGCAGTGCCACTTTTACTGTTTGTTCTCTAAATGTTTACTTTTGAAAGTATGTTTTACTTTGACTGTAGGCAATATCAACCCATTTGCATTATGCTTTATCCTCAACTTTGAGTAGTTAATTCAAGCAAGTGTCTGTTTTGTACTTAGTGAGTTTTTCTCAATACCTGCCATTCACAAACAGCAGTTCCAACAATTTTGGATTCCTGATGATATAGGAAATACCAACCTAACACTAATAACACTTGCTTCTACTTATTACACAAAGTTAGAGCCCTGTGGTGTAATAAGGCCAGGAATTAATGAACAGGTTGATTAAAATGAGCAGGTGTCTAATTTTCTAGCCTCGTATCGAGCTGGGACAATTACACAACAGAGTCCTGGAGCCAGACTATAGCATTGCATACATATCTGTAAGTATCAAAATACCCATATCTATATCTCCAATGCTATTCTCATTTATCATGTCTTATCACCGTTCTGTGATAAATGGTTAAGTGAGCATCATGGCTGAATTTCTTTTCCTGTTTATGATCTAATTAAAGTACTCTGATTAGCTGCTTCTGGTTTACAGTAAATTCAATTCTTTTTTCCAGTTTCAATAACTGAACAGTTGTGCCTGACTGTGAAGATGTGTGAATAATACTAGAGCAATGCTCTACACTCCAAGGGGCAGAAGATATTTTTGTATGTGGCATATATATATATATATTATTTTCATGTTTTAATGGATTGAATTTATTGTTTACAGATCAAACACATAAATTGTGTACGATATTATGTGCTGATTGTCTTTTTTTGTTTTCATCAAAATGAATTCATTTTTTTGTCTTGTTTTGTCTTCCTCGGTAGCCTTGTGTACAAATGAAATTGGCCTAATCATCCTTTCAATGGCTGAGTGGAAAACTCATCTATTAAATGTTGGGAGATGTACTGTAGCCTATTCTGTGTCACTTTAATATGGTGGTAGTGTTGTACTGTACCTGTTGACACCTTGGTAGTCAGGTATACAGTATGCCGAATAGCTGCCTTCTTGTAATGGGTCAATGACACATGACCTAGATGTGAACATGTGCATTATCTGTGACACCGAGTTAATAGGTATTTACACACCTGCTGCCAACCCAATCACATAGCCCACAGTATAGTATGTTGTCATATCTTGTGGCCTGTAATCTTGTAATCAGTTCCTTCAAATGAGAAGGCACAACAATGTTAATGTTTGCTTATAAGTTAACTTAGTGTAAATAGGCAGGCAATAAAATGTGTTATTTATATAAATCCTAATATATATATATAGGTATATATGAAGTAGAAATAAACGTAGCCTTGGCAGGATGAGGGAGCGTTTGACTTATTCAGGAGTAATACAGTGGCCAAATCAGAGGCTTACGTTCAGGAGTATTTAATTATTGATTAATTAGTCCAGGGATTTGGTTCCCATTTAGGTTTATTAAAAAAAAAAAAGATTACTGGAAATGTTTTATTCAGCTGTTTTCATTCTGAAATATTACAATAATTTTCAAAAAGAAGGGGTTCACACTAAACATTTGAAATGACATACAGCCATGTAACAAAGCATTCTTGCATTTGACAGTCATATAAATGTATTCTGGCTGAAAAATGCACATATAAGGGAAGAATATTGGACCTTTACAACCCAGTGTTGTTCTGAGGTTTACTTACTGACAGGGATGTCCTGTTTGTTTTGTGGTGAAGCAATTTTCCTGTTTAATAAGTGTTTGTACAGTTTATGATTAACTCATAATGAAATAAAAATATCAGTGCTGTAAAGTACTTTTGATTATTGTTTCAGTACATGTTTTATTAGATTTTATCTTTATACAAATAAACGACATAACTTCATGAAATCTGATCACCTACGTATGTAAATGGCCAAAATAAACACTAATAATCTTGCAGTGTTTGGTTCTGCTTTAATAAATATTGAATACGATTGATGCATATCACCTCATGTCTAATTTTCTACTGTGCATGCATACACTGAGGCACAAAAGCATAAAACATGCGTACAGTGCCCTCACTCACAGACAGATGTAAACAGACAGACACATGCTCACGCTGAGGCACAAAAGCATAAAACATGCGTACATTGCCCTCACTCACAGACAGATGTAAACAGACAGACACATGCACACACTGAGGCACAAAAGCATAAAACATGCGTACAGTGCCCTCACTCACAGACAGATGTAAACAGACAGACACATGCACACACATATGTGCTGACTATAAAAGCCATTTTTTCTTCTTCCGCTAAGCCTTGTCTTTCTCTTTCATCATTAGCAAAATGTCTGCGATTTCCTGCAGTGTTGCAGTCTCCTCTGAGAGCCTGTCCATCACAGGTCCCTGGACTTTGTGGCCCTCCCCCTCTCCTCCACCTCTGCTCTCTGCAGGGTCTTGTGTTGGGTGGTGGTCATACATCTCACCCAGCTTCTCCTGCCTCTCTCCTGCCTCTGTCTCTTCTTTCCTCAATGCATCCCTTGTTTCTGGCAGAAAGAAACCCCAAAACCATTAAAGAAATGTCCTTTTCTTTGGCTGGGGTAAACTTTATAAGCACATACCAAACAGCACAAGGCGACTGAGTCTTGAGACCATTACTGATTAATCTTATATAAAATATGACATGCACAATAAATGCAGTACTTCATACACAGTGTTCATACACAAAATGCAAAATTCAAACCTGTTGAAATTTTCCTGGTACAAACAGTATGCGCTAATGTGAAGATAAGTTTTGCCCATGTCCTACCTTGAGTGTTTAGAGAGGTGTGCCTGAAGGCTGGTGAGGGGCCCCTCTGAGCCCCATCCAGAGCCTCTGGTCTGCAGTGAGGTTCAGTGTCTCCTGAGCACAGCTGGTGTCCTGTTAAAGCATCGCTGTGGCTCTGCTGTGTCGCTACTTTAGATTTGGTCCTGGACAGCATCTTATTTTTTGCTAGGCCTGCACATGAAACCACTTCCTGGAGTTCACTGGCTGAGCCATGCTGCCCCCTAGTGTCCAGGTTGACTTCCTTGTGCCAAACAGAAGGGGAAGAGCACACTGGCTCCGGCGTTGGACTATACTGCGTGGAAGCGTCACGTGTGTGCCACAGAGAACTGTCCGTTTGCGTCCCAGTTTCCCTGGTTTTCTGAGGCTGTGTCTCCTGCACCGTCCCAGATTGCTGTGGGCGCGCTGTTCGAGTTTGGAGAAAAGACAGCACAAATTTGTCCCCCTCATGGCTCTCCACTTGCCCCCCTGCGCTGTTTTTCCGTGTCGTGTCTGTCTGTCTTCTGCAGTCCCCAGCGGTCATTGTGAGCAGTGTGGAGAGCTGTGTGTTGTCGCAGCTCTGACCACATGAGGGCGCTGTAGACATGGGTGGTAGGGGGGCATCTTCACAGTCCGAAGAGCCTGCTTCCCTTCTCTGCAAACACTGGCAGTTCCCTCCTTCCCCCTGAAACACCAGGGTAAAACATTAGAAGAGTAAATGGTTCATTCATGACTCATTAATCCACATCTGAATAACAGTCCCAAATGACTGTGTGACTAATTTAAATCATTTGTTTGCGATAGCCAACTACTGTTTCATGGAAGACATGCCATTTTTTCCCAAAAATATATTGCACTGGTACATACCAAGCCATACATTTTGTGAACGACTAAACCCCTACAAATGCATACGGATTTTCAGTCTGCCAGGACCACACTTGACAACCCGACCAACGCTATATTAACTAGCACGATGCTTACACTGTCGGAGCCTGAGCTAGACAGACTTCCACACGGATAGGAGCCCAGGGACCCACACCTCATCACCGAGCCCTGGCCCAGTCCACCGCAGGCTGGACAATCCTTAGGCTGCTTCATTAACAGACAAGCAATGATTAACACGGCCCAGTATTCACATAAATATTCACCTAGGTAACTACAACTTCCAGAGGGAATATGATGCACTTTAACATATGTGTTAGACAGAATTTTAAAGTTTACCATATACATATACAAGTTAAATTATCTTTATTTGCTCTAAAAGGCATGAGTGCAAGACTCCAGTCCTGAGGAGCTGGTGTGTTGTTTGTGGTTTCCTTCCAATGAGCTGCCATTTTAGCCCCTAAAGAAATGTGAGGGCTTTTTGGCCAATTCATTATTTGTGAATGTGGCAATAAAAACCATAATTCACAATGGCCCTCCACAACCAAAGCTGTGCACTGCTGATGTAGATAATAACAATCCACCCAAGCCCTCTACCTATACAAACTGATAAAATACTATTCTCTTTCACCAGAAGAGGGCAATATTTCTTCATTGTATAAATATGAAAGTTCAGATCTTCAAGTTGAGGAGCATTGTTTTCCACAGTATCCTAATCCTGTCACCCTATAAAACTATGAAATAGCAAAAAAAAAGTCTTGCAAAACTCTATTATGTAACTGCTTGTGTCTTATGTTATCTATTTACATTGCAACCACATGTGGTCACATCATGTGTATTAAGGGAGCACGGTGAGGTGTGAAATATTGTGATGGAACAAGCTGTGTTCGTTTTTACCCTTTAACCTTTTGCCCCTGCTGATCCAAACATCCATTCTGTGATAAATGGCATAAGATCACACCCTGTCTGCTGTAGAGTTATAAAACATTCACTGATTTAGCTGATAAGGCTTAATCCTTAATTATTAAGGCTTATTCCTTAATCAGTGTATCTTTAGCACAAATAAGTCTTTTTTCCTTGAGAAATCTTACCTGGGACAGAAAATCAGCTTCCTGGTGCCTGTTCTGGGATTCATTTAGATCCCTTTAAAATAAACATTACCACAATCAAAACAGTTCACCTGAAAACCTTGTGTTACTCACTGACCCTCCTATAGTACACGGAGAATATCAGTGTTAATACAGTACTTACTCAATCAACACAGATTCCTGTGCTGTTTCTTGAAAACTGATTTTTCTTTTTGGATTGTTGAATGTGGTTGCTGAAAAGTAAACAAGTGATTTGTCATTTGGGTACAGGACTGTAAAGTGGAGACAGCAGGTCAAATTAGTAAGTCAGCAATAATTACCTGCACCCCTGTACCCTCTGCTATCAAACCCCATCAACACTGTGTCCTCTTCCTCCTCCTGGTCTTCACAGAGGTTGAGAAAGGACCCTGGGGTTTCCAAAGCGTGTCCTGTTCTCCTCGGTGTGCTTATGAAGCTGCTGGGTGAACACATCCACACACTTACACGTGTGTGCTGTGATTTAATGAACGTAATTCTGTCAAATACCTACATACCTGGATTCCATGCTACCAAACTGGACCCTGGACACCAAAGGGCTCGGAACCTGCACCTGTGGCCTGCGGGATGGTGTCATCCATGATTTGACCTCTCTCATCCCTCCTGGCTGAGAGAAAGGCTGGAACTGCAAAGCCAAATATGCAGGTGGATAATATGAATGTGCAGCTTATTGAACAATACCAATGATGTGTATCATGTGGCTTTTTGTGTATTTTGATGGATGTACTTGAACTTGTTTTCTGTCCCTGTAATATATAAACAAACAATAACAAAACTTGTGAAATAAGCTAACTGTATTCTAAAGAGTTCCAGTAATCCCTCCAGAGAATGCTTTAATCAGTGTGATTTTCAAAGTGAAAGAGTCAGGAAAAACAGCATAAACATACTTAAAGAGGAACTTTTTGCAGCTCTGCAGTAAACAGGTGTGCGCCATTAAAAGCAAAAACTGCATTTGTGATCAGTACATTGCAGCATATGGTAATTCACGGTGACCTCTCGGTTGCTGTGTTTGCTGTATCTGATTAAAAACGTGTACCTCTCTGCTCTGTCCAGCAGGGAAACTCCCACTGGAGGATCCGGAAGTGGCAGAGGAGAATGGGCTGTAGGTATCCAAGATGCCGTGGCCATACTCAGAAGCACTGCAGTCAGAGAGGTTGGACTCTAACACCGGTGAGAGCTGGAGGCACAGCTGAAAGTGAGGTCACACTTACCCTATGAAGGGAAACTTGAAAAGGGCAAAGACTAACAGGCAAAATGTTACAGCAGTTTTGCTGGGAGCGGTGATGCTACATACTCCCCATAGTTATTCTCAGTGCAAAATGCTTTGAAATTTCAGAGCCACAGATTGTGGGAAGCACTGAAACTACCAGTAGCTTCAGACTTAATTTGCTATGAAATGGAATTAATTCTATTTCTCTACCATCCCATCTGAAAACTGTAATGATGATTAATTCATTAATAAATGAAGGGGAGATAATAAGTAAAATGCATAATTCTCAGCATTTCTTAACAATTTAACCCTCATAACTTTCCAAATATAAGATTTTAGGTGCAAAATTTTTATTCATGTTATGCAATACACCCAGCACAATATGACTTTTTAATCCCAGAAGAGACAACTTCACTATGAGTAAGAGAAGGTAAAAGTACAAGCAAAATGCACAATATAAATCACATGAATATGAAGCAGCCCACACCATTTGACAAACGTGGCATAAAAACAGTAACAACATTTTAAAGCAGGATGGGTTAGTGCAACTGAGGTACTTTAATGTTTGTAAATCTGAACTCCACTAACCTGTCTGTTGTGACGTTCAGACAGATAATGCTTTCTTTTTCTCAAACCTAAGGGCTGGATGCTATACAGAGTAAGCATAACAAAGAAAAATTGCAGTTAACCATTACATATTATATGTACTTGAATCATAGCTTAAATGTGTTACATTCATATGACTTTTACATGCTAATTTTATTCCGGTGAGATTTGTAAGAGATTTCCACAATTACGGATATCACTTCTAAGAACACCTTTGCTTTACTGGCTAGATGGTAAAGGATTTTTTTTTTTTAACCTGTGTCGAGGCTGGCTTTCCGCCAGACAGAGGCGTGATGGAGAACACGGGCTCATGGGTAATTCTAATGGCTCCTCATTTCTGGACCATGGGGCTCCTTTCTGACTGAAATGGGTAACTTTGTGATTGTCTGAAAGAAGCAATATATTAATTTCTGTGTCTTGTTGCAACAATGCCATAGAGGTGTTGTCAAGGTATTTTCATATTAGCAAAAAGAAATACTGAGATCAGTCTCTAACACAGTTTTTAATAGTATGAGTACTTGCTTTTGGTCTCCTTCTTTGCTGCAATTTGGTTTACAATAAATAACGTGACCAGGTCCATACTGCCAGTCGCAGCTCCTGTTGGACCTGCAGGTAAACGTAAATGCTCTATCTTCTTCTGCATCTTTTTCTTTTCAAAGAACTCCTGGGGGGAAACAAAGTAATTAACACTACAAATACATCTTAATTATGCCTTATGTTGGTCACATAATATTTTGTCTGTTATACTAGCTAGATTTGAAGTAACCAGAGAATTAATACATTGGACATATCAAACACATCATCTGTTGCTATAACTAAACTAAAACATTTATGCATATTCGTTATACCCTTTGTCTTCTCACGTCATTTTTCATCATAAATCGGTTCCTGAAAGACATAATAAATACTTTTGTCAGTTCATCAGCAAGATGGCTTATTTAACTGATCTGTATCTCATCAGATATTCTAAGATGCGTTTATTTACCTATATTGTCAGCAGCTATGTTTGTTTTTTAACTGAGATTATACATTTGGGATATGATAGTTAATTAAACACATTTTCAATTCAGGGAAATTGTTGTTAGCCTTTCAAAACAACAGAGCCTATCTAGACAATTAACTTACCGTGAACCCCCGACCCAATTCATTTTGAACGAATAACCTATCAAGAAGCAAACTCCAGATAGCTGCAAATTCTGCGTATCAATAACAGGCCCAGTAAGACATTCAGCCTTAGCTAGATAACGTTAATGCTAACCGTTGGCTAGAATAATCTAATTTACGTAGTGATAAAGTTTAACCTTACAGCTTTACACAACATGAATGTGTATCCAAAGCTACTTAGAAAGTAACCTAGATGGTAAATTACCGGGTAGTGAATTAGTCAGCTAATGCTAATGAGATGGTATTGGTAACCTAGTATTAGCTCATTAGCTTGGTTACGCTAGATCTGCTTTACGGGCCTTTTATTAACGTTAAAGTCAAATTCCCGCACGCGCCTGTGAGATATGACTTGCACGCGCGTTCATTTGATCATTTGTCTGCGCAGGTGGGATATCTGTGAGCAGCCTGTGTGTCTTGGGTCGTTTCTGAAACGAACTGCTGTCCTTAAATAAATCAGTGTGGAAAAATCAAGTATTAATGTTCTTTGTTTATTTGTTGACAATGACAGCCAGCATTGCAAAAACAACATCTGGTATCAGACACCCTGAAGAGGCCAGTTTTCAGAAATCAGTTTATAGTTTAATGCCTTATTTCCTTAGGCTGTCTAGTGCATCTTCATGGGAAGAAATAAAACTCCCAAGCGGAGTGTCTAAAATGCACGCAGCAGATCTCCTCAGCAGTGGCAAGTTTTTAATCTGGATTAATATATTATTATTTTTACCTTTAAACGCTGATTTTAGGGGACTATTTGGGAGAATGTATCTTAATGCTGTAGTGATTTTTTTTAGAAACATGGTTTAAAAGTGCAACATAAGCCAGAGGGGAACAAGAACACTCATTTTGACTCCCGTTTTGGAATAATACTGAAAGACAGAGAAAAAGTTTATAGTTAAGTTGTAAAAGTAGCACACTTTTTAAATGAGTCTTCTCCATTCGTGCCAGTATTGAATATTGTGTATGACAACATATTTTGTTGGTGACAAGTAAGACTCAGAAAAAAAGGTTCCTAAAGGATTCTTCGCATGTCCTGTTGGGGGAACCCTTAAAGGTTCTTCTGTGATATGGGTTTCACTCACAGGTTCTCTGTAGGACCTTATCCAGGGGGTTATATAAAGAACCCCTTCCAAATATCTGTATCTACGATGAACCTTTAAGAGTTCCCCCAGCAGGACACATGAAAAGCCTTTAAAGGTGCTGGAAAGCACGTTTTTGTTCAAAGAATGTAGGCTTTGCACTGTTTACTTGCGGTCGTTACGGTACTCACTGCATGAGCTCTTCAGTTAGCTGCATGTGTCAGTAAGATGTGCAAGAACTGCAATGTCGTTTCTAAATGTAAGAAGTTAAAATGTATAATTTGCAAGCGTGGTTGGTCAGAATGCAGCAACCGTTGCCAACTGTAACCAGCCTGACTACGTAGATTCACAGCGCAGGTCAAGGAAAGATCACAGTCACTCACTGTATTTGAATTCGTCGCTCATTCAACCAATCGTCTCCTTCCGGGGGAGTTGCCAGCAAGAAACACTGCAAAACCTATTGACGGAAACGTTCTCGATCTAGCGGTGCAATCCCCAAAAATACATTTGCGCTCGGTTTTCAGCCTGGATCTGAACATCATTTGTTATTTGACACTCCATGTTTGCATTTTCTGGATGGACATGATACGGAATATCAAACGAAACGAATAGCTAGCAAGCTCGCTATCATCGCCCTGTGTGGAAAAATGTCTAATATATTGCATGCAGCATCAAACGTGAAATGGAATCAGTCTACTGCGGCGAAACGGGCAGCCTTTTTCGTGGCCGCTGCCTACGGAGTGAAAACACTCTACCCCATCATTTGCCGACAGATGAACAAACGGAAAGACCTCAAGACCCAAGGCACAAGAGCAGGAGAGGAAAACGGACTGGTACTGCCGTCATCCGCTGAGGCAGCCCCAAGTAAAAGGTCTCCTGCTGTAAATGCAGAATTCTTCAATCAGATTCTGGAACTCGTCAAAATCCTCTTCCCAAAGCTTATAACCAAAGAGCTCGGATTGCTCTGTCTGCATTCGGTTGCTCTCGTTTCTAGGACGTTTCTATCTATTTATGTGGCAGGATTGGATGGCAAGATTGTCAAGACTATCGTGGAGAAGCAACCACGGAGCTTCGTCTTTAAATTGATGAAATGGCTTCTGATAGCCATTCCGGCCACATTCGTGAATAGTGCAATTCGTTATCTGGAATGCAAGCTCGCCTTGGCCTTTCGCACACGACTGGTTGACCATGCATACAGAACCTATTTTACGGACCAAACATATTATAAGGTCAGTAATATGGACGGGCGGCTGGCGAACCCGGACCAATCCCTCACAGAGGACATCATGATGTTTTCGCAGTCAGTGGCACATTTGTACTCGAACCTCACCAAACCTATCCTGGATGTGATGCTGACATCCTACACACTAATACAAACGGCGAGGTCCCGGGGGGCCAACGCCAGCGGACCGACCCTGCTGGCAGGGCTTGTGGTGTTCGCCACCGCGAAGGTCCTGCGGGCTTGCTCCCCGAAATTTGGGAAACTGGTGGCAGAAGAAGCACACAGGAAAGGGTATCTGCGTTACGTGCATTCACGGATCATTGCCAATGCTGAGGAGATAGCGTTTTACAGGGGACACACGGTAAGGCAAATTGAATGTTAGAATGCTTCGGTGTAAGTATCCAGCTGGCCTGTCATTTTGTGTGGTTGTGTGATTCATTAATTTTTGAAAATCTGCTTTTGGCATTTGCCCGTATGTTTGGTAAGCTACAAGTTTAAACCTAGACAATATAAATATTGATGAATATTGGTACTATCTTGCATGCAGTGCTGTATGAGAGTTCGCTAGTGATGCTATCCCCTATGTCAGGTCGAAATGTGATCGGTTATTTTTCTCCCGCGCCCCAGGTGGAGATGCGGCAGCTGCAGAAGTGCTACAAGGCCCTGGCTGAGCAGATGAACCTGATTTTGTCCAAGCGGCTGTGGTACATCATGCTGGAGCAGTTTCTCATGAAGTATGTTTGGAGTGGGAGTGGCCTCGTCATGGTGGCTGTGCCAATCATCACCGCTACCGGCTTTGCGGACAACGGTGTGTGTCGCCATGTTCAGTTCTGTAACGAAACCGGGACTCCCTTATGTACTGTGAAGTCATCTCGTGATATGTACACTCGTGAAATGACACTTATTTAAATGTGAAAGAACAGGTGTCACAAATGCTGGATAATGCTCATCCCAAGTGTATTTCAACACTGTATGTCACTGTATCCGTAGTTGGAGCACCAAGCATCTCCTGCTTTCAGTAGCTGTGCTGTTTTTGTGGGGGAAGTGTAAAAGCTACCGTTAGGCCTCGCTTATCTCGTGGGCATCTTTTGCTGCCTGCATATGCTAACATCTTGGGGTTAGCGAAAAAAAACCCACAAACCTAAAAGGTGTCGTGAGAAAGTTAAGAGTGGACTGAATACTGCTGGTTTTTACCAGTCACGCTGAATTTGGGCTTGTGTTTGAAAGATGAAGCTCATAAAGAAAGAAGGAGATTTAATGGTGTACTTGGAAATTTAGCCACAAGGGAAGTAAATCTATAATTAACTCATTCTAGTCAGCAATTCATTTTACTGCTGTTTGAACCTTGAGGATTTGAGCCAGGTTGTATAGTTTGATCTTTTTAATAGCCATTTTGGCATGCAGCATTAATTAAATGTTGAGGATTCAGGAGTATACCATACTGTGAATTTGATACACCTGAGTAACAATGTGTTACGAAAAAAGGGCTTAACTCCAGCTGTCACAGCAGGTCTTTGTGTGTTCGGGCTGTTTGGATAACAGTAGAGGCTGCAAGCTTAGCAAACCTTAAATGAATAGAAGATGCAGAACAAACTTGAGATTTAGTCTTTGTCATGTAGCCCCAGGCTGTCCCAGCTGTCACCCAACGACCTCCGAGGTCAGTTTTGTGGTCAGTTCTTTGTTGCTGCCGCCTGCCTGTCTTTTGTTATGCCGGTCACTCCTTCAAAGTGAACAAGGGTGCTTTCATTTAATTGTCTCTCAGCTCATAGTCAGGATATTGCAGTTCCTGATAGCACAGCACTCAGCTGTATCTTGTTATCTTGAGTATCTTTGATGGCGCGCTGTCAGTCATGCGGAAAAAAAGTTCCACTGCTCCCCTTGGAGGAAAAACAGTGGTACGTATTACTTTTAAAAAGGTCAGTGCTTCACCAGGGTTTGTGTAGGTAAGTGTAATTTTGGAGCTTAGATGTGTCTTTCGTCTTGCAGAGCTTGCTGATGGCCAAACACAAGTGCTGGTCAGTGAGAGGACTGAGGCCTTCACCACGGCGCGGAATCTCCTGGCCTCCGGAGCAGACGCCATCGAGAGAATCATGTCTTCCTACAAAGAGGTGAGATAGCATTGGTGGATTCAGAGGAACTGAAGTGAGCTGGGCAGCAAGAATGCAATATTACCATTCATGTGTTATCTGTTGACAAGTCTTTGTAATTTTACATTCTCAATTGTAAATATTCACTATCTATAACTGCATTTTCACAGAATGATGTCTGGCATATGGAGTAATGCTTCACAAAAACATACAGCTCCTGAACCTACTGTGACAAACCATAACCAGCTAGAGGTTGAAGCACAGAGGGCTTAACACACACAGAGCTCTGAATGTCTGGTTAGTGAATTGAATATTCAGCAATTGAATTACCCATTCCAGGACAGTATACAAAATCTTTAAGGAGTCACTAAGCTCACTGTGCTGTTCAGTGTTAAGGGTATGTTTCTGAGATAGAATAAAGATGCAGGCTGAATGTGCTTTGTTTATGGACTTTGTAGCCTCATGGCCCATTTCAAACATATAAAAAGTTCATTTGAAAATGATTGCTTCGGTAAGTTACCTATCTCATTGCATCTAAGCTTGTTTCAGTCAGATGTTGTCACACAGAGCAGTTTCTGGCATGATGTGGTATATCTCGTTAGATTGGAAGTGACAGTTTTGAACCTCCGAACCAGATGAAAAGGAGAACACAGAGTTTATACGCTGGGAATGTGGCTCATAGGACATTACAGTGGGACTCATAACACACCTCTGGTCTGTCTCAGCACACTTCCAGGTGATGAATGTATTATGGTGTTTTTGGTCATGCAGGTGAAGACAGGTGGCAGGTTATCTCTTTGCATCTGTCACCTGTGACCTCACTGTTACCTTTACGTTTATCTGCCATGGTAACTGATGTCTCAGTAGCTTTCTACAGAGGTGAATGCTCTTGAACTGCAGTATGTTCTACAGATCGTTTCACACGTGCACCTGAAGGCAAAATACTATAGTGTATACATATGTTGCTGGGTGTGTATAAATAAATGTATATAATATTTTTCGCTCACATTTGCTTCTTTCTTCATAAATGATTAAGCAATCGCTAAATAAGTTGTCTGTATGGGTGGATTTTAGGCTAATATCTCTGCAGATCATAAGCTGTCAGATGTCAATCAATCAATCAACTTTTGTTTATATGGTGCATTTCACAAACGTTTGCCACAATATGCTTTACAGTAAGCGCTGGCCTGAACCCCCACAAAAGCAAGCCTGTGGCGACAATGGCATGTAAAACCTCCCTATGTCACTTCATTGAGATTGCTGATTCAGTTTCTTCCCAGTACTGTGCTTCCTGGCTAGTAACGATTAGCTGAGAGCTGTCATCATTCCCCATTTTATCCCAGGCCCAAATTTACAGCAATAGTGACCCCAGATAACAGGGAGCCTCAGTGCAGTTTGCATGGCGAAAAGGCTTTTTGGATGTTTCTATCAGTCGCTGTTCTGTATAGTGGAACAGTGAAGTCTTGGCAGATTTATAAGATATCATGTATGTGCACGGTGGGGGTTATTCTTGGGGGAAAATGAATAGTGACCAGAAGGCATGTATGTTGTCATAACCTTCAGGACATTGTTGTGGGAACAGCGGTCTGAAGTTGGAGATGGCGAAGGACATTCAGGGATGAATGGGGAAGGCCCTGTTCACTGCAGCATGGGCAGAGCTTCTATTTTTAGCACAGAAAACAGTGCTGCCCATTCATGTAATTTGGAGGGACGATTGAGTAAATCCCCTCCGGCTCGATCACGCTACGCGTAAGCGGCTTTTCCACCAGCGGGGGCCCTCTCGTCCCGCCCCTGCCGCTGGCCCGACTGCACCAGGCTGCGGACCGCGCGGGTGCACAGCTGCATTCATTTGCATCATCTGCTGCAGCGAGTCGGCACGGTGACCAAAGCGCATGTCCCCACTGCTGGAAATGCACAGATAAATGAGTGATCACGTGCCCCTAATGGAACTTAAGGAATATACTGTTCCACTCTGATCTATAATCAGTCTGTTTTGTGACTGTGTACACTTCATGGGAATTATGGGAAGAAGGCAGATGGCACCTATGAAGGCGGGTTTCTCCAGACATCCTCATGGGCAGCTGAGAACGTAGGATTGAGAGATATTAGCAACATGCATTTAGCACTGTGCATCTCACTACGTACATTGTGTACAGATAGCACTGTTAAAAAATGTTTTTTATACTTGAAGTCCTTAATGGTTCAACACTTTGGGTATTATAAATGATTTAAAAGATACCCTTACCCATGACAGCTTGCAAGTCTTTTGTTTTCCTTAGGTTTTGTGCAGGTAAATAGTCACTGAGGCAATTAGGGTTAAGTGCCTCACTCAGGGGTGCAACAGTAATGGCAATTCCCACCTGGGGATTCAGAGTGCCGGCTAATGGTCTCTTGTCATTTCTTAACCCTTTCAGCATTCTGCCAGTGAGCAGGAGCTGTAGCACATGCTGTGGAGTACCACCTGACTGCACTTAAAAGAGGGTGATAGAGTGGAGTGTTATAGCAGTAAAACCAGGCTTTTGAGCAAGGTTAGAACAGGGTGTTGGAGCAGTTTAGAGTATGCAATTAGCCAAGTAGCTCTCTCATCTGTGTGTCCTGTCTTGATTCTGGAGTATGGGGTGGGAAAGATGCCAAAAAACAAAAACTCAAGAGTCTTAGGTGGCTTGCATTTGGTTCTGCTGCTTCCACAGCGGTAACCTGGTGTGAAGATGCGATCAGTGAAAGCTGGTGGCCTGTCATCTGGCCCTGTGGCTAAGGCCACCGGTGTGGGCGCGGCATTAAGACACTCTGTTTCGCCCTGGCGGCTTAGCCTGCAGGGGAATAATCCTCCATCTGTTTAACATGCAGCGAGCCTCTCAGAGTCAAGTCTGCGCTCCAGCTCCACGCCATCCCAGCATATCAAGTAACCAGGAAGAGTTTCCCCCTCCTGTCTCACTAAAGCACCCCCTCAAAGGCTCTGCATCCCCCCACAAGCTCTTTCATGAGGCCCTTTTCCTGGAAGTTAGTCTC
Source organism: Albula glossodonta (assembly GCA_019788955.1). Taxonomy (NCBI): domain Eukaryota; kingdom Metazoa; phylum Chordata; class Actinopteri; order Albuliformes; family Albulidae; genus Albula; species Albula glossodonta. Next base: position 1,034,174 of record JAFBMS010000107.1, on the reverse strand, counting down.
ATTCAGTGCAAAAGAATCATGGGAGAAAATGTGTCTTTGTTGTTGTTTTTCTTTAGTAAAAGGGGGTGCATTTGAATATCAGTATAATTATCTTTAGATGGTTTGCCACTCCGTTGTTGCAAGAGAATGGGCAGACTCTGGGAGTCTGATCCCAGCATGTATATAGTGTTTGTGGCATGCTTAGTTACTGTTAAAAACACAGGTTATGCTTTAAGTATTGTGGTCCAACCCATGCTGCCTAAAAGGGCACCCATTTTTGTGTATTAATGACGTGTCAAGTGTTGATATGCCGCTGTTATGCAGTTAAACAGTACTTACTCTCTGAGCTGGTTCTAATAAGCTTAGGCTTGGAGAAAAAAGAGCCGCCTAAAGAGACCCTTTGAGCAAATTGCGTTATCGGAACAATAGCCTTTGCGCAGAGCACATGACTCTTGCAGTATTGGAGGTGCTGAAAGCCCGCTGCCAAGAGCTGTGAGGGATTACCGCTTTGACACCAGCTGCTCAGCTCAGATGACAGGGTGCACAAGTGTAGATGTTGTGGAGAAGGACCAGTGACATCATAGCATGCCCTCCAATGACGACACTGCCTGGCATCTACATGCACTGCAGGGGAGAGCCGGGGAGTTCATAATTTTGTGTCAAGGTTTTGGGTGGCCTCTGAGTCTGTGCAAAGACCCCCCCCCGCAGTTCTGTGAGGGGTTGCTGTGTGTATTTGGGCCATATGAGATTGCATGAGAGATCACAGCGTAGGGTGAACTTTTAGGTGGCTGATTTGATTCTTCCTGTATTAAAGGTCACAGAGCTGGCGGGGTACACTGCCCGTGTGCACAACATGCTACGGGTGTTCAATGACGTGCAGAAGGGGGTCTACAAGCGCTCCACTGTATCCCAGAATGCCGTGGGAGAAGGAAAGGCTGCAGCCAAGCCTGAAATGCACATCGATGGCCCACTGGAGATGAGAGGTACAGTACTGATGATGTCAGAATCACCCACTGCACACGCCCAGTCCTTTGTGCAGTCACAATGCGGAGTCCTTATGCTGAGTTCTGTAACCGGCCTCTACAAAAAACAACCTTGCCAGCTGAAGGAGTGTTAAATCACGACTAGGTTATAAAGCAAGATAAATGCCATACACTTCCCTTTAATTAAATTCAATATTAGAGAAAAGAGTGTTCGGTAAAAGAAAAGATGTGTGTTGACCTTCTCTTCTGCCTACACTCACTTCGTAACTGCTTGCTCTTCGTGCCATAGTGATGGACAGAAAAGAGGACGAGTTCTGAGCTGTCTGTACATGCCTACATATTTTCAGCTCAGCTCAGCACTTTTATTTTGCTCGACGTGAGCATCGACATGTACGTGGACACAATTAGCTGCTGCTATCTCTGCATCTCTTGGGCTATACCTCCTGTGTTTTGTTTTGTAACAACTGCACAGGAGCCACACACAGAGACAAGGATCATGGGATATGTTTTTACTTTTCAGACTGTGATGCTCCAGGCTCAGGGTTGCAGGCCTCACTGATATTTAACATGACTGTGTCATGTATAAACATGTAAAGTAGGTTCCAGGGCGGGGGTTTTGGGGCCGGTTTGGAACTGCGCATTAACTCATCCTCTGGCATGTTCAGGTTTTAATGGTCTGTGCCGCACAGAGCCCAGCCTTGCTGACGCGTTACCTGGCCGTGAACCCCTGTCACCTGATAGGCGCGTTATAGCGCAGCAGCAGTGTTCCACCAAGGTCACGCTTCAGCTGGGGTGGAACTCATCTGTGCTGCACACCTCGTAAAATGTCCAGGGGTTCGTCCCCATTGGGGCCCCAAAGAGCACTCTCCAAAGCAGGCTGATTTGTTTATTAGATGGGCAACATGTCTTAAGAGACTTCCTTTCTCGCCTGGTTGTTGAGAAAAGGTTATCTCTACTTATCTGGGGTCCACTACGAAGCCCCCCCCCCCACACGCATTAAATGATACAGCCGCAATCGTCACATAATCTGCTCTTAATTCACATCTTAAGCTTATTTACCCGGGAGATGATGTTGATGAGTGGTGCTGCAGAGGTCATTTGCACCCCCAGCTCCAGCCTCAGCTCTCAGTGAGAACGGCCTGCTTCAGGACCGCAGATCATTAAGATTACAGTCATTCTCAGGGTGATACGGAATTAACTTCATATGAAGTGAAGTATTACTCTTGGCCTTTTGGTGGCTCACTCAGTAAAGACACTTGTTTGAGAAATTCAGTGAATAATTTTCAATGAATATGTAATTATATATTAATATGAAGAAAGAATATATATATGAAAATATATATGATTAATTTATTCCTGATGTTGCAGTGGATTTAAGTTCTGTCGCAAAGTTTTGTTGTACTGATGTTTCTCTGTGGCTGTGTGTTTTTCTCCAGGAAAAGTAATCGATGTGGAGAAGGGCATAGTGTGTGAGAATGTGCCCATCATCACGCCCAATGGCGATGTGGTTGTATCCAGCTTGAATTTTAAGGTTAGTTTCCTTTGTGACATCACTATCAACAAACAAATGGAAGTGGATTTTGTGTTTGTTCCATGTTGTCATAGGGCTGTGATTCACTGCTCTCTCAGGTTCCAATATCGCACAAGCATGTGGGTAGATGGATCTCCAAAATTTGAGTGTGTCAAAGTATGCATGACAATGTGTGGTCATGTACAGTAAGTGTGACAGTGTGTCTCTGACAGCGTGTGTGTGAGAGAGAAAGATACTATGTGTATGTGTGAAGCATAGTATGACTGTGTGTATGTGTGTGAGATGTTGTGTATGACTGTGACAGCATATGTAAGTATCTGTGTGTGAGAAAGGCAGTGTGTGTGTGAGACAGTGAGTCTGAATGTGTTTATGTATATGTATGTGACAATGTGGGCTCTCTCTCTCTCTGTGGCAAGTGGAGTAGGGGTGTGTATGTGACAGTGTGGCTAAATGTGTGTATGTATGTGTGCATGTGACACCGTGGCTAAGTGTGTATGTGACAGTGTGGGTACTCTCTCTCTCTCTCTGGCGCAGGTGGAGTAGGGGTGTGTATGTGACAGTGTGGCTAAATGTGTGTATGTATGTGTGCATGTGACACCGTGGCTAGTGTGTATGTGACAGTGTGGGTTCTCTCTCTCTATCTCTGGCGCAGGTGGAGGAGGGGATGCACCTCCTCATCACAGTGGCAACACGGCTGTGTGTAAAGTGTTCTCTCTCTCTCTCTGGCGCAGGTGGAGTAGGGGTGTGTATGTGACAGTGTGGCTAAATGTGTGTATGTATGTGTGCATGTGACACCGTGGCTAGTGTGTATGTGACAGTGTGGGTTCTCTCTCTCTATCTCTGGCGCAGGTGGAGGAGGGGATGCACCTCCTCATCACAGGGCCAAACGGCTGTGGAAAGAGTTCTCTGTTCCGCATCCTGAGCGGGCTGTGGCCTGTGTACGGAGGCCTGCTCCACAAACCCCCACCCCAGCACATGTTCTACATCCCGCAGAGGTACTGCCCCACCCTACAGCACCCCACAAACCCCGCCCCTATTACCCTACAGCACCCCACAAACCCCCCCCCCATTACCCTACAGCACCCCACAAACCCCGCCCCCATTACCCTACAGCACCCCACAAACCCCGCCCCCATTACCCTACAGCACCCCACAAACCCTGCCCCTATTACCCTACAGCACCTCACAAACCCCGCCCCCATTACCCTACAGCACCCCACAAACCCCGCCCCCATTACCCTACAGCACCCCACAAACCCCGCCCCCATTACCCTACAGCACCCCACAAACCCCGCCCCCATTACCCTACAGCACCCCACAAACCCCGCCCCATTACCCTACAGCACCCCACAAACCCCGCCCCCATTACCCTACAGCACCCCACAAACCCCGCCCCTATTACCCTACAGCACCCCACAAACCCCGCCCCTATTACCCTACAGCACCCCACAAACCCCCGCCCCTATTACCCTACAGCACCCCACAAACCCCCGCCCCTATTACCCTACAGCACCCCACAAACCCCGCCCCTATTACCCTACAGCACCCCACAAACCCCGCCCCTATTACCCTACAGCACCCCACAAACCCCGCCCCTATTACCCTACAGCACCCCACAAACCCCCGCCCCTATTACCCTACAGCACCCCACAAACCCCCCCCATTAACCTACAGCACCCAACAAACCCCTGCCCCCATTACCCTACAGCACCCCACAAACCCCCGCCCCATTAACCTACAGCACCCCACAAACCCCGCCACCATTACCCTACAGCACCCCACAAACCCCGCCCCCATTACCCTACAGCACCCCACAAACCCGCCCCTATTACCCTACAGCACCCCACAAACCCCGCCCCCATTACCCTACAGCACCCCACAAACCCCGCCCCCATTACCCTACAGCACCCCACAAACCCCGCCCCCATTACTCTACAGCACCCCACAAACCCCCGCCCCCATTACCCTACAGCACCCCACAAACCCCGCCCCCATTACCCTACAGCACCCCACAAACCCCCCCCCCCATTACCCTACAGCACCCCACAAACCCCGCCCCTATTACCCTACAGCACCCCACAAACCTCCGCCCCTATTAACCTACAGCACCCCACAAACCCCGCCCCCATTACCCTACAGCACCCCACAAACCCCGCCCCCATTACCCTACAGCACCCCACAAACCCCTGCTCCCATTACCCTATAGCACCCCACAAACCCCGCCCCCATTACCCTACAGCACCCCACAAAACCCCTCCCCCATTACCCTACAGCACCCCACAAAACCCCGCCCCCTCACCGCCCCCCACAACCCCGCCCCCATTACCCTACAGCACCCCCTTCCCACCACACCCCAGCTCCAATCTCTCCCCTCACCATAAACCCACCCCCAACTCCACATTAACCACATACCCCTCCACCCTGCACAATCCCCACAGCGCACCACCCATTCTACACCTGCCTGTTACCTATTAAACTATTAACACCTCAAATGCCAAACCTCTTTTTCATTGATCCGTCACACTCACTCACCCACAGGCTGCAAACGCTAGTTATCTGTGAGCTCACGCTCTGTGATCTGCGCTCTACACTCTGCCAGTAACCCGAGAGGCAGAAACTGGACCCGAGAGCGCACTGTGAGCAGGAAACTGGACCCATGGCGGTGAAATATTTACCAGCTCAGCCAGGTGCCAGTAGAGGCAGGGTCTCCAGAGAGGACTAAATATTTAATGTGTTTAACAATCGGGTCAATGGAGAACAGATCTGACCTGTGCTTGCCTGCTGCTCACCAACAGGAAGCTGAGCCTCTCTGCTGCTGACCAGTAGGAAGCTGAGCTTTCCCAGTGCTGACCAATAGGCAGCTGATCCTATTTGCTGCTGGCCAATAGGAAGCTCATCCTATCCACTGCTGACCAATAGAGATCTGAGAAGAGATAGACGTACTTCACTTACCTTACAACAACCAGATTTTGTATAATATATATTAATGAAACAGTTTCTTCAATGGTAATGAAACAGGAATCTTATTTTATGCATTATTAATCTAACCATTCTTTCAAGGGGGTGTTTCTAATTGGCCCTTTTTGTGAAAGATCATCAAATCTTTTAAAAACTATTCTTTGAAATGCGTTAGGCTGCTGAAAGTCATGCCATGTTTATGACGTGCTGAATGGCCTGTGCATGTCATAATGTTCGTTCCTCCATGTTCTGAAGCAGTATAATCACATGAACTCCCTCCTTAGGCCGTACATGTCTATTGGGTCGCTGAGGGACCAGGTGATCTACCCGGACTCAGTGGAGGACATGCAGAATAAAGGCTATGGAGACCCCGACCTGGAGAGCATACTCAACATCGTCAACCTCAACCACATCGTCACCCGCGAAGGAGGTACGCACACGCACACCAAAGCGCTGAGACAGCCATCTCCCTGAACGCTGCAGCGCATTTCTTTGAAAGTTATTCCACTTTAATAGAGATAATGGAGGCTAAGGAGGGGACTGGAGGCTCTACTGGAGGTCTAGCTATAGATGATAGGCAAAACATGCTACCTCCTTCTTGGGTGTGGGACCTTCTACCATCTGGACATCTGCACAACTATAAAGGAGCAAAAAGGGGAATTTTACCTGTGGATGAGTCAACTTACAACTCATTTCATCTCTTTACACTGATTATTTTCATATTTTTATATTTCAAATTGCTCTTCATTTTTTTGCACCTACAAGCGAGTCTTTTTCCCCTGTATTTAGAGACACAGACCCTAATGCCTCACACAATGGAGAAGCTGGTTGTTGCCTATAAACAGTTTGAGGCTAAGAGCCATTTGTTCCTGTTTAAATGAACATATGAATGTTTTCCAGCGGAAGATTATGAAAGGGAAATTCCCTTTGTAATCCTGTTTTTTTAAGTTGGGTCTCCTCCAGCCTCGTGCTTATGGCACCCCCGCACAAAGCAGAGGAGCGTTGCAGAGCCCACGTATGTGCGTCACACCCCAGGCTCTTAGTCTGGATTTAAAAGCATTAGATGTGGCAATTCTGCAGTATTTACAGAGTTTTATTGTTTCACAACGGAGGGGCATTCATTCTGATTTCAGCTGAACACAACAAAGCAAATAACTGCATCTGCAGCGTATTGGGACTGTAATTTCCCTCGTGTTTCACAGCCTAATCGGTGTCCTATTTGATGTCAGAATATTCCAGAGGTGTGTGTTTTGGCTGCCTCCTCAAGCTGATTGAGTGACAGTGATAGTATCGATGCTGATTTCTCTTCAGTGCGCTGTATAGTGTCAGTGCTGAGTAGTTCTTAGTTCAGTGTTGTGGACGCCGGACGTGCTGCTGATTTCAGAACTGACTGGATCTCAGCGTGGTGACGGTGTCTTCACTGGCTGTGCTCAGTTTGGGCATGGTGTCAGTGGTGACTGCTTCTAAATATGGTCAGTGTGACCTTTAAGACAGGTTGTCAGTAGGGTTATAGTGTCAGTTATAAACATGGTCACAATGAATTTGAAGGCAGGTTCTCAGAGGGGTTTACAGTGTCAGCGATGACCTTTGTCAGCACAGTAACAGGGGCAGAGTTGACTTGTTCTCAGTGCAGTTGCAGGTTCAGTGTTGTGTGCTGTCCCTGCAGGCTGGGATGCAGAGACGGACTGGAAGGATGTGCTGTCCGGGGGAGAGAAACAGAGAATGGGGATGGCTCGCATGTTCTACCACAGGTAGGATCTCACCTGTCACCTGTGTGCTGCTCTGCTGTCATACCCAAAGCACCATCTCACGGTGTGTCTCTGGCTAATCTCTGAGAATGGCTGAACTCATTATTGTTATTATTGATTTAATTTTTCCCGAGGGAAGTTTTATTGTGGCTTAATCACATTTAAGACACAGACGATATGAATACAGTAGGGCACCCAAAATAAGTGCATGTTAATTGCTGTCTTTCCCCAGGCCAAAGTATGCCCTGTTGGATGAATGCACTAGTGCTGTCAGCATTGATGTGGAGGGGAAAATTTTCCAGGCAGCAAAGGATGCTGGGATCTCCCTGCTGTCAATCACCCATAGGCCCTCTCTTTGGTGAGTAATGAGTGGCTTCTCTTGGATTAACAGGTCATGGGACCTGTGAGCAGGCTTCGCAGTGGTTGGCTAACCAATCGATGACTGGGACTGGCGGGATGTACCTCACGGTCAGCTCATCGATATTCAGTCATGCATTTATGGTATTTGTTTTGATATGAACGGTATCACTATTGACGTGTGAGCCAGCCCCTCTGTTGCGTGACCACGGCTTTGGGAATGACTGCCACAGGCCGATAAAGGTAGGGGGGTGGGCTTTGGGGGTTTGGGAATTTGCGCAGAATGCTGCTCCTCTTTTGTTAAGCACTATCAGGTCCTGCTGTGAGATAGGAGCTTAGTTTTAACACTGCTTTGAGAAGACGACACCTCCTGCGGTACTGTATCCCCATTGCTACACTGGGGCATTGCACACTGTCTCTTGGTGCCTCACTAGCACCACTGCAAGCAGCACCCGTCCCAGCCCCTTCAGCCAGCTGAAGGAGAAATAACGTGCATCTTCCTGCACCCACAGGAAATACCATACGCATCTGCTGCAGTTCGATGGGGAGGGAGGCTGGCGCTTTGAGCAGCTGGACACCGCCACCCGGCTCTCCCTGACAGAGGAGAAGCAGCGCCTGGAGACCCAGCTGGCGGGCATTCCCAAGATGCAACACAGACTGAACGAGCTCTGCAAGATCCTGGGCGAGGACTCCGTTCTCAAGACAACTGACCCCGAGGAGTAAGAGAGAGCAGCAAAAAAAAAAAAAAAAAAGCGCACATTGTGTGTGAAAGAGCGACTACTAAGAGTGTACGAGAGAAAAATGAGAGAATGAGGCAGAGACACTTGAATGGAGTGTTACCCACACCTGCAACACACACACAGCACATTGTTACTCTTCCAGTTTTCATGTTTTAAATGTGTTTTACTTTATTTGTTCATAAAAAAGTAAGGTCAAAACGACATAAAATCAGCAGCAAATGTAGAAATGCAGCCAGAGATAATTCTGTATTTATTTGACCAAACAACGTGGAAACAAAATCCCGCTCTTCTTAGCACTTTATCCCGTCTCCGGAACGCCACGGCCTCGACTGAGACTGCAGTCACTTCCTTTAAATTATCCTTTGAATATTACGGTACGATTTTATGTTATGTATACTATGAATATTTAATCATCTTTTCATATTTGAGGTTAATGTGCATAGTCAAGGGTGAGATGCAGTATTTCATTTGAATTTTAATTTTGTAGTGTTTGATGTTTTGTATTGATTTATTGTTTGAAGCGAATGTTTACAGCTGGTCCAGTGCCTCTCCTCTGGTCATATGGAGACTCTAAACACACTGCTCTGTGCGTCTCATTTCCACAGCCATTTATGTGCTCAAGAGCTGCTTCTACTACAAGATAGGTATCTCTGCCTAGAAAAAAAAACCACCAACAAACAATAAGGCAATCACAGGGTTACTGAGCCCGGAGCTCAATCCAGATCCAGCCAGCGTGTTTCATCCCCCTCACATTAATATGACATTCCAATCTGTTGAGAGATTAAAAGGTGTACAGCGCTGTATAACTTGTTAGCTTGAAGGTTGCCTTAACGTTGCAAAAACCCAAAATCAAACCATACGTACAATTAACACATGTGACTTTATCAGTTCTATGAATGTAACAATATTGCCAAAATCCAGAATCAAATGCCTAGCTGACGAACTTTACAGTTACATGTCATATTTACTTTTACTTAAAACCAGAGCATGTTCTTATGAGTCACCATATTTCACTCCAGAATGAGAAGCATTGGACATTCCTGTGTGTGTTGCCATAGAGGCAGGACTAAATCTGGTCATAGTATACCTATATATATATAAAGCTGTATATATATGTGCACACACACACACACACAGTTTAGGTTTAGTATACCTTCATAAAGAGTTAGGGTTGACATGCAATCAAATCCTCATGAGCATTTTGCCCTATAAGGACCAGGAACAACGCTGAGGCTTGATAACTGCAGGTAGATTATCTGAAGACAGGTCAGAGTGAGCGAGTGGGATAAGGGAGTGAGAACGTAGCGTCCTTGTAATTAAATGAGTGCTTGGTTTTGGTACCTGTTCATTATTGTAAAAACTCACAGCAATCAAGTGCATTGAATGTGAAGGGTCTGCTAAAATTTTTTGGCATCCCTCTCCTGGCTTTTGCCACAATAACATAGCTTTAAAAACATATCTGTTTATTCAAAACATACAATTATATCTTTATCACAATAGTTTTTATTGCAGATTGATCTTGTCCCCTTTTTCATACTGTGAGTTTTTAATCAGAAATGGTGTATAGAGTATCATCCTGGTAGACAGTGCTGTTATGGGCTCCCACAGTGAGGTAGCCATGCATAAACAGGGAAACCTGGCAGCCCTAATTGAGGATTTGACTGTGTGTTACATGTATGACACCACCCTCTTCCAGCTACATATGTAATTTCAGAGCCATACTCACTCACACACAGCAGCTAGCTTTGATCCTGCCTCTGCACCAACCACACAGCCCTCTACTGTACAATCTTACACACGCCGTACCTTCAGTCCTGTAGATTCCACTGAAACTGCAGTCTTTTTAAGAGCCCTTTTGTACACAGTGGACTGAAAGCTCAGAATCCAGGGTAATAGGTTTCCGGTGTACTGAACAAACACAATGGTGTGGGAGCTCTGTGCTCCGATTTTAGTGGATCACAGCAGCCACAGAATCTCTGTCCCTTCCCACCCAACCCCCAAAATCCCAGAGTGCACTGCTCCAGAGTGAGTTATTTTTCTCCACTGCTGAGAAAAATAGAATCACAGTCTGCACCACAGGGCAACCATGCTTAGTGGAACCTGTATGGGTGTGTAATTATCTTCATACTTCAGTCAGCCCCTTATCAACTATGACTATTTTATCCTTTGACAGACATGGGACTTTCAGATTCTGTGTGATGTAGTGTATCTGTGCAAATCTGACATTTGTTGTTTTTAGGGAAAAACAAAATGAAATGTTTGCAGGTTTTTAGTAACCACTATGTACTGACTGTAGAACATACTGATTTGACTTCATAGAAAAATTAGTGCACAGAATAATCATTTAAAGGGAAGTGATAAAGGGGCATTCAAGTCGAAGTCTACACTTTGATATATTGTGTAATTATTTTGAAACGCTAACCCAGAGCTGAACCACAGTCTCAGTGCTTGACGTGACCAGATATAAGACAGGTTAGAGCTGCTGCTGTAAGCCTGTGGGAGGAAACAGGAAGTTATCCAAAGAAAATCGCTTTCACTGCAGCATAAAGCACATCTTTCATTTGTAAGGGTATTTTAGATACATGTCCTGTAGGTGTACAGAATTACCCTTTGCGTATGGACACTGTTTATTTTACATATTTGCTAATAACTTCCTGTCTCCTCCTGTTTACTTAAAGAATATGCTCTGAAGAGCCTTGGTTTAAGCGCCATCTTTAGTGAGGGTGAATGGGGTTTTAAGAGCCTTGGTTTAAGCGCCATCTTTAGTGTGGGTGAATGGGGTTTTAAGAGCCTTGGTTTAAGCGCCATCTTTAGTGTGGGTGAATGGGGTTTTAAGAGCCTTGGTTTAAGCGCCATCTTTAGTGTGGGTGAATGGGGTTTTAAGAGCCTTGGTTTAAGCACCATCTTTAGTGTGGGTGAATGTGGTTTTAAGAGCCTTGGTTTAAGCGCCATCTTTAGTGTGGGTGAATGGGGTTTTAAGAGCCTTGGTTTAAGCGCCATCTTTAGTGTGGGTGAATGGGGTTTTAAGAGCCTTGGTTTAAGCACCATCTTTAGTGTGGGTGAATGGGGTTTTAAGAGCCTTGGTTTAAGCGCCATCTTTAGTGTGGGTGAATGTGGTTTTAAGAGCCTTGGTTTAAGCGCCATCTTTAGTGTGGGTGAATGTGGTTTTAAGAGCCTTGGTTTAAGCACCATCTTTAGTGAGGGTGAATGGGGTTTTAAGATGTGTGCAGTATAAAAGGAATCATTCTCTGTCATCAAGGTAACGTTTCACACATATTACACAGCATATCAAATGGTATCTTTTTAGGTGGGGGCATCCTTTTAAATGTGATATGGCATATTTCATTACAGTGATGTCTGTGTGGTTTTGTACAGTGCACTTAACTATACGTCATCTGCAGCTCTGTGACACCCCAGCCCCTGACCCTGTCTCAGTGCTGGCAGTGCTGTCTTATGCTCCCAAGCTGTTTTAGACATCCTCATCATTGCTGTTTGGAGATGGAGAAGGCTTCTGTGTGACAATGACAAAAACCCAATACGTGCACAGAGCAGCTGCACATATTTTGTGCATGGGACAATCTCCTGGTACCTTCCTCTTTCCTGTTGGTCCCATTGCAACTTTGTGTTAAGTTTTTACAATTGTGTTCAGTTTTGAATTTTTACCACTGCAATTTCCATGTCTTGTTACCACTGCAGTGTTTTCTTTCATGGTTAATACAACTATATGTTAATGTTCCATTTTAGACGGTGTTGTTCTGCTCTTACTTTTATGTATGCATCATTGCAACTTAAAAAAATAATTTTAAAAAAATCACTTTAGCAATGACATGGTGTTACAAATGAAATTTGGTTTGCACTTTGTGTTACATTTGAACTGTACATTTGTTTCACATTTCCTGTACAATAACGTTTGTTACCTGTACATTTTAGAAACCACTAGAGACTTTGCGTTATATTTTAAACATGACCTCAACTATTTGTTGAATTTTAGACATGATTGCAAATTTTAGATGTTTTAAAAATGATTGTAACTTTTGTTCTTTTCCAGATACCATCATTGTGCTACAGTTAAAATGTGGACTGAACTTGTCTATCCTCTGTCTTTGACCAGCTGCCTAACAGACTGTTATACTGTGAATTTTGTTTTGGACAGTTGCATGTCATGTGTTTTCTGTCATCGATTCAAGCATATTCCTCATTCCGAAAAACAGTTTTAAACTAATTTACATGGAAGAGCCTACGTTTTGAATTTTTTTTCATTTGTTAAATGAATAGTACTGCAGTATCTAATTTTAAATGAAACTGTTAGCTGACTGCATTTAAGTTGTCTTTTTTCCCCTTCTCTGCTTTGCACCTTGGGAGTCCTCTCTACTCCATGGCTATCATAGTCTCCTCTGATGTGACTTAATAAGAGCAGAGATAATAATAAGAGATGTTGATAAGAGTGTTTTCGGGTGAGCCGGGCATGGCACTGTCTCCCTGTGTATGTCCACACAGCATGAGGTGAACCTGCCCAGCCTCCCTATCGCCAGAGTAGCACGGCTCATTGTGTCCTGTTCCGATGCTATGACTGCAGCATCTGATTAAGGACGAACCCATGAAGGCCTGCTGGTGCTCCCACGCTTCACTCACACACACACACATGTGCTGGGGCCGTCACTCTTCTCATCTGTCATAGTGGCACACTTTGACTGACAGTTCAATGACTGACACTATTATTCCCTCATGACCAAGCACCTAATTTCCTCTTTTTCTTTTAGATTATCATTACCGTTACCATCACAACACCTAATTACACATGACTCTACCATATTAGCATTATGCAATACAGAACTACCCATAATGCTGTGTGATTACCATTACATGCTTACAACTAGCTGCTGAAACCCTTTTGTTTTTACCATTCTGATAACAACAAGAGACTGCATGTGTAGAAAAGGAATATCTTTGTAAAATTATTTCTAATGTTCCTTGGTCCTTCTTCTCAGGCCCCTTTGCATTAGAATGATGCAAATAGGTTTATTAAAAGTTATGAATGTGTACCAATATGTATGGTTTGTAAATACATGATGCTTGTAAATATTGCCCCTGCATGGTCTGGTGAATGAGGGGGGCTTGCGATTTAAAAAGAGAAAAATCTGCCACTGGCTCCATGTCAATCATGCGTTCTAGGGAGGGATTGTGGGCGGGGCATGCACTGTGACTTACAGCGAAGACATTGGCCTTGTTCATAAATATAATTAGTCTCACTGTAATTAAAACATTGCTGTTACAAAAGCCTGTCTTTTATGTGACAATCAGAGTGTCCCTCAGTGACATATACAAGATATATCTTGTTAAATAATCTGTAAAATTGTAAGACATCTGAAGTAGCTTTCTTGAGGAAGTTATTTGACTTAACACCCTTTGATTGCAGTAAAAATTGTATTGAGTTACACATGTAAAATGCACATTACCCTCAACATACAAATGACCTCTTCAATGACTTTCATAATGCATTATTGAGTGATTACCATATCATCAGGGTTCTACTTTCACTAGAAATGTCCCTCCATTGCCCTTACAGGGAAGACCTTTATGTTTGAGGGAAAATAAATACCTTTTGTCTAGGCTGTAGCATTTTTTATGTTTTCTTAGTAATCACTGCATATTTTATGATACAAAAATAGAAGGCAAAAAAATGGCATTCTGTGGCTGCCTGTAACCTGACAGGGCTTTGTTCTGTAATCTTCACTATGTCCACGGGACGTCATTAACACAGTACATAAAACTCTCTCAATATAGCACCTGTTACGCAGTTCAAAATGGCGCAGCATGTTAAGTGAAATCATTCGACCATGTTATACATAGCTGTTCTTACATTTCAATATTCTATCTTGGTATTAATCTGGAGCTGTTTTCACTATTTTGCACCAGAATAAATAGTGATGTGACTAGTGCAGTGAGCTAGACTGTCATTTAAGTTTTTTTCCCGGATTTAATCTGGAATTTGACCTCATCACCGAATGGTTGTAAGGTCAGTGCCCTATGTACTGCCCTGCTGTTATCACTTGTGTGCAAAGACCTTCGGAGTGACCCTAACAAGTCAGCTGTGAGCAGAGGGGAAGGTCCAGTCCAGGCCACATTCTGGAGCCAGGAACTTCTGGAATAGGGTATGGATGTAGCAGTTGCATTACTAGACAATAGTCCGTGTGGCACTGAACATGTAGGACGATTTAGCAAAACTCACTGCTATAATAACACATCTCACCACCAACATCCCTTCATCTTAAACTATTATATAATTATGCTAAGTCACTAACTTGCCTGACGGAAACTATCAAATCTCTCATCGTGAGAAGACAAACTTTTTCCTAAGAAAGTCCTCCCGCACACATTCTTCCCAGGGGGCGGAAACCTGCGTTTCAATGTGCGCTGCAGCTCGTTGCCTAGAGACGATACATTTGCCAGGCTAGCCTGGGATTTGGACTCAAAACCAAGGGAGTAGTGTTAAGAAACCGACGCAAGTCGAGACAATGCATAAACTGCCGTAACGGCCTGCAACCTGATATATGATAATACAAAATTACAGTTTTTTTCTATAATCATTGGATTTAACGATTGTCATGTGATTTTTATGAGCAAATTGTCAATGAGTGACCACGAGACAGCATAAACAAAATGAAAATCAATTTTTACCTGTCATTTTCTGCCATCTGTTGGTCCGAAAAGGTGATGCTTTGATTGAACGGAAATATTAACCTTTTCCCTTCATGTTTGTCCTTTTGGACTGCACTTTGAAGCCGGTAAATGACTTGCGAATTCGTGTGACTCGTGTCTTAATTTGCAGTTCTTTCCAGATGCAGTCATCTTATGTGCCTATTGTCTGCTCTGGAGTAAAAGGAGAGGGTTTAGTCGCCTTTCAGGCAACAGTGCGTCATTCATATCCGACCACAAGGTGGTGGTGGCGCCGCTCTTTCTGCTCAATACAGTCACATTATTGTGTTAAGACTTAATTGTTGGTCTGCGCATCTTTTCCCTCCATGATTAAAGTGTTCCTTATAACAGCCTGCAATTATGGGTGCACAGAGGTTTCTCGTTTGACTGTAATACTTACAGAGTCATTAGTCACATATTTCCCATAGGTGTTATTCATGGCAAAGACAGAGAGCTGTACGCTGCTAACTTACAGGTAATATTTTAGCATTTTATTGAGTAGAGTATATCCAAACATTACATCGGTGTAGATTCGACTGTATTATCCTTTTCATATTCGTATTCTGCAATAGCTTATCTGATTGCACTGCTCAATCAGTGCTGTTGACATCCTTAATCTAGGGATTTTACAGTCAGCACTCTTCAGAATGCATTTTGGTGTGAACCAAGCAAAAACCAAAACTCCAGTGTAATAATGGGGACGCAGTGCTGCAGTTGAGATGAAAAATGGGTACCTGAGTCACTGAGGCACCAAAGCAGAACAGCAGTGTTTGTGTGAGGGAAGTTAGATTCCCAAGTGTTTTGGATTTCAGTTAAAATGTCCAGGTTTTATCATTTGTAGTGTAAAATGGCTGCATTCACCACCCGCAGGAGGTAGGTTTCCGAAAAGATCCCTGATAAAACAGCAAAAATATTAACTGATATGGCATTATACGCCTTCCATTTTGCTTATCTAGGCTACATTTACCTAGGCAAATGGTGGGTTAAACATTAAAGCCAGGTAGCCTATATATGCAAGAAAAAACAATTGGGGGTGGGACAATCCAAACAAAAACAATTACTCTAATCACTGCTTAATTTGTGTAAAGTAACATAAAAAAAAACAACAGAAATACCTGTATGAAGCAATACAAAAGTATTACAGACCTGCCTCGCCAAATAATTAGTTTCAAACCCTCAGATATTATCTTATTATTCTTTAATATTCCGCCAGCGCGTGAACCCCTCCATACTTGTGTCGGAAGAGGTGAGCATCAGTTATCAATACTGTTAGATTTACGCCACCTGTCGTTAAATGACACGTTTTAAGAAAAAAAAAAAAAGGGTTATTAGTGGATATGTAGGGTAGATCACGACTTCGTAATGCTGTGTATTGTTTCAGGCTCCGCGTATGATAGTGCTAGGCTATGATATTGTAGCTAGCTCCCTAACGTTATGTGACTACCAAACTGCGTTCTGTGACGATCTGGTCCAACGGTCAAATACTGTGCCAGCATTCTGTTGAAACTTCTTAACTAAGAATTATGCTTCAGGACAGGAGGGGAGACGGGGTATGGCAATGCATCAATTGTGAACACTGGTGGCTATGTCTCACCC
Source organism: Albula glossodonta (assembly GCA_019788955.1). Lineage (NCBI taxonomy): Eukaryota > Metazoa > Chordata > Actinopteri > Albuliformes > Albulidae > Albula > Albula glossodonta. Next base: position 1,017,586 of record JAFBMS010000107.1, on the reverse strand, counting down.
ATGTTTGTTCATCCATTTACATTAATATATGTGTTAACGTTAAAATAAATCGACAGACTTAACATTTATTCTCTCAAGATTTAAAAGTGTGTGTGGCTGATGTCGTTTTCAAGCTAACAACCGTCGCCTGTGCCATTAGTTAACTATTTCATAGTTGCATAATGGTATTGATTTAATTCCAGTGTCTTCGAGTGAATTAACTACATTTCCTCCCACAGCCACATCGATTTCATTGTCAGGAGACTCGTTCAGCCAGGGTCAGGGAAGTTTAATAGGGAGTCATCAAATACCTGAGGCACCAGAAGTATCAACCCTGCGGCTTCATAGCCAAAGCTTCACATACAATGTATACTGGCTACCTGAGCAACTTGGTCGGTGGTTTCTGTTGAGGTGGGCAAATATTTTTTGGTGAAGTCATCCACTGGAAAATATTGTTCATAGCTATTATAGATAAAGTTAGCTAGTGATATCGAGATATGTGGTGTGTATGTGGTGACAGTTTCACAACTAAATTGCTGACATGATAAATTCAAACAGTGGGTCGTTAACACTTTAAATGGGTAAGGCTGTCCTGATTTGAGCTGATTTGTCTTCCTGTGCATTATTACATGGCTGTAGCTCACTAGCGTTAGCCTCGTAGGTGTAACCCGCCGCCAGTGCGTTACCGCTCAGAGGGCGTGGCTTGGTGACGCATTGCGGCTCGAGAACCCAGTCGCAGGAGCGCTCGTGTGTCCCTGCTGTCCCAGTAGCGCAGACAGGCTGGCTTAGCAACGGCAGGGGGAGCGGGGCTCTGAGCGATGTCACTGAAACAACAGCGAACATGCAGCTTATGCAGCTGAAAAACAGCTGAGCAAATTAACTTTTGCTTATCTCAGAATCTCTTTAATTATTTCAAATATGGCTGAGAGACGGAGGTGAGCCAGCGCTGTTGCTCTCGCAGTCTGGAGCGACGCACTCGCTCTCGCCGGCCTTAAAAAAAGAAAAACAACCCCCCAAGATAGAGTTGCTCATACTCCTCGTCTGTTTTTCTTTCTCCATTCAATAAACCCCGGACTACAGAACCATGTCGAGTGGACAGGATGAGAGCTCGGTCCGCGTGGCTTTGAGGTAAGTCACTGACGTTCATTGCTTTTGCACAATGATGCTCTTGCTGATCACGCATTCAAGATGTACCTGCTACTGCAGGCATGCATCTCCATTCAAGCCAAATGGCTGCTTTTCAGTGTTAGGGCCTGGTGCCTATGAATGATTTAGATAGCACTACGGTTGCAGCTGTTATCGGCGTACATTATAATGCATATGTTGTATTAGTAAAGGTATACCGCCAGTTGGTCTGGTTTTTGAGGATGACCGTTCCCCAGGCGATAACTGTCTGCAAATAAATATTGCAGTTTTCGCAGCAATCCAGCTCACGTACCAGTGGACAATATTGTTATTATATAATATATTAACGCCATGATCCGTGAAATGCCGTGAAATGAAATTTGTTCGGTTTTGATAAAGAATGAAAAGATCAGGTTTATGTCGAAGATACAGCTCTCCGTCTAGGGAGTGGAATGCAAGGTGAACATATGGGTGGCGCTTTCACTGGTAGTGCATCCAGACGGTGCCAAATGAGTGACATCATTACGTTTTGGTAACGGGTTCGTCTTTGGAAAATCTCGATATTCTGCTTTGCATATTTCTGATCTGCTGCACCGGTTGAAGAGCTCGAAATCGTAGGCCTCCGTCCAAACAGGACGGTTGAACGACTCGAATCGATGAAAGAGAAGCTTTAATGACACTCCAACTGACAGGAACAGCCCGCCCTGCCAACTGCTAAATGTTGAAATTGTTGCTGAAAGCAGGATTCTTTGTTTACTGCTCAATCAACCGCCCTGTAATTAAATGCTTCGCAGTGACACTACAAAGCCTCCACCAACTTATCAGATTGAAGAGGGCCTCTTCTGTGCTGCGTTATTACTGCATTTGATTTATATTTTAACCAAATGCAGCTTAATGACAAACCCTAAGTATTGCATGTATAAGCCAGAGCACATAAACTTTATTTGACTCCCAGCTAATCATTTTTAAATTGTGGTGAAACTCACTTGAGAAGCTGATGAATGTTTGTACATTGTTTTTGTGGGCAAGCAGCCCAGTATTCGCAGTGAAGCACAGAGGTGTCAGTGTTAAAATGAAAGCATGTTTTCCCCCCCTGCCTCCCTGTGTTGGAGGCCTGGCACCCGGACAGGCATGTGGCTCTGGGGGGGTGGGGGGAAGGGGGGGGGGATGAATCCCAGGCAGCACACACCATTAAATCAGAAATGTCAAAGTGGCATTGAAGCTGTGCGTGGCATAGAGGTCTAACAGGGAACGTCACTGCTCCATATCATGCCAGTGTTGCTGTCACCCACCCACCCACCCACAAAAAATATTCTGCATAACATGCCTCCGCTTAAAACGCTTGTGCATTTTAGCCAATCACCTGCTGATGCAGGGGGTATCAGGGGACAAATGCGACCTCTGTCACTCCCTGCCTCCTCTGTCTCGTGCTGTCAGCAGTTAGCAGTCCACCTGAATTAAGCAGCAGTACTCAGACTGTCCACAGAATGTTCTCTGCCTTGCAGATATGGTCTGTTGGCTGCCGGCAGCGATGAATGACATTCATCATATATACAATAGATGCAGTCTGGTCTGCTTGCAGACTGAAATTGTTTCCTTCTCAACACAAAATTGGAGATGCATGAGTTGCAGGCGATTGGTTGTAGATCATGTTTGGCCTGTTATCCTAGAACATGTCATTCCGTCGTTCATGTAGCTTAATTACAGCCTGTAAATGTTTACTGTCATCATAAACATGCCATGCGGGAGGAAGTCTTCCCTCCCTTATTGTGGCGGATCCTGTGTGATATGTTTTATTTATTGTATCTGTATGTTTTGTGTTGGTTATTTTTGGTCTAGGCATGGAATCTACTCTGAGAGTGAAGGACAGTAGCATGTTTTTTTGTCCTCTGGCACCAGCCATTGGTTTTTTTCTCCAGTGCAGACTGAACAGTGAAGGGAGGTAATGAACTCCACCTGGCCAATCCCTGCAGACCAATGGGAGGGTGGTCACATCAGCAGTGGGGCTCATCTCTCTCCCTTTGTAAGGGTCCGTCACTCAGCCTGACTGATGATCAGAGAGGCAGTAAGACTCTCATTAGAGAATGGCTATGTGCGGGTGGACCTGCACTCTCACTGCAGAGGGTCTGACCCCCCCCCCACCCCCCGCTCACTCCAGCCCTGCAGTGCACATCCCTGACAGTCCGCTAATACACCGTAAGCTCCACGGCGGTTCTCACGGTCTCTCTTCTCTCTGCGGTCAAGCCTGGGGCATGGTCCCTGTGCTGGTTCACTTGTTTCATGATCTTATATCCATACACCCTCAGGAACGGCTTGGTTACCGCTTTACCGGGCGAGTGAGCTCCCTGCTGTAAGGCTGGGTGGACAGCCTCGACATGGACCCCTGTGAACGTGTTCCTGGTTGTGCAGATTATCACTGCCTGGGGCCCTGACCTTGGCTCTCCTTTGTTTCCACTTACACTGTAGCACTGCTGGAGATAGTGCTTCTCAGGGTAGAGTGTGCACGTTTCTTTAGAGTGAAGTGCTGAACTGGGTGTTTCACCATTAAGTGCTATGGTTTTTCAATAAATAATGCGGATTCAATGGTCTGTGCTGTCGGGCTCTGACATTGGATACTATTGATGGCCGGATAGAGGTTGTTTAGAGTAAGAGAGTGTCAGTCGAGATCGCTGTGTAAGGCACTTCACAACCAACAATGATGTCATGATGTCACCCCCCTCCTCCCCCACCCAAAAAATATTCTCCGGGTGAACAATGTGAACCTTCTGTTTAGCAAGTCAGTTGTATCATATCAGATGATTGCAAAGGTTGCCCGCAAAGTGAATTGATTAGCATCGGGGGTGGCTGCAGTGGTTGAGCGGCAGGCTAATTTACTTTAATATTGGGTAGCAGCAAACGCTGCATTTCTGTCCCTGCTCCAACCTTGCCTGTTACATGCATATTATTTCAGCAAAATTGCTTGCATATATTTTCATGCAATGTCAAAAAATTTGGTATTCAAAGACAGAGCTGTAGGTGAGCCTGCCTCTGCTCTGTTACCAGTGATAGGGGAGGTACATACAGACCTGTGCCCTCTCTGTTCCCCCTGCTTCCTGCTTCTCCCCCATTAGATTCTGTCCCATATCCTGCACTAGCTGTAGGTCATGTGTCTCCAACCTGCCACGCTTATGATTACAGTACCATCACCATTAATGACAGTGCAGTGACTGATGGGTCATTATGGTACAATAAGGCCTGGTGTGGCTGAGCAGGGAACCATGGAAACCTGGAAGGGCAGATCAGTAAGCCGGTCAGTCAGCTTTTATGTGATGTAGTGTACACGGAAAAGGAAATGTCACTAACTACATTCTGTTCAGTGATTGAGTAATAATAACTCCATATTTTCTGAAGGACGTAGAACGCTTTGACAATAAATCACCCCGAGTGATAGAAACAGAATGAATGAAATGTGATTAGGCTGTACTAGCTGTAAAACAGAGATAAGTCAATGAGGATAAAATTTGTGGCAATTCATGGCCCAGAGTCTGACCATGCTGTCACTGGTGTAACTTTCAGAAAAAGCTCGACATGCTGTAATGGCCAGATAGAGGGGTGTGGACCCTCTGTTCCCCCCAACCCCACATCTTAGTAATGTCGATCAAAAGGTTGTTGAGTGTCTCCAGTGGTAATTGATAACCAAACAAGTGGTGTGACTGTACACATACCTACTGTGAGTTAATCGTGTCAGCCTGGTTCACATTGATAAGAAAGCAAAAGAACACAGGAGGTTTACAGAAGCCAGAACTCAATGGCGAAAAAGCAAAGATAGTAAGAGCCCGTTGTGCAAGGTTGACAGTAGGATAGAGATTTTCTATCAGTTGTAAAAAGATATTTGACTTTGCATAATTTGCATTGAAAATTTCCTGGCTGACATAGTTGAACAGAATTTTGCTTCACCTGGTTCAATGATAGACATTACCATTTTTTCTTCATGGTGTGCCATGAGTCTGTCCATACTTTTGTTAACTATAGCTGGGATTCTGGCGGGGTGACACATTATTGGCTATGTCGTTGTGGAGGGAGGGAATGAATGGCAGGAAATTTTAGCGAGGCGTCTGGCTGAAGGGGTGCAGCTGAGCTGCTGAATTGCAGAGTGAAAAGAAATAATGGCGGGCTTCATTTTTCAGCGGATACACATGCTAGTTTGGACCCTTCTAATTTAGGACTTTTTTTTTTTTCAGCGATGGGCTGGGGCGGGTGTGCAATTACGATCCGGCTCTCCAGATTGAGAGCAAAAGAAAAATCCAGAATAAAAAGATGTTTTAAAAACAGAGCAAAGGCCTGGTTTGCAATCGGAACCCTTCAGCTGAAGTAGGAAGTGGAGCAGAGTGCGTGGTCTCCCTGTTCGTATGCTGTCTGCATTGTAGTGACAGCTGGAACACAGTGTTCTAATGGGCAGAACAAATCAATGGAGACCCGTAAGGCTGCAGGAACAGGCTATATTGATTTCTCTCTGTGCGTTTAGTTTTCTTTCTCTTTTTTCATGATACAGGCATGCGCTTAGAAAATTGGAGATGAGAAGAAACTGAACACTGAATAAAAGAAACACAGACACCGTCTTATCCATAAAGCAATAAAGAACTGCTCTGATAATGAATGTGCACTTACCTGCAGCACAGAGAGCAGTTCCCTTTCCTTCCCTCCCTCTCATCCTAGACATACAATGTACATGACACAGTATGTCAAATCAAATGCAGTATTATGTGTGTATGATTGTACAATTATTAATGTATGTCAATATTCACAATGCAGTAATACTAGGCTGTCAAATAATTTCTCGATTTATGTAACGCTCCATATTGAACGGAAATAGAATGAATATAGTACTGTGCAATTTACACTAAGACAGGCTTTGTGTGAACATTCATTGTGCACTTGCACAAAGAGGGGGGTGGGTGCCGGGGGTGTGGGGCTCTTGGGGAGGACTCCGGTCTGTGTTTGCTATGTGAGACAGACCTGTTGAAGACAAAGGCCCGCCCAGCACAAAGGCACTCCCGCTCACGTTACATTGTTCCGGTCCGCTGGCCCAGCTTTCTTTTGAAGACAGGCTCATGTGAGTGGGGACTGAGAGGGTCTGTGGTGGACTGTGTGTGCTCACCCCCCATGCCCTGCTGTCCTGTTAGCACTCAGGAACACAAAGAGCAACCTTCACCTCTTCAGAATGTCCTAACTCTGCAGTCATTTTCAGCTTTCAGACTGATTCAGTTTCATGGATAGCATATTTATATGTAGTCCCACTTATTGTCTGCTACATTTACTTTGGCCAATCTAATAGCACAATAGAGGCATTTTCATACGTGTAAATTCACAGTATACAGGCTACTCGGTGTTCATGTAGAGACAAGTCTTACTTGGTCAGGGTTAGGTCCATTCCAAACCCGATGTCTGTCAACGGCAAGCTGTGCTGAACCCTGGCAGCCCTGCACTGTCATACACTGATTACTTCTGTGCGAGTCAGCCCTTAGTATAGCCTACAGTTAAACCTCACATGCACAGAAATAAACTGAGTGTCAGTGGACATGCGTGGCTACGAGGAGACGACTGCAGTCTGTAAGCGCAGCAGCCCCTCAGACCCTGGTGCATTCGGCCTGCAGTAGCTGCTCTTGCGTCAGCACTGCGCAGCTGTGCCCTTCTGCACACTCTGCCACATGTGCGATTGTTTATGAGATTAAGGCACAGAATGGAGACCCACCTACCGCGGCCGGGTTGTGCTTAGAAAGCAGGCACTTCATGCAAAACAAATGAGAGGTAATTATATAGCAGCTGGTCTGTGCACGCCCCGCCCTTGCCCACTCTGTTGCACTGTCTCACTTTCCTTTTTTCCCCACATTTCCTTTGAAATTCTTGATGTGGAAGCAAAATCTTTAACTTTTAAATCCTTCCAAATTACCAGATTTACTGATCTTGGTTCTGACATGTAGTGTGCTGTTTTCTACACCCTAATACAGCTGTTTGGATTGGCCCTGTCTTAAAGCGAGTGGTGCCCCCTCTCAGTCTGAAACACATTTTAAAATGTTTGTGAAAACAAACACACAAATGATGCAGGAATAAGTCCGTATGTACAGTATCTCAAACAAAATTATGCAAAAATACAACCATGCATAAGGAAACTTCAACACACTGCCAGCACACAAAAACTACAACACACAGCTAGTGCTCAAAAAGTACACCACACTGTCCTGCACACAAAAACTACAACAGCCAACCTAGTATGCAGAAACTGCAACACACTGTCCTGCACAGAAAAAGGACACTGCACTGCACTGCACTATGCAGGCACACTCTTGCAGCCCCATTCTGCACTCCACACAAAGGCATGGGCAGCAGGCCTGCCCAGAGGTCACACAAACCCCAGAGCTCTCCCAGGCCTCCAAACACAGATAGCACTGTGTGTGTGTGTGTGTGTGTGTATGTGTGTGTGTGTGTGTGTTTGCCTAAGCTTGTTTTCTCTCCTTCAAGACTTTTAGTTTTGACGGCCTTTGTTTCTGAATCAGTGAGTCAGCAGGATTTTCTCTTTGTGTCTGAGAGCCGCTTGGCCGTGTGCAGACCTCTGTGGGGTATTTTAGAAACGTAGCCCAGTACTTTTCTCCTTTCCATTTAGTATTTTTAGCATGAAGTGGCTATTGCTGTGTCAAATGAATGAATTACTTCTTTTATTAGCCTACATATAAATGCAAACAATTTCCCTGTTACTTAAACATTTCAGGGACAGGATAAGTTACTGTCCTTGTCGTCCCAAAACTGCACATTTGTTCACTCCCCCTAAAAAAAATCCATCTCATAATTTGTTAATGTTGACACGTGAAAATACAGAGAGGCAGGACAACCTTTTAATTATTGCTTTGTTCTGTAGAGAAAAGTGGTACCAGCATTCTGAAAAGAATCAGAGAAAGAGAATGAGTTATATGTTTGTGAGAACTTAAAAGCAGAAAAGCTTTGAAAAATGTTGAAAACAGAGCTATTTAGTCGATTGTAGTAGTCATTGTGGAATCCAGTACAGCTGTCTAAACCTGTGTTTGATACCATTTCTACAGACTACGTAGCCTAATGCTCTGTTTCTACATCAAAAGGGGTTCCAGTGATATTCATAATGTTCATAATTCGCAAAGTGTGTGCCTCATTTGCTTCAGTAAATATTTGCATATCTGAGGTAAACTGTTGATGCTTGCAACTCAGAAGAACTCATCTTTAACGCTTCTGTGATGTAATTTCTGATATCTGGAGTTATATCTTCGGAAGAGGATGATTTATTCACATTCAAAAACATATTTGTTTCATTTATGCCCCATAATTCCTCCCTTCATGTATTCAGATTGAGAATGTGACACATTAATGTATTCAGTTTGACTTAGCAAAGAAGCCATTTATCCCATACCCCCCAAGGTCATCTCCCATTCAATAATGCAGTCTAATTAGCAAATTATCATACAAAGCTGTTTCACTTACTGAAGGGAATAATGTCTCCTACTGTCGGTGTTGGCTGTCTGTGTCCTTGCTGTGTTGTCAGTGTGGTGTCGAGCAGATTTCCCTATTTGGGGTAGAAGTCACTGGAGCTGCTGTCAGTGGGTGATGAGGCAAAATAGGGCCGTCTCACAAAGCTGTGCTGCATCACTGTGCTAACCGCTAACCCTGGTGAAGGAGCAAACCACAGGCCGGCTGGATGGAAAAGAGACTGAAGGTGGCTCTCTGTCGTTTGCCTGTTTCCCCCGCACACATCCCCGCATGTGTTTTACGGCTGACTGTGTCATCCCGGTTAAGACCAATACAGGACACTGTCCATGAGCTGTGTTTAGAGATTAGTCAGACTCTCCTATTATCTGATAAATCTCAGCAGTGACAGTGCACATTTCTGGAGGAAAACCATTTTCATGGAGTAAGTAACAGGCTCAAATTTTCACTGTATCCTAAAACATTTTTGGTTACCCTGGTGACGCATACATCATCCCCAAGCCCCACCCTCACCCTGTCAGCTGCACCCGCACCCCCCCCCCCCCCCCCCCCACTGCTGGCAGAATTGCTGTGTCATTCCTCGCTCTGGTGGAGACCAGCCTGCTACTCGACTCCTCAGCCACCACTGCGGGTCCCTTGGCCCTCAGCCCACCCTGCCCTGGGCCCCTCCTCAGTCTCACCATCTCTCCTCCACCCCATAGTGCAGACCACCAAGATGGGGTTGGATTATGCTAATTAGCTAGCCCCCCCTGCTGCTTCCTCACAGGACGATATGCTAATAGAGCTAATCTGCACATACATATTCATGAGGCTGCCATGAGAACCCGAGAGTGAACCAAAATGCGGGCGTGTAACTCCAAACGACCTGTCCATCACATGCACCATCTCACCAAAGACTGCACTCTAAATTGCCGGATCCAAAATATGATGAAATATCACTCCTATTTTAAGCGAATGAGAATAAAGATGTATACACACATGCGCACCCCCAGGCTCTTCTGTTCTCACTCTGACTGTCTGACTGTCTCATTTTTGCGTTTTGGTGTCGGACTGCAGTCTGCAGACAGCGACCCTAACCCCCCACCCCTCCCTCCCGGGTAGCATGTTTTGTCATTGTCTGAGGCCTCTCTTTGTGGCAGTACCCAGGCCGCTGGCTCTCTGTTTGCACAGCGATGTCAGTCCTCTGTCAACAAGCCATGCCTGAGCAGCAGTGAATCCTGAGTTTCCGGGGGGGGGGGGGGGGGCATTAGTGTGGGTGGGGGGTGCTGGACGTGGGCCTGTGTACCCTTTTCAGAACCCTGCTGTGTTCTGCTGCTGTATCAGTGGGCCAGCTCAGTTCCCAGCCAGTGGGCCTGTAGGCATTCCACTGTTGGGGACCTGGAAATGGGCCGTCTGTTTTGTCGCCTGGAGTTGGACTGGGGCTCTGCATTCTCAGACTTAAAAAAAAAAAAAAAACACTGTTCTTTGTTTTTTTCTGTTTGGAAATTTGAAATTATCGACACAGTGGCCATAAAAGCGTCTGGGTTTGTTAAAAGCACAGTGACATTTCTGTACTCCAGGTTCCTCTTATCTTGTGTTGTCAGAGTTTCCCCCCTGAGCATTGGGTTTTATGGCCCATGTAACTACCACAGCATGTCCATGTATAAACTGCGTATCTCAGACGTTTTCCTCTGATCTCGTCTTGTTAAGAGTGAGCGATATGTGATATAAAGTCAGACATCTCTGGGCTGTGTGCCCCATTTCTGTTAACAAGGGGAATATCTGCACTGTGACCTCTGACCTGGGAAGTAGTACTACAGCTGGATACGAACCAGGTAGAGGAGATCTGCGGTCATTCACATGTCCTGCAGTGTGTAGCACATAGCAAGGCCATCAGGATGTTTTTGAAAGGGTGGGGTAGTGTGAGTGTGGGCCGTAGATAAAGTCTGTGTGAACATCAGGAAGCAGTGACAGGATTGTTCCATAGTTACTGCGGTTGTTGCCATAAAGGAAGCTAATAATGTAATAACGCCCAACAATATTTTTAAAGCTGGCGGGACTAATTTTTTACTGTAGTTTGGTGATTTTACTCATCCCCAGGCCGGAACCTGTTTTAACCTGTTGTTTGATATTAGCACAAGCGTCAGTAGAGAGTGAAGGATGGGTGTCTGAAACACCAGAAACTTTGAGCTTAATGAGCCGGACCTGAGGGCAAACAGGAGAGAGGGTTAGCCATCAGAGGATGTGTTTAATTTCACTGGGAAATGCTCTAACTGTTGCTGCTGTAACTCACGCTGATTCTTGTTACTCTCACTCTCCTCACATTTTAGTCATATTAAAAAGTGGGTTAGAACTGCTTTATGGGCCATCGTCATATCTTTAGTAAAAAGGCCGGCAAAATTATGCTGTGCACAGAGCATTTTATAATGTTCCTCTGGTTGCATAAATAAGACCAGATGCTTCTATAAAAGAAAGAGAAAATAGATTTTGCGTTTTCAGTCATGTGTCTGAGACGGCTGCACACAGTTCACGTCTTCAAGTCAGGCATATGCGACAGCCTGCATGGCAAAGCAATATTTATATTAACAGTCCTAAATATAATGTGAACGTAAGTTTGTGGTCCAATGATAATGTATTAGTTACTGTATTTGGTTATTCGATCCTGTAGCAAAGCTGAATAGTGATAACGTAAAATAAACCCACAACTAAGTTTTCAGCATTTCTGAGGATTTAACTTGCCGGCATCGTGTCCATTAGTTTGACTGATTCCCAACGGCGAAGGTTCAAGTTACACGTGGCGCGTTCACAGAACGGTCGAGCGTGAAAGGGTGCTGAAAGGCAGAGGAGTCACAGCGGCCTTTTTTAATGTTGCCATGGTGATGTCACCGCTGTGTGACGGAGAAAGCCGCGCTCTGCGGGGATGGGGTTTGGCCTGATGGTGTGAGAGGAAGCTGGGCGCATCGGGCCTTATCTCCTCTAGGCTTCAGGGACAGTTCTGCAGCCCCACAGGGTGGGGGAACTGGTTCTTCAGCCTCGTATGTTAGTTGGCCTCTGTTACATAAAGCAGGTAATTATCTGCAAACCATAGGTGGTTTGTAAGACAAAGTGATCTGAAGCCATTCGAGCGTTAGAGAGAGAGAGAGAGATGGACAAATTCTCTTTCTCTTTTACCTATGTCTCACATACCGCTTTGAGACTGACACAGCCTCCTCTTACTGTGAAGGTGCAAAGACTTAATTGGGTACGTCTCCATCATATCCTCATTTCAGCGCAGGCCCGGTTTACAGCTGGAATGATCTCATAACGACAACAAAAGGAACAAGTATGGATACATTTTTGCATGTTTATTGTACTGAATGTCGCATCAACAAAGAGAGATGTAACAGCACAGTTTAATGCTTTGCTCATTGCGGCGTGTGTCGTCTGCATTCTGTTATTAGAGGGTTGTTTTTGGTCGCTGTGATCATGCCTTCCATCACATTTTGACAGCACTGACATTCTGCGGCGTCAGACACAGACGGCAGCTCTACGTGTCCGGCCCAGTGAGTCAGCAGAAGCAGGGAGCCCGAAATGAAATTAGCCCCCCGCATCCATCGATAACGTCCCTGAAAATGACTCTGTCATAAATGGCTGGTATAAGCCATAACCAGAAGACCGTACAGAGGAAATGTTAATGAGCGGCATAATGTCATTGCCCTTTGCCTATAACAGATTACACTGGCTTTATATTATGGGCTTCCAGATGTTTCCAGATGAAACTGAGAAACGTGTCTTTGGGTTATTAATAAGTGTAATTGCATTAAGCAGGGCTAGGCTGGGCAGGGCAGAAAGCTGCTGTTATTTAGTACTGTAGATTAGGGTCTCAAAGCCAGTCCCGGAGGGAGAGCTTCAACCATCAGTCATTTCAATCAGACATTGGAAACGAGGTGTGTAGACCCTTTAGCCAATCAGTGGCTTGCATGCTGAAGCACCCCAAAAACCATTAGGCACTGTACTGCTGTAGGACTGAACTTAAGGACCTCTGGAGTTGGGAAATGGGAGAGAAATGGAGGTGTGTCTCAGTCTCTCAGACTAGGTGTTGGTAGAAGCACAGCCCTGGCCTGGGGGGGGGGGGGCGCTCTGAGTTTCCTAGTGACTGTAATTGGAGTAATGAGGCTGACAGCTGGGGGTTAACTAGAGGAGTCACATGATGCAGCCGGCTCTACTGGGCTATAACTCCATGCACAGTTGGTTTATAACACGCCTGTATTATAAATCCATACACAGTGAGTTAATAACAAAAATTCACAGTAACTCCACACTGCCATTTTATAAGCTTTACTGTAACTTCACACTGTGAACTTATAGCATGACTGTTCTGCAAGTGTATTTACAGTGAGTTTATGGTAGGACAGAAAGTGAGTTTATCAGTGGAATAATAACCATAATGACCCACTTTGCAACACCTGCAAGAACAGCACCCCAATGTCCCTCCCACCAAATACCTTCCAGCCCCCCTGCCACCCCACCCAATTCTCTTACATCAGGCATATAGCCATTTTTTCAATAGAACTGTGATAGCACACACACACACACACACACAGTAGAGGAGCTGGTCTGTGAGCTGAGAGTCTCCCCGCTCGTTGTGCGTGGCAGTAGAGACTCTCTTTGCCTTCTTTGCTTGACTTGCTTTGCCTCTCAGGGCTCAGCTTTCAGAGTCTCCGGTCACCCTTGTGGAGGATTGAGCAGGGGTCTGGGGGCCAGGGTCTGGGGGCCGGGGGCCAGGGGTTAGGGGGGCGATCAGCCCTATGAACCTCTCATTCTCAGCTCCTTCACACTCCTCTCCTCAAAAACCACATGCAGTGATTTATGTAAAACTGCTGTGTAACCGTGTTTTGGGTCTCTCTGCAGGTCTGGGCGAGTCCAGAAGCTTGTTGAATGCTGCTTCACGCCCCCAGGACAGTGTGAGCTTTCTGGCTGCCGCAGTAAGGCAGGACTGAACAGTGTAAACGGGAAAGAGAAAGTTCACACTAAGCCCAATTAACCCAGGCCTTGCTGTCTGAACCCAGCTTAACCCTCGGGCTCCGTCTGTGCACAGAGCCCTAGTCCTCCACCTGCCCTCTGGCCCCGCGCGGTCCCTCTGATCGAGGCTGCAGAAATACCCAAAAACACCCAAAACAAGAAATACATTTCATGAAGAACTCAGAGTGAATCTCCTGATCTCTTTATTGTAGTGTTTTGTTCCGCAGTGTAACTTTGGGATAGATGGTCCGTAAGTCCATATGGATATGCATATGTAGTTAACTGGGTGGCCTGATCCTCATGTTAATTGGTAGAAAGGGTTAAGGTGCAGTCTTGGCTTATTCCAATTAATTACTATTCCTGTGCTTAATGTTGTGAAATACCACTTGCAGTTGATAATGTCCTGATGTGTACTGGTGTGCCAGGCATGGAGGGAGTTTGTGTTTCCTGTTGGTTATATCGTCCCATATTCATACAGCTGTTTTCACTGATTTTTTTTTTTTTTACAGCAGTCCATTGTGTGCAATCCTGCTGGCTGGTTTTACTGAGAGCCAGTTCTTTGCAGTCCTATTGGAAGATTTATCCATAGCCAAGCTACTCTATCTTGGCTACTTTTTACTCAGAGCCAGGTTTCTCTGTCTTTCTCATAGCTAGTTTTTGCTCAGAGCCAGGGCTTTCTCTCATTGTTTAGATTAGTTTAGTTTATGCATGGCCATGGCTCTGGGGTCTGCCGCATTGTCCCTGTGGATGGCATTAGCATTCAGCCGAGTCAACACTGTTGCAGAACTGCCTGGAACCCAGTCAGTGCCGCGCGCTCCTCACCTGGGCTCGGAAAGTGCAGACACCGCACCTCTCCCCCGAAAACTGCCAGACGCTGCCTTTATGGAAATAGCATTAATGAATAGCAGCGCGCTCTCACTGCCCACCTGCTTCCCTCTCTCATTCAGGCCACAGTCGTGCACTTGTGCAAACACATTGAAGCTCCTCTCTACCTGAGCTTGTTGATGTTCTAAAGTCACTCTTAAACTGTGGAGATTACTCTTTGATGTTACCATTAATGGGTATGTCTCATTGAAATGGTTTAAGCCTACAGCCTGCATTTTTCAATGCATAGATTGTAGCTGTCAAAATGTTGCGAACCCAATGCAAAGAGGCATGTTTTTCTCTCCCTAGAGCAGTAAGGGTGTTGTGTGTGGTGAAGAGTTTCTCTGGTGCTGTCGCAGCTTGCATTGTTAGAATGCAGCTGGCTGGAACTGTAACGTTACACCTTGCTTGACACGGTTATCACTTCAGAAACATGTCTGTTCATAATGTCTGTTCATAACCTCATAATTCCAGTTAGAGAGCTGAGGGAAAACTGTCATTTATAAGATTGGTAGAAGTTGCTTAACGGTATTTGTTTGCTTTCTTAGTCTGGCTGATATGTTCTCTAATCTGCAGGTGGAGCTGAGTTCCCTCTGACACGACTCAGCGCTGAGCTGCAGCACTTTGCTGAAGCATGCACAGTTTCTCAGTTTGTTTGACGTAATGACCATCATGTGTCCAGTCTGGCATTTTCAATCTCCTCCCCAAGCCGACACACACCTCATACACACGTGCATGCACACAAATACATGCCTTTTTGCATGTACACATGCACACACATTATGCTTGTGCACACATATAAACACACGCACTTTGCACACACACACACTCCTGTGTGCACACACATGCACACACACTCCTGTGTACACCACTCGGTTCCCCCTCCTGGCCTCATATCTTCCCCTGTGTCTCTCAGACATCTGGTCCTGTAGCAGCCCTGACCTCAGCACGTTCCCCATATCCTCACCATCCCGTGGCCGCAAATAGAGCCCCCGCCCCCCACCCCGCCCCCTGCTCTCCCCCAAGTAGGGCACAGCTCAAAGCTCTCTCCCCAAAAACATGAGCAGGGGGCGAGGAGAACCGGGGCTATGGGGGAGGGTCTCTAGTTTTTTGGCTGTTTTTTTCTCACTAGTTTAGGGACAGTGCCAGCTACTATGCCTTTAACTGGACTGGTTGGTTCTCTTTAAAATGCCAACCTCTGTATAAAAACATGAAGTCTTTTTTTAAAACGATATAGAGGCTCTGTGTGGACAGGGGGTGCTGTCTCAGCCTGCACGATGAGCCTAAAATAATTAAAGTATGATGTGGGGTTGGTGAGGTTCACATATTCAGTATTCTGTATGTTGACAATAGCTGTTGAGCAGGTGAAGAAATCCATTGCTAATAATACCTCATGTCACCCTGTTTTTTGCGCCTGTTCTGTTTTTCTGTGAGCAGAGAGAGGAGGATGGCCAGACAATGGGAAAGACAATAAGCTGGAGAAAGCGTGTAATTAATTGAACAGATTAGAGCCTGTTAAAGCCTCGAACAAAGACTGCCTTTGGCGATGGTTTTGGATTAGTGCTCTCAGTGTGCAAGAAATTCTGCATTATGTATTCAATCTATAGAAGACCTCATTCTTTCTACTGCATTTATCGAAGGAAGAGAGAAAGTGTGCGTGTGTGTGTGTGTATGCCTGTGTGTTTGTTCCAGATGCTAAAAGCATTCATTCAGAGTTCTGGTTTCTGTGTACCGAGGAAGTGAGCTCCACACTTTCTGCGTTGTATAATTTTTCATAGGGCTCAAAATTACAGACATGTTGTGGTGCAGTGGGCCACTAGTGATGACCTCATCGTGGGAGAGAAAAATCCTCAGCGAGAGTACCCTCCCGTTATGGACAGGGTGTTTGAGCAGAGCGCTGGAGCCAGGCTCTCATTACTGCAGGTCTGGCTGTGTCTTACACATGTAGAGAATCAGGAACCCATGCTTGCATTCACCACCTGGAAACCAAAGCTGAAATGCGTCCTGAAACGTGCATGTGTGCGCTTTCTGTTCACTGTGATCTAAGCGGCCTCTATCTGTGTGGCCACGAAAATGCATTTTAAAGGCTTGAGTCAGGGTGCATTCTGCTAACGGTGAATGCAAGCCTAGTTTTGTCATTCCTGTGCTCATTTGACTTTAGTGCATTATAAATAATTATGGAATTGAATATTATTCACCGTATTGATTTTGAAAATAACCCATGATTTCTTTGTGTCTTCTCAGGTCAAATTGTAGTGAGATGTACTGAATGTACTATGAGTTTCTTTCTGTTATTGTAGTACTGTTATTTATTTGTGAGCTTCTGAAGAAAAGGCCAGTAATGATAACGACAGAATAAGGCATTTTAGCACCAAAATGAGCAGGTACCAGTAACTCCCTCATCTGAACCAATCATTGTTTGTTGTAAAGATCAAGACCTCTCTGATTGGTTTAAAAGGGACAGTGATTGACAGCTAATTGTAGCTCCAGGCATTTCTGGTGTCACTGACCCCTCACTGGTCCAGGCTCCCAGTGGATCTCACTCAGAGGGAAAGCCCAGGTGCTGGAACCTTCTGTGGTGTGTACTGACCTCGCTGTGTCTCCTGAAATCTGGCTGAAGTTCTGATTCCTTTCTAATGAGGGGATTATGGTACTGATGTGCCAGTCATTAAACTGGACCGGCGCCGACTCCGTGGGCCAGATTCAGCTCTACGCGTAATACGTTTGTGTCTGCTATCTCAAAGTATTTTTCAATATTTCACAACAGACCGCCCTCATAAAATGGAGGTGTTCTTCATTTCACTAGCACAGAGCTGCTTATCCAGCGTTTTTAAAAACCGTATCATTCTTACTGCAGAATTCGGATTGATTGGAAATTGTGCCATTTCTGGGAATCTGGTTGGTGGGATTAATTTGGATTCTCCCTGTAAATCCTGACCATTTGTCAGACACAGTGGTACAGCAGGGAATGCACATCACACTCACACACACACACACACACACTCACACACACACACACACACACGCACGCACACAAACACACTCACACGCACACACACACACACACACACTCACACACACACCTACACACACACACACACACTCACTTACTGCAGTGTGCTGGTACTCAAACCCTGGAATGAAAGAACCAGGTAGATGTTGTTCTCTTTGCCTTTTGATAGATAAATATGTGGAAAAAGAATGTTAGGTATTGAATACAAAGCTAAACAGACAAATGCTGCACACTAACTTTGCCTCAAATTTGAATTAAAATGCTTAAACTGCATTTGTTTTTGTCAAGTGTGCTCACGAAAGTGTCCTTTTCAGACCTGGACCTATCATGAGAGAGATTCTTTTCAGGGAACACACACACACACACTCTTCCAAGCCTTTCTCTTCCACCCTGCCCTCCCTCTCTTCATCCTTCATTGCCTGGGTCCCTGGTCCCTCCCTCCTCCTCTCCTTCCTCTCCTCTGTCTGGCAGATCCCCAGTGTGATCTCGGGGCAGGGGTAGTAGGTACAGTAGCTGGGGTTTGGTGTCACTCGGGCACAATACCAGCTCTGTAGTCCAGGCAGAGCTTCGCTCGCTTTGTCCTGCCCCACAATGCGGGCCTTATGCAGACCGTCATCATCAGGTGACTCTGCAGCCGGCCGGTTAGTTCGTTAGCTAAAGTTTTCCGAACCAAGCGACGCACCCGGAGGACAGAGGGCGGATTGTGATGGACCCATGTAGAGGGTGTGTGCCTGTGCGCAGGGAAATAATTCCTGTTTGTGTCCAATAAAGAAAAATAACTCGACAAAATGCAGAGTGTCAGTGTTTATCTAGCCTGTTTCCAGGGTTTTTCCCTGAAGCGCTGGACAGAGAGAGCTCTGTTTCTGTGTGGTGGTGGAGTCTGCAGGGAGCACGCTCACACACATGCACACATTCTCAAACACACACACACACTATTTCACTACACGCACTCACATTCTCGAACACTCATTATTTCACTACACACCGCACACACAAATTCTCAAACTCCCTGATAAACACCATCACATGTGCAGCACACACAAAATACACAGAAGTTGACACACTCCTTCTTTTGCCCACATGCATGAACACACACACACACAGTCGTGGTGCCCAGGGAGCAATAAGAGGATGAACCCAGAGGAAAGCTTAGAGAAGGAAAGCACCAGCCCTCTCTCATTTGTGATAGTGTTCAGTCACATTCACTTCATGTACACTCCCAGCAAAAGCTGCAGAAATGCATTGTGAAAATACTGTGCACATCCAGTCATTATTGGCTGTCGTATTAAGCAGGCCTGATGTTGTGTTGTGCTCTGTATGTATCCTACCACACACGCGTTCATGTGTTTCCCTGTGGGGTTCCCAGTGCAGGGAGCAGCTCTGTGCACACTTCCCACATACCACAATTCCAGGCATCGGCATTCCTGAGACAACATATCAACACCTTTGGAATGCCGAATGACGGGAAAGGGCCGATCTTTGCCGTGATAATCCATGCGTTTCCCTGTGCCCCTGTCCTGCAGGATCCGCCCTCAGCTCCCGCGCGAGAAGATTGAGGGATGTCACATCTGCACCTTCGTCACCCCCGCAGAGCCCCAGGTGATCCTTGGAAAGGACAAGGCCTTCACCTACGACTACGTGTTCGACATGGACACGCAGCAGGACTCCATCTACGCCAACTGCACCGAGAAGCTGATCGAGGGCTGCTTCGAGGGCTACAACGCCACTGTCTTCGCTTACGGCCAGGTGACCCCCCTACCCTGCCCCCCCCGGGGGCCGCTCCGTCTGATTTCAGAACGGAATCTATCCAACCTGGATTCAGCCAAACCTCAAAGTCTTAAAGGAAAGTTCTATTTAATAATAAACTGACCTTTTTTCCATAATAAGCTTTCCCCAAAGATGGCTTGATAGTGTTGACTGGTATCAGAGGAAGTTTAAGACTGGATTTTATTGTCAGTTATATCATTTGTAGTATCAGGGGTGGGTGGAGAAACATTTGGATTTGTATTCCAGGTCTTTATGACACGTATTTACTTTTTCCACATGTGCTGAAGAGAACGGGCCATGACAAATCTGTCAGCACAGGAACAGCTGGTTAGCAGGATGTTCACTTGTGTTTTCGTAACCTCTTCGATGTAAATTTTGCTGCTGTAGTACTCATACAGTACTCCTGTCCTGTCAGCACAGGAACAGCTGGTTAGCAGGATGTTCACTTGTGTTTTCGTAACCTCTTCGATGTAAATTTTGCTGCTGTAGTACTCATACAGTACTCCTGTCCTGTCAGCACAGGAACAGCTGGTTAGCAGGATGTTCACTTGTGTTTTCGTAACCTCTTCGATGTAAATTTTGCTGCTGTAGTACTCATACAGTACTCCTGTCCTGTCAGCACAGGAACAGCTGGTTAGCAGGATGTTCACTTGTGTTTTCGTAACCTCTTCGATGTAAATTTTGCTGCTGTAGTACTCATACAGTACTCCTGTCCTGTCAGCACAGGAACAGCTGGTTAGCAGGATGTTCACTTGTGTTTTCGTAACCTCTTCGATGTAAATTTTGCTGCTGTAGTACTCATACAGTACTCCTGTCCTGTCAGCACAGGAACAGCTGGTTAGCAGGATGTTCACTTGTGTTTTCGTAACCTCTTCGATGTAAATTTTGCTGCTGTAGTACTCATACAGTACTCCTGTCCTGTCAGCACAGGAACAGCTGGTTAGCAGGATGTTCACTTGTGTTTTCGTAACCTCTTCGATGTTAATTTTGCTGCTGTAGTACTCATACAGTACTCCTGTCCTGTCAGCACAGGAACAGCTGGTTAGCAGGATGTTCACTTGTGTTTTCGTAACCTCTTCGATGTAAATTTTGCTGCTGTAGTACTCATACAGTACTCCTGTCCTGTCAGTGGAGCGTAAGCCATATGGCTTTGGCTTTTCCCTCTCGCAGGAAAGCGCTTTCGGTCTCTCTAAATCCCTGCGCTTGTCTTTTCCTCGGTGGTCTCCATCCCTTGTGCTGCTGTCAGACTCCCTTTCACGCGCTTTCAGAGGAATATGAAACTGGGCCCGGTGTCACATTTTTCTGTCCGTTACCATGACAGTAGATCCCACCTCCACCACCCCCCTGCTCAGCTGCAGTTCCAGTCCAAGGGGAACGCTTCCAACTGTCTAGATTTAAGTGCATCCCCTTTCATTGGATGGTCTGTGAAATGTGACCTATGACCTCAGCGGCACACCTGACCTACATCCTGAAAGCTCTGCTGTTCGGCCTCCCACAGCTCCCAGCGTCCCACTTTGTTTGGCTCGGATCATGTGTTTTTTCCTCTCTGTCACTACGAGGATAAATCCCTGCTTTATCCCAGCGGTCACAGCCGACCTCTGTTTCTCCGCCTCATCCACTCATCCACTCATCCACTCTCGCCGTGAGAACAGTGACATCGTTGTGCAGGTCTTACAGTAAGCAAGTGACACATAACACCATAACCCCTGGCCTGCTCTCTTAAGCCATGTTAGCATACGCTGTGGGAGCCCTGAAGCTCAGTGCAGAGTGAAATGGGGGAGTGAAATGCGAGCAGGGAAGCAGAGAAGAGAGCTGACTGTGTGTCCGTGTGGATGAACGTGTGTAAGGACGGGCTCTCAGGCTGACCTCTCCTCTCTGTCCCTCTCCTCCAGACGGGCTCAGGTAAGACGTACACCATGGGCACGGGGTTTGACGTGAGCATCGAGGACCACGAGCTGGGCATCATCCCTCGTGCCGTCAGCCACCTCTTCAAGGGCATCGAGGAGCGCCAGCAGGCGGCCAGCGAGCAGGGCCGCCCCATCCCCGAGTTCAAAATCAACGCCCAGTTCCTGGAGGTATGTGTCCAAGGCAGGGGTGAAGGACAGGATTGGGGTGGGGGGTTTATGGGGTCCCCCAAGGCCAAAATCAACACCCAGTTCCTGGAGGTACACGTCCAAGGCTGGGGGGAAGGGGCTCCCAGCAGTCCCACTATTTCTGGTCCAGTTTAAGCAGGAGTCATGATTTATAACCCCCCCCTCACACACACGCACACACACACAGACACACAGACACACACACACACCCTTCACCCCCCATCTTTAAATTTAACCTCAGACAAGTGTGGCCCACAGCTGTTGACTGGAGCAGTGTGCAGGGGAATGGGGGACGTGGGGGTTTCTTAGAGGGCAGTTGTGTCCTCAGCTCGTTCAGATACCCCAAGATCAGTCTGATAACTCCCTCACTGAGGGAGGGGAAGTTTGATCGTCACCATGGCAACCACAGTAGGCTAACTCCAGACGAGTACTCTCTGTGTTTGTGGTTAGATTTTATAGTTTATACAACACTATCTTTACAGAAATTCTGCACTGTATTTTAATGTACACTGTCACTTAGCCAGCAATGTGGGTGCAGTTGAACATTGAAGCTGGCTGTGGAGTTTTTGGATGTTTCTCATGATGTCGGCGTAAATACTTTGCACATCACATATAGATGTTCTGTGTATATTCCTAATCCTGCCACAGCTGTACAATGAGGAGGTCCTGGATCTGTTCGACTCCACACGGGATATTGACGTACGGAAGCAGAAATCACACATTAAGATCCATGAGGATGCCAGTGGGGGCATCTACACTGTGGGGGTCACAACACGCACCGTTACGTCCGAGGCAGAGGTCAGTGTGTGTGTGTGTGCGTGTGTGTGCACTGTTTGAATGTGTTTATATGTTTGTATGTATATAATGTGTGCAGCTGTGCGTTTTTATTATATTGATTTGTGCGTATGTGTGTATAGATGGTGTGTATGTGCGTCTGTATGCATGCGTGTTAATGAATGTATATGTATAGTACGTATGTTTGTGTGATGTTTGTTTAAACGTTTTTGTATGTTTGTATTATTTTTATATGTAATATTGCCTGTTTTGTGTGTGTTTAATTTTTTTGTAATGTTTTTGTGCATAATGCTTGTATATAATGGTATATAATTCTGTGTCTTAGTGAGTGTGTTGTGTTTGTGTGGGTTTGGTATATAACGCTGTGTGCTTAGTGAGTGTATTGTGTTTGTGTGGGTTTGGTATATAACGCTGTGTGATTAGTGAGTGTAAAGTGTTTTTGTGGTTGTATTATTATGGGATGTATTATGTGCGTTTCTCTCTCAGATGATGCAGTGTCTGAAGCTGGGCGCTCTCTCGCGCACCACGGCCAGCACACAGATGAACGTGCAGAGCTCCCGCTCCCACGCCATCTTCACCATCCACCTGTGCCAAGTGCGCGTCTGCGCCCCCGACAGCGTACGTGGTGCCCCCCCCCCTCCCCTGTGTGCCGTTATCATCCTGCTCTCTCTCAGAGTGTAATGGCTGTAGTAGTGTTCAGTTTAATGTAACAGTAGAGTGTAATGGGTGCAGTAGTGTTCAGTTTAATGTAACAGTAGAGTGTAATGGGTGCAGTAGTGTTCAGTTTAATGTAACAGTAGAGTGTAATGGGTGCAGTAGTGTTCAGTTTAATGTAACAGTAGAGTGTAATGGGTGCAGTAGTGTTCAGTTTAATGTAACAGTAGAGTGTAATGGGTGCAGTAGTGTTCAGTTTAATGTAACAGTAGAGTGTAATGGGTGCAGTAGTGTTCAGTTTAATGTAACAGTAGAGTGTAATGGGTGCAGTAGTGTTCAGTTTAATGTAACAGTAGAGTGTAATGGGTGCAGTAGTGTTCAGTTTAATGTAACAGTAGAGTGTAATGGGTGCAGTAGTGTTCAGTTTAATGTAACAGTAGAGTGTAATGGGTGCAGTAGTGTTCAGTTTAATGTAACAGTAGAGTGTAATGGGTGCAGTAGTGTTCAGTTTAATGTAACAGTAGAGTGTAATGGGTGCAGTAGTGTTCAGTTTAATGTAACAGTAGAGTGTAATGGGTGCAGTAGTGTTCAGTTTAATGTAACAGTAGAGTGTAATGGGTGCAGTAGTGTTCAGTTTAATGTAACAGTAGAGTGTAATGGGTGCAGTAGTGTTCAGTTTAATGTAACAGTAGAGTGTAATGGGTGCAGTAGTGTTCAGTTTAATGTAACAGTAGAGTGTAATGGGTGCAGTAGTGTTCAGTTTAATGTAACAGTAGAGTGTAATGGGTGCAGTAGTGTTCAGTTTAATGTAACAGTAGAGTGTAATGGGTGCAGTAGTGTTCAGTTTAATGTAACAGTAGAGTGTAATGGGTGCAGTAGTGTTCAGTTTAATGTAACAGTAGAGTGTAATGGGTGCAGTAGTGTTCAGTTTAATGTAACAGTAGAGTGTAATGGGTGCAGTAGTGTTCAGTTTAATGTAACAGTAGAGTGTAATGGGTGCAGTAGTGTTCAGTTTAATGTAACAGTAGAATGTAATGGGTTCAGTAGTGTTCAGTTTAATGTAACAGTAGAGTGTAATGGGTGCAGTAGTGTTCAGTTTAATGTAACAGTAGAATGTAATGGGTTCAGTAGTGTTCAGTTTAATGTACCAGTAGAGTGTAATGGCATTTCTTCCCTGTGTCACACTGTGCAGCAGGACGGTGAGTTAGACAATCGAATGGCGAATGGATCCTCAGAGATGAATGAGTTCGAGACCCTGACCGCCAAGTTTCACTTTGTGGACCTGGCTGGTTCCGAGAGGCTGAAGAGGACTGGCGCCACAGGGGAACGGGCAAAGGAGGGCATCTCCATCAACTGTGGGCTGGTGAGAGAACCAGGGCCCAGCCAGAACCCCAGAGAGGAACCGACCTGCGGCTGTCTTAGTTCTGTTCTGTGGCTGTTACAGTAGCTCTGCTATGCACAGTAAAAATAACAGTGAGCAACAGAGCTGGACGTGTGTGAGGAAACCAAGGCCACCCAAAGGAAGTTATTTAAACTCTTGAATGTAGAATCTGAGGAGATTTAGGGAACGACAGGCAGTTGGAGTGAGACGTTAACACTGCAGAGGAGATCATTCCTCACCACCAGCCGATGAGCCAGCCACCTGTCCTCTCAATCAGGGAAAATATGCAAAACAGCACCATCTACTGGTTGTGATGGACAATGCAACTTGCATTATTTTGGAAGAAGTGAAGCTGCATAATATTTTAACTGAATTTAACGAGGCCTTTTAATGTAATGGGACAGTGCTGGGAAATCAGTTCTATGTTCTTGGTATGTTAATGTGTTATCCTCTTCTGCAGCTGGCTCTTGGAAACGTCATTAGTGCCCTGGGAGACAGGAGCAAGCGAGCAACGCATGTGCCTTACCGCGACTCCAAACTCACGCGCCTGCTGCAGGACTCGCTCGGCGGGAACAGGTATGACATCACCATTTACGGCACCCGCAAAATGACTTTACGGAAGGGCGGATTATGGTGAGCGACGCCCTTTCACCACGCTGAGCGAAATTTGCGTTTTTGATCATTTCTAGCCAAACGGTGATGATCGCCTGCATCAGCCCGTCTGACCGGGACTTCATGGAGACGCTGAACACGCTCAAGTACGCCAATCGTGCGCGCAACATAAAGAACCGCGTCATGGTGAACCAGGACAAGGCCAGCCAGCAGATCAGCGCCCTACGGACTGAGATCGCCCGCCTGCAGATAGAGCTGATGGAGTACAAGACGGTAAGACAGCCAGAATGACAAACAGACAGAGAGAACGACAAACAGACAGAATGACAGGCAGAAAGACAGGCTGACAGACAGACAGATTGGCCGATAGACAGAAAGGGGGTAGGGAATAAACTGAAGCTGCAGGAGAGAGTGAGAGGGAAGGAAGCAAGCGAAAACTGCACTAACCGTGTTCCTCTGATGCAATGACTGTGTAACGGCACAGTTGGACTGAAGTCTTTATTTGGCTCGTAATTTAGTTTAAATGTGTCCCGGCGGAGCAGGCTTTAGGCTCAGACGATCTGTGGCTTGGAGGATCAGCAGACTGAGGGGACTCTTACTGGGTCTTAGCTCCTGAGATTGGGATGTCTTTTACTGAAGGGTAATTCGGCTCTTCATCCCAAATTGGAATGCCGGTTTTTGGACAGTAATTGGCAAAGGGACGTGTCCTCATTTTGCCCAGAATGTCTGTCTCGGTATCTTTGCTTGAACCTGAAGTGTATTTTTATGGCGTTTAGAAAAGTGGGTTGAATTTAATTAATTAATCTCAGTATCTGGCAAAAGTGAGTTTTTAAATCTTAAAAGTAATTAGAATGAATTCAAATGAAATCTTAAATGTCGTAAGTAAGTTTTTATATTCCTGATCCTGATAATGATTACAGAAAAAACCAAGACTAACGACTAAAAAAGTTAGCAATTTATTTAATCTCGCTTAATAACTAAAGTCCTATTTTCTTGATTTGTTTTTGTATTGAACTCCCTTTCTCTCTCTGCCTCTCTCTCTCTGTCATCCTTTGTTTCTCTCCCTCTCTCTCTCTGTCTCAGGGCAAACGGATGGTGGGAGAGGATGGCATGGAGAGCATTAGTGACATGTACCATGAGAACACCATGCTGCAGACAGAGAATAATAATCTGCGCGTGCGTGTGAAAGCCATGCAGGAGACCATAGATGCCCAGAGAGCACGGCTCACCCAGCTGCTGAGCGACCAGGCCAACCAAGTGCTGGCCAAAGCAGGTGCAGTGTGTGTGAGAACCGTTGGGGTCAATGTGTTTGCGTCTTTTGTGTGTGTGTGTGTGTGTGTGTGTGTTTACACATGTGTGAGTATGCTTGTGTCTCTGCATGATTGCACAACGTGTACAAAGTCTGTTCCTCGGGAGTATCTGCTGAGCGTATCGCCCTGTTTCTCTAGGTGAGGGAAATGAGGCGATTGAGAACATGATCCAGAACTACATCAAAGAGATCGAGGACCTCAGGTATGGTGTGCATGTCCCCCAGCTGTATGCACGACGCTCTGCGGCCGTGGAGAGCGTCAGCAGTGACAGTTGGGCGGTGTGCGTTTGTCTGCAGGGCTAAGCTGCTGGAGAGCGAGGCAGTGAATGAAAACCTTCGTAAGAGCTTGTCCCGTGCCTCCTGCCACTCCCCCTACTACGGCGGCCCCACCTCCTACTCCTCATCGCTCCTCGCACCTGAGAAAGAGACCTCCGACATCATTGAGATCGCCAAGAAGGACCTGGAGAAACTCAAGAAGAAGGAACGCAAGAAGAAGAGGAGGTAACCGTGCACGTCTGTTTCTATAATATAATCACCTACAAAAGGTTGTGATCTTCTCCGTGCTGAGTTTGTACAATGGTGCTTGAGTCCAGTGTGTGGGAGATCATGTTCACCCAACTGTTGCGTAGAGTGTGTGGTACGTGATGAAGGCGCTTGGAGGAGACCGGTCTAACCACAGCCTCACTGAGGTGCAGATGGGCGGCACTGAGTAAAGAAGTAAAGTTCATGTAACAAACAGGACTTACTCACACCTAAGCCTGGATCAAAACAGTGATTTAGCAGATTAACATGTAATACAATCTAACATTAATGAGTAGAGAATTGACTTAGTGTTGAACCTGACTTTTCATCTTTTCAGGATCTAATAATTTATAAAGGTAGTTTTTGTGTGATTAAGCTGTTTCAAAAGATATTTCTTTATTTAATGACTTTCATATTAAAATACCACAAAATTTTGGTTCACAGGTAACTTAAAGGAAAACTGAATAAGTCTAACAGTTTTGTCTGGTTTGGTTTATGTTATTCTGTGCATTGTTTCCAGGGTGCTGCTATACAATTTCTTAGCTCTTATATTCTGGAACATGGCAAATATCATTAATTTTTTTTTGCTGGAGCTGTTTGTGCAAGATTACATACCTTTCCATCCAAAAAAATGTCCCAACAGGACATTTTTACATTTAGATTAAAATATTTACCATCACATGCAGGCATTTGTAGTATGGCGATTGAATTTGGGTTAATAGCGAGTGAATTTACCTCTGAACTTGGTTGAGACTTCCGGTGTTTAAGGTTTACTCAGAGAAAGCCAAGCAATGTTCTTGAATTCAGCTCAATGGGAGGATTCTGTCAGGGAGTGTTTTACCCCGGGTGATACCGAGGTCCAGCACTGTGAATTAGCCCTATTGCTACACAGTGATATTTTTATAAAGCATTGTTACAAAGCAGTAATGTAGTGAGGTAGAGCATACGCACACATCGTGCTGAGTGTCTGCTTTAGATGCTGTCTGAAGCCACAGGGCCCTGCTACGCGGCTAGGAAAGCTGCAGTGATGCTGTCCGGGTTTTTGGCAGTGGTGTGTGTCCCGCATACACGGTCAGCATATTTCAGGGCACTGCGCAGCAATGCAGGGTTTGTGTGGTGATAAACCCTCAGGCCTTGCGGCAGGGCAGTGTGCTGTTGTTGCCCCAGTCTCTTGCTGACCTCCTCTTCCTTGCTGCCCCCCCCCCCCCCCCCCCCCCCGTGCTCTCCGCCGGGCGCTCTCCGCTCCGCCCCTCCCTGAAGGCTGCTGATGCTGAAGGAGAGCCGGCAGGAGGAGGTTGAGGACGACAGGTTTGCTCAGTCGCTCTCCCCCGCTTTTCTAACCCAGCTTTGGTTTCGACAGGTAGTTGCCACACCTGGAGGAAAGCCCCTTATCAGCCCCCCCCGCCCCCCCTCCCTCCCTGAGTACAGAATCTGTTGATGGACACCCTGACCCTCGTGCCTTTTGCCTCTAGAGCTCTCCCATAGGGGCATGTTTAGACACCCCTGTCTGTTCTGGGCACAAACCTTGATGAAATGACAGTTTAAACAGCCTTCAGACCCCAGAGAAACCTGCACAGTTATTTTCACTTTCTGGAGTTTTTGATCTGTGCTGAGATGTGACAAGCAGAGGCTGCTAAAATAATTTAAAAAATTCCACCTAAGTCTGAATTTTGACTCATTGAACACTTATGAAAATGACATTTTCATACCCAGCTTCCTCAGTCTGTCTCGCTGTGCAGCCGGCTTCTCTAAAGTGTAGATTTTCCCCTGATTATTTGGTTTTAATGAATGAATGTGGTCTGGTAACTACCCCTCCTCTTTGCTGTCTGTTTCTTTCAGTTTGATCACTGCTCCAAATGATTTTGAAGTTTCACCTTCATGCACCCTCCTCAATCATCCACTAACGTCTCTGATTGATTATAACAGTCATTTCATCGGATTTTGTTATTTTTGATTTATTTTTATCTTGGCTGAAATTTACTGTATGCAGTGTGCTTCTTTTGTATTTTTTAAATCAAGGTTTTGTGCTGTTCTGTTCTCCGTTTTGTTAGTGTGCACAGCTGTCCCTGGCGTACAGCATGGTAAAGCTCTATATTCCTTTGGCCTTTAATGCTTAGATAAGCGTACAAAATATGTCGTCTGCTAGAGCATGTAAATAATAAAAATGAGTATATATAGATTCTTCTTTAAGTGTACTTTTAACTCATAAATATTGAAGACTGTCAGATAGGAGCAGTAGTCTCACCCTGCTGTTTTTCTTCCTCAGTGTGGTGAAGGAGGACAGTGGCAGTAATGAGCAGGAGAAAGAGCTGTCTGAACGAACCAATGAAGAAGCTGAGATGGTACGGTATGCTAATCAGTCTCTCTGTTACAGCGGCGTCT
Organism: Albula glossodonta; assembly: GCA_019788955.1. Taxonomy (NCBI): domain Eukaryota; kingdom Metazoa; phylum Chordata; class Actinopteri; order Albuliformes; family Albulidae; genus Albula; species Albula glossodonta. The sequence goes on along the minus strand of JAFBMS010000107.1, from coordinate 988,622 downwards.
TCTGAACGGTACATGTGCTGCACAGTTTAAGAGCTTGGGTCTATCAGTACATTTTTGGTGTGTGTGTGTGTTGGCCACAGGAAGTACAGGAAGGCAGTGACCACGAGGATGGAGATGAAGATGATGAGGAGGAAGAAGAGGAGGAGATGGAGGCAGAGGCTGAGGCGGAGGAGAGCTCAGACGAGTCCGACTCAGAGCTGGACGAGAAAGGTGACCCTCCCCAATATGAGCGTAACGGACAGGTAGATATGAAGCTGCCTGTCTGCCACCAGGCGAATGGATCAGGTGAATCTCAGGTGAATACAGAATGCTGTGCTGTCGCCTCATTCTCCTCGTCTACGTGCTGCAGAGAACTTCCAGGCGGACCTGGCCAACATCACGTGCGAGATCGCCATCAAGCAGAAGCTGATCGACGAGCTGGAGAACAGCCAGCGGCGCCTGCACACGCTGAAGCTGCAGTACGAGCAGAAGCTGATGATGCTACAGAGCAAGATCCGCGACACGCAGCTGGAGAGGGACCGCGTCCTACAGAGCATGGGTACGGCTGCCACCCGAACCCGTGCACACACTCACATGCGTGCGATATGCCACACCGTGACTGTGCGATACACCACCTCCCGTGTCACCTCATATGCTGCACTTACCCAATGCATTGTTCTTAATACGGCCCGACCTGAGGCCCTGTTTCTGCTGTTCTGTCATTCGCTTGTGTGCATTTTAACGAATGAAGTCATGTATCCACTTTAGGGTGGGTTCTTAGAGCTCTTTGCCTCCAGACCTTCAGTCCCAGGGTTTACATACCCACACCAATATCTCAGAGAAGCACTCGTAGCAGAAACTTAGACGTACCAGTCTGAGACCCTGCTGTAAATTTAAAGACAATCTGTTCTCTTTAAAGATGCAGTATTTATATGTGTACCCTAGTGGGTTAACAATTTCTGTAGCAGTCTTCGAACAGAATTTGAAAATTAAACTTTAAAAAAAAAAGAGAATTCCATACACGATAAGCGCTCTAGCTTCAGGCTGTGAAATGTGAGGTATTCAGGTAGACATTCACACCCTGTGTGTCCTAAGGCTCTGTGGAGACGTACAGCGAGGAGAAAGCCAAGAAGATCAAGGCGGAGTACGAGAAGAAGCTGAGCATGATGAACAAGGAGCTGCACAAACTGCAGGCGGCCCAGAAGGAGCACGCCCGGCTGCTGAAGAACCAGTCACAGTACGAGAAGCAGCTGAAGAAGCTGCAGCTGGATGTTGCCGAGATGAAGAAGACCAAGGTACAGTGCCCCGCCCAGTCTATAGCCCCTCCCAGTGCCCCACCCAGTCCATAGCCCCTCCCAGTGAAACACTCAGCCCATAGCCCCTCCCAGTGCCCCACCCAGTCCATAGCCCCTCCCAGTGCCCTGCCCAGTCCATAGCCCCTCCCACTGCCCCGCCCAGTCCATAGCCCCTCCCAGTGCCCTGCCCAGTCCATAGCCCCTCCCAGTGCCCCGCCCAGTCCATAGCCCCTCCCAGTGCCCTGCCCAGTCTATAGCCCCTCCCAGTGCCCCACCCAGTCTGTAGCCCCTCCCAGTGCCCTGCCCAGTCCATAGCCCCTCCCAGTGCCCCGCCCAGTCTATAGTCCCTCCCACTGCCCCGCCCAGTCTATAGCCCCTCCCAGTGCCCCACCCAGTCCATAGCCCCTCCCAGTGCCCTGCCCAGTCCATAGCCCCTCCCAGTGCCCTGCCCAGTCTATAGCCCCTCCCAGTGCCCCACCCAGTCTGTAGCTCCTCCCAGTGCCCCACCCAGTCCATAGCCCCTCCCAGTGCCCTGCCCAGTCCATAGCCCCTCCCAGTGAAACACTCAGCCCATAGCCCCTCCCAGTGCCCCACCCAGTCCATAGCCCCTCCCAGTGCGCTGCCCAGTCCATAGCCCCTCCCAGTGAAACACTCAGCCCATAGCCCCTCCCACTGCCCCACCCAGTCCATAGCCCCTCCCAGTGCCCCGCCCAGCCCATAGCCCCTCCCAGTGCCCCGCCCAGTCCATAGCCCCTCCCAGTGCCCTGCCCAGTCCATAGCCCCTCCCAGTGAAACACTCAGTCCATAGCCCCTCCCAGTGCCCTGCCCAGTCCATAGCCCCTCCCAGTGAAACACTCAGTCCATAGCCCCTCCCAGTGCCCCACCCAGTCCATAGCCCCTCCCAGTGCCCTGCCCAGTCCATAGCCCCTCCCAGTGCCCTGCCCAGTCCATAGCCCCTCCCAGTGCCCACCCAGTCCATAGCCCCTCCCAGTGCCCCGCCCAGTCCATAGCCCCTCCCAGTGCCCCGCCCAGTCCATAGCCCCTCCCAGTGCCCTGCCCAGTCCATAGCCCCTCCCAGTGAAACACTCAGTCCATAGCCCCTCCCAGTGCCCCACCCAGTCTATAGCCCCTCCCAGTGCCCTGCCCAGTCCATAGCCCCTCCCAGTGAAACACTCAGCCCATAGCCCCTCCCAGTGCCCCACCCAGTCCATAGCCCCTCCCAGTGCCCCGCCCAGTCCATAGCCCCTCCCAGTGCCCTGCCCAGTCCATAGCCCCTCCCAGTGAAACACTCAGTCCATAGCCCCTCCCAGTGCCCCACCCAGTCTATAGCCCCTCCCAGTGCCCTGCCCAGTCCATAGCCCCTCCCAGTGAAACACTCAGCCCATAGCCCCTCCCAGTGCCCCACCCAGTCCATAGCCCCTCCCAGTGCCCCGCCCAGCCCATAGCCCCTCCCAGTGCCCCACCCAGTCCATAGCCCCTCCCAGTGCCCCGCCCAGTCCATAGCCACTCCCAGTGCCCCACCCAGTCCATAGCTCCTCCCAGTCCTGTACATGTGTGAATTCAAAAATATATATACATTCAGGAGCCCCAGGTGCATACAGTACCCCAGCTGTGCTGTCCCTTGTCTGGTACATTTCCCCACACAGGGCTATGACCCCCCTCTGCCAGTGAGCCCTCACCTGCCTATGGCATAGGTATTCAGGCCCCTCTCTGTAAAATTGACTGTCAGTTTATGAGTTTGGTTGGTCATACAAAACAAAACGTATGTCAGTTGTGAAGAACGTCAGTTCTGTTTTTGCACCCTTTTCTCTGTAGAGCATTGGGTGAATTCTGTAGCAGGAGATCTGCAGATGTGGCTGAATGGCACCTTGTGTGTCACTGTGAGCAGCCAGCCCTGTCGGTGGGCAGACACATAATGGTGTGATCAGTTCTGTCAGCGTTGTCATGGTGATTTTTTTCTCCTCAGGTCCGTCTGATGAAGCAGATGAAGGAGCAGCAGGAAAAGAACCGCATGACGGAGTCCAGGCGGAACCGAGAGATCGCCTCGCTGAAGAAGGACCAGCGCAAGCAGGAGGTGTGTTTGTCACCGTAGCTCATATTGACCAGTGGATTACAGTAGCTGCATGGTTTATCAGGTACATGGGTAAGCTGTGGAAAAGGCAGGGAATTAAAGGAGTTCAGCCATGTGCACTCATACACATACAGAACATGCAGAATGAAGTTGATAAAGGAATTATCATTACTGACGACACATAATTAATAACATGTAGTGATTGCTCAGGCTGTGAACTTTGGATTTAGGGTGCCCTGTTATAGATATATATAGCTGAGGCTGCAGAGCTCTGGGGTCTGGTTAAATGTGTACCCTCTGTGTTTGTCTCTGGCAGCACCAGCTGAAGCTTCTGGAGGCACAGAAGAGACAGCAGGAGCTGATCCTTCGCCGCAAGACCGAGGAGGTGAGAGGAGTCGGCCTCACCTGGGCCAGCCTCACCTGGGCTGGCCTTTTCTGGAGCCTCCGTACCTGCGCTGAACCAAATCGCTACTCTGTTAAAGGACCACTCAGTATTGCATTTGCATTGTATACATATACCTATATATATTTTTTTAGGGAGAAAAAATTAGCTCAAATCCTTTTTTCTTTTGTAGAGCCCGTGCAGAGATGTGGAGATTTTGTCTGTGAGCGTTAGGTTCCCTTAGCATGTCCAAGCCACTCACCTGTGGGCCTCTCTCTGGGACAGGTGACAGCTCTGCGGCGGCAGGTGAGGCCCATTTCGGGGAAAGTGAGCCGCAAGGTGAGCTTACCTGAGCCGCTGCAAGACTCGCACCGCACCTCTTCGGGCCGGTCCTACACCACAGGGGGCACGCCTTCCAACGGAACCAGGTGCTGCTCAGTGTTTCCGTGGCATGGGGATTTCTGCACAGGGCCTGTGATGTGTTTTAGTATGCCACAGTCTAAGTAATACAAGCCTGTGTGTGTGTGCGTGCGTGTTTGTGTATGTGTGTGTGTTTGTGTGTGTGTGTGTGCGTGCGTGTTTGTGTATGTGTGTGTGTTCGTGTGAATATGTGTGTTTGTATGCACGCCTGTGTGTCTGTTTGTGTGAATGTGCTTTTTACAGGAGGTACCAGAGGAGGGTGACAGGTGTGTACTCCACCAGAGGGGCGCGGTCCAAGTGGCAGACGCTGGAGCGCCGGATTAGTGACATCATCATGCAGAGGATGACCATCTCCAACATGGAGTCCGACATGAACCGGCTGCTTAAGGTACCGAGCCCGCTGGGGTCAGGGAGGAGGCGGACGTCAGGAGCTAATCCTCTGAGAGTCTGTTTGCACTTTCACTCCTCGTCTATTGTAGATCGCTACATTAGGTGTACAAAATGAAAAAGAAAAAGGAAATGCATGTAAATTTGTCCAGGAATCAGAATTATGAGGAACATTTGCTGAATTCTCCATCCACCTTTCTTCTCAGCAACGTGAGGAGCTGACCATGCGCAGGGAGAAGTTCTCCAGGAAGCGGGACAAGCTGGCCGCAAAGACGGACGACGTGAAGGCCGACACCGAAAGGGCGGTCATGTCGCTCAACGAGGAGATGGAGTCGCTCACAGCCAACATCGACTACATCAACGACAGCATCGCCGAATGCCAGGCGAACATCATGCAGATGGAGGAGGCTAAGGTATCAAGCAAAAGCTCCGCGCTGCGCCCTCTTCCCTTACCACCGTCCCTTACCCAGAGATGCCTTTAGCTTCCCTCACAAACGCACAGGCTTGGGTTTGCATTGGACAGCGCTTCCCTCCCTGCTCAGCCCGTCACCACAGGCAAAAGTGAAATGAACCGTGTGATAAGACCCTCGTGTCAGCTGCCTCTGTGTTTGTGTCTCCCAGGAGGAGGGTGACACAGTGGATGTTGCCGCGGTGATCAGTGCCTGCACCTTAACAGAGGCCCGCTTCCTTCTGGACCACTTCCTGTCCATGGCCATCAACAAAGTACCCGTCTCTCTCAACCTTATTCATTACCTTACTAGACTGTCTATTTATACAGCTGGATATTAACTGAAGCTGTTCAGCTTCAGTACTTTGCTGAGAATTGTGCCCATAACCCCTTGAGTTCCCTAACCACTATGCTACACTGCTGTGTATGGACCCGATCCTGTTCTGCTGTTACACTGGCCCGGTCCACCCCTGTGCTGACGCTGGTCTCTCCCATCCCCAGGGCCTGCTGGCAGCCCAGAAGGAGTCCCAGATTAAGGTGATGGAGGGTCGGCTGAAGCAGACAGAGATCAACAGCGCCACGCAGAACCAGCTGCTGTTCCACATGCTGAAGGAGAAGGCGGAGTTCAACCCCGAATTGGATGCACTGCTGGGGAATGCGCTGCAAGGTACCGGCCCGGTCCGGACCGCGGGGCCCGGCGCATGCGCGTGTGCTCTCTAATGCCACCCCGTCCTGAACAGATGCTGGTCTGAGGGACGACGGACTGACGGGAGGGGAGGGGCGAGCCTCAGAGACTCTTACCTTCACACTGCCCGAGTGTCACGGATTCTCACTCTGTCTCCTTTTGGGCTTAAATCTGAAAAAGACGCCATCTGTGCAAGCAGAGTGGTTTTACTGAAACCCAGCAGAGCTGAGAACGTATTTCTGCTGAGATCAGTCACCCTCTCCTCCAAAGGTGGATCAGCATGGGGAACCCGTTAGAAACTCAGTAGCTGTTTGATATTTTCCTCCGCCGGTGGACACACCGTCAGTGTGAACGCAGCACAGGCTCAGAGGCAAGCTCCCCCACCTCCTGCTCCACAAACAGTTCTGACATCATCAGCAGACACACTTTCAAAACGTGAAACATAAAACCACACTCCCTCTGCCGCATCTATTCAGCACACTTTTGAAGGGTGCCTAAATTTTGTTAAAAAAAAAAAAAAAATGGGCGTAGCATTTCTGTTATGTTCTTTTTGATTTTATGTAGAATTTTTTTTTGTTTGTTTTGCTTTTGAGTTCCTTCGATTGGGGGAATGTGTTTTGATTTGTGTGTCGCCGTTTTTGTTTCCCTTGTTGCCTGAATTGAAACAGAGCTAGGTAACTTGCCCCTGGGTAAGTAATGGACACCACTCTGTCCTGTGCTGGAATGAGTGCATGAGTCCTCCAGACTAACCAGTGAGCATAACTGCGTTAGGGCGTGCATGTGGTGCTGCGCCGCTAAGCTTCCCCCTTCTTCTCCCTCCTTCCGCCCAGCTCCCCCTCTCCATCTGTCTGCCGACCTCCCTCCATGAAACCCCCCCCGTACTGCAGCCACACATTAGGATCTGCTAACTGTCATTAGCAGAAGCCTTACCCCTCCACACCACCCACCCACCCACCCACTCTCTCACGCAAATACTTACCAAAACTACATTAGAACCCAAAAGCTTGTCCCAAGCCGGTACTCCTTGATGGTCTCCGCAGGGTGCATCTGTACTAATGTTTCGTCTCCCTGTCTCATCTGAGGTTTCCTTGACGTACTTACTTAATCCTGTCGTCTGACAACTGAGCTCCTTTACCCTCTCAGTTCTGTTGGATTCAGACAAAGAAAAAATATAATATATTATATTGATATATATTATGTGAACTAGTGTTTTGCTGCAACCTCAAATGGCATGGCCTCGCCTTCATTTGCTTCTTTTTTTAATGCCAGACTGTAAATACATATGGCAGTTCAGTCACCAGTCTACGGCAGCTCTAAGTAAAGGTGGATTTAAGTGGACTGATCGTAAGACCAGTCGAAGGGTTAATGGACAGATAAACTGTAACGCAGTGTAAAATTTAACAACCTGGCATTGGAAAGATCAGAGTATTTACCTTCATCATTATTATACCATGAAACATGCAATGGCAGCTTTGCGTGTGGGTGTGAGGCGTGGGAGTGAAAGGGTGCGTTTTCTTGTGATTGTGCAGACAACGGAGACTCGAGCAGCAGCGACGAATCAGCGCAGAGCCCTGCCGTGGAAGGAAGGTAAGCATCACGACTCGCCGCATCTCCTGTACCTGTCAACCGTCTCCATCACGGAGCTAAAGCCAGTCCCACAGTCACTTCAGCATCCAGTCAGGCACATCCTGTCAAGCTTGGCTGTCTTTAATCGATGATTCCATTACAGCCTCTCTGTTAATCTGTTGCAGCTCTTTGGCTTCTGACCTCATGAAACTGTGCGGAGAGACCAAGCAAAGGAGTAAGGTATGGTGTCCTAGGTAACGGCATGCTGTGTGGACTGAGTGTGTAACTCAGGGTAATCGGACTACGACTATTCACCTCCAAGCTGTGTGCAACCACTAGAAAGAGTTTCGAACCAAACAATCAGGACAGAAATAAAAAGTGGTTATTTATCATGTGCTTACACACGTGAGTGTTCTAATCCAGTGTTCTGTCTTTTGTGTTCTGCATTCGGGTTAAAAATAATAGCTCTGAATACCCAGTTATGCCTGTACATCACTGATATATGCGGTCAAGCTTATTGAGACATTTGCAGCAGCCCCTTAGAATCCAATAAGAGTTTGCGTTTTCGGTGTCATATTCGGCGGTCTCATTTGGTGTCTTATTCTCACTCTGTCGCGCAGGCGCGGAGACGGACCACCACACAAATGGAGCTCCTGTACGCCAACGAGCCCTCTCCCGATGGGTCTGCCGGCGAGTTCTCCGGCCCCCTCCTCCCTCTGGCTGAAACCCAGGAGGGGAACGGGGAGGTTGAGTCTCTGGGGACGGCGTTCAGGGACAGAGACGTCTTGACCTCTCCCTCTGGCTTCTCCTCTAAGCTGGGCAGCATGTAAGTTTGAGGCCGTGAATGCTAACGTGCTAAAATCACCTGCATCTCCTGCATGATGTGGCTGCTGCTTCCTTTGATGTTTTTGTTACATTTTTTTTTTTGTCTTTGTAAATTAGCCTCCTAACCCTCCTGCCCCCCCCGCCACAAAATATGCCCAGTATTTTTTACCCCTATGACATGACAGCTTACAAATCACCTGATGGATAGTCCATGGAAACCTAAATGGAAGTCTATTTCAAGGAAGACGAACACTTCTTTCACTGCATTCCCTCCACTCGCCTGCTGAGAACTGAGAGTGATCTCTTTTTTTGCACAGTAACCTTTCATACTTGAATCAAATCTCTTTAGCTTTGCGCTTTAACTAAAGATTAGGTTTATGTGTTTCCCACTGTAGAAAATAGCTTTGTTCTAATATTGTTTGTAGCTCTTGGCTGAGTCATTGCTCACTTTCGATTCTGAAAGTGCGCCCACAGCTGCCAGTAGTAAACATGCTGCCCCATTTGGTTCCTCTTATTGCCCTGTTTAGCACCTGTTATTGCCCTGTTTGGCTCCTCTTATTGCCCCATTTGGCCGCCCTGCCGTCCTGCCTGCCCCTGGCATACTGTACTTGCTGTGCTGATATTCCACTGAAAGCAGCAAGCACTCGTGAATCTGTTAACAGTGGCCAGAGCGCTTTGTTAAACCCCTGTGCATTGGCTGAGCTCAGTGGCCTCTTGCTGTTCGGGTCAAAGACGGCGAGCACAGGGGACAGGTTTCAGTGTGACACACAGTATACCCATGAGCCTGTAAAAGAGCCAGCAGAAAGCCCAGAGTCTGGTGAAGAACGACTGTGTGCTGGGATGGAGAGCCAGGTAACGGTCTGTGCGCTGAATCCACATTCTGCATGTTTACGGGCTCTCAGAGCTCACTCATGTTTGTTTTGTGTTACTTTAAGTTTGACTTCCTCGCCTTCCCCCACCCTCCGATTGTCACTGTTTTTAATTGAACCCAAAAAATCCCAACTGTCAGCGCCGGCTCCAGACCTTCCTTAGGGATCGAGAAGAAACCGTCGGAGGGCTCCCCCGTCACCCGGAGGAAGATTTATGAAAAAGGACAGTTGACTGTCGACAAGGTCAAGGGAAAGGAGATCAAACAGTAAGCGCTAGCGCCACCCTTTAGGCTGGAGTCTGAATTGCCGCTTCTAACAGCACTAATAAGTTAGCCCTCTTACAGAATTACCTACATACTGTAGGGAAAGCATGTTCTCTTACAAAATCAATTTCCAACTTTGCCTGGTTGAATAACTTCCCTCAAGTCCCACACTGAATGTGTGTATTACTGAATGTGTGACCGCATTTGTGTACACACGGTATATTTGTGCATATTTATGCATGTGTGTAAATTTGCCAAATATACTCAGTTTCGGTTTTATGAGTGAAATCCTTTTAAAGTACAGTAAAGCATTCAGTGTTTGACTTCCTTCATCTTTTTAGCCTCTTGATCCGATTACATTGCAATTACATTGCAAGTAATATATTTCCTAATATTTTGCTGACAGTTTTAACCCACTGATTCTCTTGTAAACCCCATAGTAACAGCCATTGCTGTGGTGAAAATGGCAGGGTTTCAGAGAAACATGGGTGGAAGAATGAAGTTTTATGTTCTCATAAGCAGTTCTCCTAAATCTCAGCCCTGACTAATGCCTCACTGTGTTCCAGAGTGATAAAGGAGAGAGAGAGCCCACTTACCTGAAAGGGTCCAGTACCATAGAGATTAGGCGCATATGTTCAGTACTATAAATATATGTATGTGTGTGAGAGAGAGAGAGTGAGTCAGTGAGTGAGTGTGTGTGAGTGCGTGCGTGTGTGCGGGTGCGTGTGAGTGTGTGTGGGTGTGAGTGTGCGGGTGTGTGTGTACGCGTGTGTGTGTGTGTTGTGTGCGGGTGTGTGTGCGGTGTGTGTGTGTGTGTGCATGCGGGTGTGTGTGTGTGAGTGTGTGTGGGTGTGAGTGCGCAGGTGTGAGTGCCTGCGTGCGTGCGGGTGCGTGTGAGTGTGAGTGTGCGGGTGTGTGTGTGTGCGTGCGGGTGTGTGTGTGTGAGTGTGTTTGGGTGTGAGTGCGCAGGTGTGAGTGCCTGCGTGCGTGCGGGTGCGTGTGAATGTGAGTGTGCGGGTGTGTGTGTGTGCGTGCGGGTGTGGGTGTGAGTGTGTACATGCATGTGCGGGTGTGTGTTTGTGTGCGCGTGTGTGTGAGTGAGTGCGTGCAGGTGTGAGTGCCTGCGTGCATGCGGGTGAGTGTGTGTGAGTATGTGTGTGTGTGCGTGTGTTTGTGCGGGTGTGTTTGAGTGTGTGTGTGTGCGTGCGGGTGTGTGTGTGTGAGTATGTGTGTGTGTTTGTGCGGGTGTGTGTGTGAGTATGTGTGTGTTTGTGCGGGTGTGTTTGAGTGTGTGTTTGTGTGTGTGTGTGTGTGTTTGTGTTTTTGGGGGTGTGTGTGTGTGTGTGTGCGGGTGTGTGTGTGTGCGTGTGTTTGTGCGGGTGTGTTTGAGTGTGCGTGCGGGTGTGTGCTGTGTGGGTGTGTGTGTGCGGGTGTGTGTGTGTGTGCGTGTGTGTGTGCGTGTGTTTGTGCGGGTGTGTGTGTGAGTATGTGTGTGTGAGACTCCATCCAGAGCCTCAGCCTCCATATCTGCTGTTCCAGCCTCGATTCAGGGACCCCCAAGGCCTCTTCATCACCCCCCTCCCCCCCTGCCGTCCGGTCCCGTAGCCAGCAGAACGTTTTTAACCGTCTCTCAGTTTGTCTCGAGAGTGCAGACGGGCAACAGGATAAGTAAGAGATGAGACTTGCATTCACACATCCTATATAGAACTTTATTCATAGTTATAAAACAATAGTATAATGCAGCTAATGCAAAATATACTGTAAATGGGACAACTGTACTGTACCCCATTTAAAATTTAAATAAGTTTCATGTTATGCATTGGGTTTAGAAATGTTACACAGAGCAAGTGAGATGACTAAATGAGCACGTTTATAAATGTGAGTAAAAATGGATAGTGTTGAACAGTGGTGCGGCTGCGTCAGGTATACGGACTGACTGATACAGACTGCAGTGTAAGTACTGATGTTGATGACTTAGCATAGACATAAGAGTATAAAACCTTCTGGTCTGTAGCAGTCTCTCCTGTGTCCTGTGTCTCTCTCCTTTCTCTCAACCCCACTCTCTAACCTTTCAGTATTCGGGATGTTAAATTTTATCATTCCTTGTGGTTTTAAATGTGTACACAATAATGAGTCCTTGGACACTTCCGTTATTCCCGAATGTCAAAAGCTTAAGTTTGCAACAACTGGATATCATCATTTGCATCCAGGAGGAATCCCAGACACTCTTGGAACTGCTTTGATTGGTTTGAATGCTTTTCCACTGGTTATCTACAGTAGCTTCTCTGTAGTTTCAGGTAAATGTTTTGCATGTTTTCCCATGATACTTTTGTTAATTTCAAAATTCAAATAATACCTGGATAAGATTCCCCATTTTATAACAGTTATAGCATATTGCTTACAGTGAAGGGGTGATTCTCCAGTTTTATAAACTGCATATAATATAATATAACTGCACACCACAGGTGTTATAAATAATTTCCTTTGATTCCCGAATACTCTTGAAAATAAGCCATTTAAGCTGCTTTATTTGCCTTTTATTGTAGATTTTCAGTACCTGCCCATCTCTAATCTGTGTCATTGAACATTCTTTTAAATTGAAAGTACTGAAAGGCATATCTGTAACCTTTAGTTTTCTTTTTAAAGCTCATGAAAATACATGTTGTGGGTATCAACAATATCCGTGTTATCTTAAAACGTCACTCCTTTCTTTATGCTGAATGCACCTTATCTTTTACTCAGATCTCCTTCCTCTCCTTTCTGATATTGTAGACCCAAAGCATAGCGTTTCATCTACAGCGGTCTACAGCTCACTCCAGCTTTAGGGCCCCTCCCGCATCCAAATATGGTGTCTTGAGAGAGATGAATGTGGAAATTTGCCCTCCTTTTATTGGTTCTGTCCTTCCTTATCAGTTTATATCCTTCTTAACTGTCCTCATTTTCGTCCTTGTCCCCTGCGCCCAACCGTATCTTCATAACCGCAGCTGTTTCAATACCCCCAATAACAACTACAGTGTTCAGGCCCAGAAAACATCTTATGCCTGTAGCAATTTCAGAAGTCATGTCAGAGTATGGCATAACATTTTAATAACATTCTGCTCTGAAAGGTCCTCTTTTGTGATACACTCACTGGTACAATTATACTTAACCTGGTTTTATTTTACTTTGTTTGTGTCTCATATAGCCAGTCTGTACCTCCCAACTCTTAGCTCTCATTAAAGTCCCTCTGCTGTTAGCGTACTCTGGCCCAGTGCAGCTGTACTCCAGCAAAGCTTCAGAAACAGCCTAGTGCCCTAAAAACCTGTATATGTCTTCCCTTCCCCAGGTGTATAGCCACATGTTAAATCCCTAGTACATTTTTTTCTTCCCTGTACTTGAAATTGGTACAGGCAGAATTCTCTAGAAGGCCACAGTGGAGGTTCTTATCCTCTAGTTCTTCAGAGCTGTGTTTCTCATTTTCATTCCTGCCTTTACCTGTGTCACTGGCTCCAGCATGGAACTGTGATTGTTGGATCTTCCCCTGGTCTGGTCAGGAGCTAGTCTGTGTATATCCGAAGGTCTCCCAGGCTCCAGGCTCCAGGCTTCAGCTCATCTTTCTTTCAAACCAATTAAAGTACAGTTTTCCACATGATTAATCACAAAGTTGCTTGGATATGATCCTCTGCCCGTGTGGACTGTAATTTCTGGCACAATAGCACCCTCCACAGTTCAGTATATGTAACAGTTTGGCCATTATGAAATTCAATGTAATTTTCTGGAGAAATAAAGAATTTGCAATTTTTTTTGACCAAAAACAAGTAAGTGCTTCTGTCATGCTTGTGCATCTTACCTACCATGTTGTATGGTATGTATGGTAGCTACAATGACATGAAAAATCCTTTTAGGTTGAATTCAGTTTTGCTTACACTAACCAAAATTCGATTTCATATGAAATTAGTCTTATTGTGTACACGTCAAAAAAAGGTTTATAAAATCACCACTGGCGATTTTATTTGTGTGTTTCACATGGTTTTAACATCTCTCCTTTTTTACTAACCCCCCATACCCCCGCCCCTCTGTTTGGGTGTGGGGTGACTCCTCTTGTGGTTGCGGCAGTCTGTCACCCGTCCTGTCATCAGACACAAAGTCATGGTCAGTCCCGCGTCCGTGCCAAGATCGGCACAATGGGGTTCTGGGATAGCGCTGACCTCATCGCCCAGCTCCGCGTGTCACATGGCGTATGCTAATGCTAACACTCTGAAGAGGACAGGCTCTTGTCTCACCTCCCCCTGTTATGTGATTTTATATGCAGCAGGGCTGCGCAGTGTCAGTGTTGAAAAGGTCAAACTGTCCTCAGTGTGGGACATTTCATACTGCTTAGCCTGTAAAAGGTGTTTATGGTCTGTGAGTGTGCCCTTTGAGGTAAATCTTAGTGAAAATAAAAGAGGTTTGCCATTTAACTTTAGTTAAATGGGGCTTCTGTGTGTCAGTGTACGGGTCTGGCATGGTCCTGTCCAGCTTGTCGTCCTCTAGGGAGTTCATTGGTTCATGAATTTGCAGATATCCTGTTTGACGAGTGTCTGACTGTCTCTCTCAGTGGATCTATAGTGTCTGGGTCTGGGCTCTCTGCATTGGTCTCCATGTGCTGTTTTCAGTGTTGGTGTCTCTCCTCTGACTGTGAATCCAGGCCGTTAGCTGTGCCGTCCTTCGGCTGCCACACTGCCAGCTCTCCTTGGGCATGTCCTTGCCTCTCTCTCTCATTGGCTCTGCTGTCGCTGTTGTAGGTGGGGTGAGGATGAGTCCTCTGTACTTGGGGTGCCCAGGTAGCCTCTCCTGTGGGACTTCCTCTTCCTGTTCTCCTCTGATCTGCTCTCAGCTCACTGATTGGTTCCTTACTCTGAGTAGGGGGGTGGGGGCTCAGGGGTTGCTGTTTGGTTGATGCGTTGCATGCAGCAGTTGAGTGTGTTTATGTCTGTGTAGCTGCATGTTTGTGCCCCTACATTTTTGCACGATTGTGTCCTGTTGGCACCTGGTTTATGGAGTGAACATGATGGTCCGCTTGTTGAGTGAAGTGCATGCTGGGTACTGCTTGTGCTGTTGTCTGATGGGAGCGTTTATCTGGGATGATGAATGTGGGATTGTGTCTCTCTCTTTCGGGGGTGTGATCTTTCGTTGTGTGTCGCCGCCCTCAGAGGTGTCATCAACCCTGTCCCGTCGTCTAAGAGCAGCCGGGGAGCAACGCTGCAGTGCGTGCACGTGGCTGAGGGGCACTCCAAAGCCGTGCTGTGCGTGGACTCCACCGACGACCTGCTGTTCACCGGCTCTAAGGGTATGGCTCACTGCCACTGTCTGCCAGTCATTCACCATCATTCACTACTGTTGATCATCATTCACTGCCATTCACTAACATTCACTGCTTTTCACCACCATTCACTGCCATTCACCACTATTCACTGCTGTTCACTGGCTCCAAGGGTACAACCCACTGCCATGGTCTGCCAGTCATTCATCATCATTCACTACTATTCACCATAATTCAGTGCCATTAACCATCATAAACTGCTGTTCACTAATATTCACTGCTTTTCACTGTCATTCTCAACCATTCACCAATATTTACTGCTATTCACTACTGATCACTGCCATTCTCTTCTGTTCACCACCATTCCGTTATTCACTACTACTGCTCACCATCATTCACTACCCTTCACTGACATTCACTGGTATTCACCTTTCACTGCTGTTCACCATTACCATGCCAGCTTATGAGTCATGTACTATTTCTGTGAAAGTAACATACAGTAGTGTTACAACAATACATAGTATATTACACGATACACATGTCTATCTATAGCATTGATAGCTATTGTACTTTGTCTTTTTATTAATCAGCTGTAACCACAGAAGATATAGTAACTGGCTTTAATTTGCTATTATAACAAATTGAACTTTACTTTTTAATCATTGTCAACAAGTCATGGAGTATGTTATTGCACCTCTGACCTCTGACCCCTGACCCTCAGACCGTACCTGTAAGGTGTGGAACCTGGTGACAGGACAGGAGATCATGTCCCTCGGGGGCCATCCCAACAACGTGGTGTCAGTGAGGTACTGCTCCAGCCTAGTGTTCACCGTCTCCACCTCCTACATAAAAGTGTGGGACATCCGCGACTCGGCCAAGTGCATCCGCACGCTGACGTGAGTGACGCGTTCACGCCGCGGTCTCTGTCTCTGTCTCTGTCTCTGATATCACATACTCTTCCTGTTCATCTTGTGTGTCTCCACAGGTTTTATAAGCAGTTCTGTCAAAATTGTTCATTGTCTGTAAATGTGCATTCGAGGGAATGATGCATTGTTTTACAAACAATGTTGCAAGTTTTTAGTGTTTGATCACCTTGTGTGTTTGTGTTTGTGTGTGTGTGTGCGTGCGCGTGTGTGCGTGTACTGCTGTGTTATAGATCCTCTGGTCAGGTGACTCCGGGAGACGCCTGCGCTGCCAGCACCAACCGGACTGTCACCATCCCGGCTGGAGAGAACCAGATCAACCAGATCGCCCTGAATCCGACGGGCAGCTTCCTGTACGCAGCGGCCGGGAATTCTGTCCGCATGTGGGACCTTAAGAGGTACGGGCCCCCAGAGCGTTCCGCAATACTTCACCATGGAATCGGCTCTCCCTACACTCAGACCAGTGACATCCCACTCTCAACGTGTACCAGCACCTCAGTTACAGACAGACACGGGCATCTCACTCAGCACTCTCACATATCCACATATAGACACGTCCCTCACGGTTCAGCAAACATGAACAGAACTCTCACAATGATCTCCCTGCTTTCTCGCTCACTCATTTACCCTCACCCTTTCTCACCTCTGTCATTCTCTCTCTCTCTCCCTCGTTCTCTCGGGCAGGTTTGTTTCCACGGGCAAGCTGACAGGGCACTTGGGCCCAGTCATGTGCCTGACGGTGGACCAGACAGGGAATGGTCAAGATCTGGTCATCACTGGATCCAAGGATCACTACATTAAGGTGTGTGTGTGTGTGTGTGTGTGTGTGTGTGTGTGTGTGTGTGCGTGCACATGTGAGACTCTGTGAGACACCTTTAATCTTGGTGTTACAGAGGACTCACCTGTATCTGATTGCTGCCATGCTAAGACAGTGCAAGCTAAACATTGTCACCTGCTTGTGTCTGTATGCGTGTCCTATATTCACTGTGTTTGGTGAGATATGGGTGTGTTTTAGAGGGCTTTGTGACCAGATTTCATGTGCTGGGATATCTTCCAGATGTTCGATGTAACAGAGGGGGCCCTGGGGAGCGTTAGCCCCACACACAACTTTGAGCCCCCCCACTATGACGGCATCGAGTCCCTGACCGTGCAAGGAGACGGGCTCTTCAGCGGCTCACGGGACAATGGCATCAAGAAATGGGACCTGTCCCGCAAAGACCTGCTGCAGGTGAGAGAGATAGGAGGGGCTTTGAAGACCTGCTGCAGGTGAGAGAGATGGGAGGGGCTTTAAAGACCTGCTGCAGGTGTGAGAGATGGAAGGGGCTTTAAAGACCTACTGCAGGTGAGAGAGATGGAAGGGGCTTTAAAGACCTACTGCAGGTGAGAGAGATGGAAGGGGCTTTAAAGACCTGCTGCAGGTGAGAGAGATGGGGAGGGGCTTTAAAGACCTGCTGCAGGTGAGAGAGATGGGGAGGGGCTTTAAAGACCTACTGCAGGTGAGAGAGATGGGGAGGGGCTTTAAAGACCTGCTGCAGGTGAGAGAGATGGGAGGGGCTTTAAAGACCTGCTGCAGGTGAGAGAGATGGGGAGGGGCTTTAAAGACCTGCTGCAGGTGAGAGAGATAGGAGGGGCTTTAAAGACCTACTGCAGGTGAGAGAGATGGAAGGGGCTTTAAAGACCTGCTGCAGGTGAGAGAGATGGGGAGGGGCTTTAAAGACCTGCTGCAGGTGAGAGAGATGGGGAGGGGCTTTAAAGACCTACTGCAGGTGAGAGAGATGGAAGGGGCTTTAAAGACCTGCTGCAGGTGAGAGAGATGGGGAGGGGCTTTAAAGACCTGCTGCAGGTGAGAGAGATAGGAGGGGCTTTAAAGACCTACTGCAGGTGAGAGAGATGGAAGGGGCTTTAAAGACCTGCTGCAGGTGAGAGAGATGGGAGGGGCTTTAAAGGCCTGCTGCAGGTGAGAGAGATGGGAGGGGCTTTAAAGACCTGCTATGAGACCTGTGATGCGTTTCTCTCCCGCAGCAAGTGCCGAATGCGCACCGTGATTGGGTGTGTGCGCTGGGCGTGGTGCCCGGCGTGCCTGCCCTGCTGAGCGGCTGCAGGGGGGGGGTGCTGAAGCTGTGGAACACAGACACCCTGTCAGCCCTGGGGGAGCTCCGGGGACACGAGAGCCCAATCAACGGCATCTCCACCAACAGCACCAACGTCTTCACTGCGTCAGAGTGAGTGTACACACCACACACTCACACACACGCACACACACACACATATACACACATACTCACACACACCACAGACTCACACACACACATATACACACTCACTCACACACACACACACACACACACCACAGACACACACACCACACACTCACGCACACACCACACACTCACACGCACACACACACACATATACACACATACTCACACACACCACAGACTCACACACACACGCACACACACACGCCACACACTCACACACACACACACACACACATATACACACATACTCACACACACCACACACTCACACACACACACACACACACACACATATACACACATACTCACACACACCACAGACTCACACACACACATATACACACTCACTCACACACACACACACACACGCCACACACTCACACACACACACACACACACACACATACACACACACACCCCTCACCACCACACCCCCACCCACCCACACTCACACACTCACCCACCCCACACCCCCACACACACACACACACACACACACACACACACACACACACACACACATATACACACTCACTCACACACACACATACACACACCACAGACACACAGACTCACACACACACACTTATTTCTTTTCCTCCACCCTCATGAGGCTTTGAGTAATTCTGTAAGTCACCTTCCGATCAGATGCTCATTCACCTTTTTTTTCTTTTGATTGACAGTGATCGGACGGTGAAGATATGGCGAGTGAGAGGGGCACTGGACGGTGTGTCGGACATTACAGAGACCACGGACGATGGCAGCTGTAACTGAGCGGAGCGCACAGCCTGCCAGCACGATGACCTGTGACCAGGGGGCGGGGCTGAGGGCGGGGCTGCGGGAAGGAGGGGGTCCGACGGTGGAGCCCTGTGGCACTGTGCACTTTCAGAGGGGGGAGGGAGGGGAGCAGGGGCGGAGCCCTGGCTGGAACCAATCAGGGCCCATAGCTGAGGGGGGTCCTTTCTGTCTCATTACAAACACCGAACCTGACATAACGATAATGACCGCCTCCAAACTGAGGGCTCCAGCTCATGTCCTCTTTATACACGCCGTCTGCGGCTCCTTACCCTGCGTTTCTGCCATAAACACGGTTACAAAGGCTGGCGGCGGTTTCAGCAGCGGCCGCCCAACACAGTCCCGCTGGAGAGGTCCCTTAGACGCCCTTACGGACCTACTGAACCACACGTGAAATGCTGTGCGGTCAGAGAGCAGGCCTCCGCGGACGGCGTGTGCGGGACCCGGGAGCTGGTCTCCAGGGTCGGACACGCTCATCGCGGAGTACTGCTCCTACAGCCACGCTCAGAGTGCTCCGTTTCATTTGCCCGTGGGTAACCATGGAGATGTGTCTTACGTGTGCACGAGTGGCTTCCCCTTAACTGAAACCACTATGCTCTTAAACTGTTCCCAGTCTGCTTTAGTGTCAGTCAGTACCTGAAAATAATCAGTGACCAAAAATGTGGAACTTTGGCTTTTTCATCAGGCTGCAAAACCCCCCAGCGTTTTTTCCCCCCGGTTTCAAGGCAAAAACCTTCACATGCAGAACTATAGCAGTATTGTTGTCGGTACTCTGTCAACTTTTTGTCTCACTGTGTGTATGTATTCCTCTACAAGATTCCTCCTTTTCACTGTTAGGGTGGAGATGTTTCCTCTGTTTTGTTCTGGACATGAAGCTGTTAAAACTTTCTTAGAGGCTCTGAGCTAATGTATCCGCTGCTATGTATCCTGCACACCTTTAACCTGTAGAGCTTGATCTCAGAGCCAGACATGTTGCGGCTGGCGTAGGTTTGCGCTGTAGATAGGCGTATTTGTAAAGAGAGGAGTCTTCCCGTGCCTGTAACGCTAATACTGTAGACACAGCACAGTAACACTAAGTACTGATGTCGGTCGAACACTTCCTCCCTGCGTAGGTTCATCCGTTCTGTGGTCTGATTTGTATTATGCTCAAAGCTTTATGTATATAAAAGTCCTGTTTTTATTTTTGTTTTTTTTTTCCTCCTGATTTTTAGTTGCAGACCGATGCCTGACCTAGTAATTCTAATGTCAGATGCAGAGTGAAATAAATGCCATCTGTCAAAAGCAGTCGGGTCACTGGTGTCATTAAGTTGTGGGGAAATGGCAAAAGAAAACTGACATTTTAAAATGAAGCAGTGATGCTTGAGTGAACATGCATGATCAAAGACTGAAACTAATGGGGAACTGAAGGGTGTGCGCTTGCAGTTTAAACGGTAGTCATGTGGTGATGAACAGAATCTAAACCAAGAAAGTCTGAGCTGGACTGCGCCCTCTGCTGGACAAACTTCAAAGTTGTAAGTGGCTGTTGGGCTGCCTGACAGACTGGGCGGATCCGGTAAGTTAATGCAGGTGTCCCCCCTCACCATCAGCCTGTGCTGTTTCTTCATGTACAGTGTGACAATAGAGTTCTCTGTTTCAAAAACCTTTTTAGACACAATAAGAGATATCTGACGTTTAGAGGTACTGTGTAAGAATGACTTATTGTATTATATACAAAGTGGAAATATGTTACATATTTACGTAAATTATGTCTATTTGATAGTTTAAAAAATACAAAACAATACAACAGTCTACCCAGAAATGTGCAATTGCAGAATTTAATAAATTTACAAAGAATAACAAAAAAACTCCACATACTTTTGAACACACAGTATATTTAACATCTCATCTCAGCTGTAAATGTTCTGTGCCTGAATGACTGCAGATCATTTTGTTGGGTTTTGTGAATTTATGAAATAATGCTATCTCAAATTTCTGGAGGGGTAATTATACAAATGTTTGGGATAGTTCAGGATAGTTCAGTTCTTTCTTTTCAACTGCTGGATATGAGACCAATCTTAAAAAGTCCTCCAGTCCTTTGATTGAATGCAGACATGGAAACCAGCTTTCCATAAAGGTTCAATGATGTTTAAATCTGGTTCCTGGGAAGCCCATGGAAGGTGTCTGAATTCTGGGTTTCGTGCAGCTGGGCGTGAATGAATTTAGCAGTGCGTATGGAGGTGTTAACATCTTGGAATATGGGAGTGTTTTGAGGAAATAATGTTTGTACCAATATTTGCCCCATACTTACCTAAAATGACTTGGTCTTCCATGAACATAATTCTACCGTACAGCGTAACAATCTGACCAGATGAAACTCACAAGATGGCTGCCAATACCATAACAGATCCACCAGCATGTTGAACGGAGAACAGGCCCTGTGGGTTAAAGGGCTTCTTTGGGTTTCTCCAAACATAAACCTGCACAGATGCAGGAAAACATCGTCTGTAGACTCGTTACATCATATTGCTCTTTCCAGTGTGTGTGTGTGTGTGTGTGTGTGTACACACATTAAAACACTACTGTTCTGTGAAGCAGTTTCATCGTTTTGCTGTTCATGTATATCACCACAAGATGGCAGTATTAAGGTATTTTCAGCAAAGGTTACAGTTTCACAGTTCAAGCCATGTTGAACAAGGGCAGGTTTTTAAAGCGAGTGGTTCAAATGAGCCCAAACCTTAACCCAATTCAGTAGCAGTTCTCATTGTCAATTGATTAGTATCTCTCGGTAGTCACTGCAAATGAGATTTGAGTTCTCTGTGGATGTTCTTGGTGAAGTAAATGCAAGAACACTCATAAATTAAATATAAATTTATGTTCTGATGCACACAATGGAAAAACAAGAGATGAGTCTTGCTGCACATCTATTTGTAATATACATTTTGTGTCCCTGTGGACATGGATCGCAAGTGTGCAAATGCATTTGCTGAATATGTTTAGTTGCAATGGAACTACATAGATATAGTTGACACCCTGCCACATTGCTTGGTAACTGGATTTTCCCTGACTTAAAATCAGAGATGGATCCTCTTTGTATTACTTTAATGTAAACAATGAATGAATGAATGAATGAATGAGTATCACTTGAGTTTAGCATAGATGAAAATATTTAATAATGCAAAATTTTTATTGGCGCTTCTATTCATTGGTCTTTATAGGCCTTTCTTAAATATACACTGCCAACAAGCTGGCAGAAAAACTGTTGCAGCTAGACATAGTACTGTGCAGTTAAACATTTTGGACTGCTTGTTACAAAACATGTAAATGAATTTTTAATAACCTAGCACGTTTAAAGATGTGTTTTCCTTTTCTTTTTTTCTGAAAATGGACTTTCTGAACCACGTTGGAACTCTCTGGGGTGTTTCAGTGAAGGGAGAGAACACCACTCACCACTTAGAGCTTCAGCAATTTGCGGTTCAAACGAGTTGAATCAGCAGACGCTGAAACACACTGTACTAATTGACAGTCAGACAGGATGGATTCATCCGGGACAGCGGGACTCACTGCAGCAAGACAAGCCCCAGAACTTTACAAAAAATGACAAGAAAACAACCCCTCTCCTTCTGCTGATTGGTTCTGTCTGGTCCTAGGGTTTCACAAGCATGATACGACCTGACAACGTTCACAGCCCAGACAGTGATTATTGAACCTTTTTTTGTTTATTTATTTTTTTTAATTTGGCTGAATGTGAATATCTGGTTGTTGCCGATGTAAACATAATCCACATAATGATATAATATGGTACATTGAACTGGAACATCCTCAAAACAGAAAAAAGACAACTTCCTTATATCTAATACCAAACGTGTTCTCCTGGTGAGGGCTGGGGGTGTGAAAATACAGGGTTCTGATTTCTACTTTCAGAGAGAACCAGATTGAGGTCCAACTGGTCCAGCTGATTGGTTCATTACCCATAGACTGTGCACGATTTAGAACACATCTGTCACTTGCAAGCTGTGCACCTATTGATTATAACAGGAGGTATGAGGTTCACCACTCTTGCCAGAAGAACATTTTTTTGGTCTCACTCAGTCCTGATGCAATGACCCCCAAGAATAAAACACATAAAACCTGTGATGTTCACAGTGAATCACTTTTTCTCCTAGTCTTGAAGACAGGGATGAAAACCCAAAAACCCTTTTGAATCAATGTTCTCCTCTGTCTGTTTCATTTAGTCTCACACTCTTCTCTGTGAAATGCATTTGTTTTACTCGTTTGGCTTGTCTTGATTTGGTTCCCTGCCTTTTCACAACTTGGCCTTGCTTTCATCCTGGTCACACACAGAGAGGGTAGAAGAAAGTGTTAAAGCTTAATTACCGAGACGATCACGTGGTCTTCCCGCTAGCAGGTTCATATTGTGCACAAAGTAGAATGAAATAAAGTGGAACTCTGTGTGGACGGGCGTGAGTGAGTGCTAAATTTAGGTGTGTTTTTGGGCAGCGCTGCTGCCGCTGAAGGCTGAGAGCCATGCTGAGGAGCACAGAGAGGGGAGTGCAGGGCTGGACTGAACCCGCCTCCCTGCTTCTGTCAGACTCCAGAGCTCAGACGGCAGCCCGGGGGGGGTGAGAATCTCTTGTGTGGGCTCCTTCATCCGGAAGAGTAGGGGGCATTACTGAGGGCCTACCAGGCGGGTGAAATTTTTGCATGGGGGTTATTTTTTTGGGGAGGGTGGGGTGTGGGGAACTTAGACTTTTAAATCAGAAGCAATGGAGTACATAGCAGCCACCATAGAGACCCCCAACTACCATCCTACAGTGACATTGCCACAGCAGTAAAGGTCTCAGTTCCTCAAACTGTGGTAAGATTATTCTAGCATGTTCCAAAGGTCTCTTATTTTGGGTTGGCTATTACAGTTTTTGAAGTCAAGTTAGGTGCAATTAATTGAGCAACCATAGCTGTGGTTTGATTGGTTAAACCGAGGGAGGATGCTGGGACACAAGGATGCTGTATGCCCAAACGGTTCCACCCACCGTCAGTATTCTGTGGGGTCCAGTCAGACCGCTGCAGCTGTGATCCCTGCCAAGAGTGCTCTGATTGAATGAGACTCCATGCTGGGGCGCCATATGTACGTATCTGTGGACTGGCTCTTACAATGTCAACAGAAAATAGCTTTGCTGCTATATTTGGAGAGGTCTCCGGGGGAGAAATGCACAGAATAAAGACTGAGCTGGGATCAGTGTAATAGCCTGTAGTAGCCATTCTTGTTTCCATCGAAACACAAAATAGCCTCAAATGAGAGACGCAATTTCCCACCATCCACTAACCTATGTATACACAAGAAAGGAGAGAAAATTAAATCATTCATTTTGACTGAACTGTAAGGCAGCAGAGAACGTCTGCTTAGAAATTTTACACATATCCACAAATTGTAATGTATAATTTTAAGGAGTGCTTTAAAGCAGGGGATTTCTTTTATAATTCATATTGTAGAGTGTCGTGCACACCCAGAATTATTTATAACTTATGGCCTCTTGCTGAAAAAATCACTTTAACATTTTCTTTTCCTGGGCATACAATAGAGACAAATGGAAATGTTTGAAACATCAAATGATTGAAACTATTGAAAATAATAATAATAATAATAATAATACATTTAATTATACCAGGCACGTTATATTTATGTTTACTACCCTTATGTTTATCACAAGGTCGTAAAATGACTGTTCTGCAAAAATCATAACTGACAATAAAGACAATAAATCTTCACATTTACTATTATTTCATGCTATTCAACATGAATTAATATTATTATTATTATCATCATTATCACCTTCACGGTACGCAATCTGTCCCGGCACGCTCAGTGTTAAACATCTCAGCAGTCCTTATGTCTTCGCTCTCCAATGAATGTCTCCTTAAGAATTCTCCCTGTCTTGTCATTCCTTCGTCCAGGCGGTGCGCGGCGGTGACGCGAGGTTTTGTTGTGATGTGACATCACTTCTGTGCTCCTTCCAGCCCGGAGCTTTTCCTCTTCGTGCTCACATGCATTAGTACTTCAAGGCTGTGTAGTTTCTCAAACCGTCGTCGTCTTAGGGGATTTGACAAAAATATTTCTGCAATGAATAGCTTCCTGAATATGGCGTCCATAGGAGACTTCGACCCTCTGAACGCCAATATCCCTGCTACCAAAGTTGAAATCACAGTGTCGTGCAGGTAAGGAAAATGACTTTATTTGTCCTATTTTGGGATGCCACTGTTGCAAATTCCTCCGTACAAGAGAGTCCCAGCAACATTCTCGTTGTGTTTGTACTCTGCAGTGACCAAGTTGTCCGGAAAGTATTCCGAAACAGTTCGATTATTGTACCTCACTTGTGCTACGGTTCATGTTTTTATTAAGTGGTATTCACTGAAGTATAAATAAAAATGTTTGGGTCGAAAACTGGTTTGGTGTCATTGTGTTTCAGTGCCGCTTTTTAGTGGTCACTTGTCCCGAGTGTGCCTAAGGACTGATCTGAGACCGTTATGGCTAACGTTTTCATGTATTTCACTTTGAAGCAGACCGTCTGGTTTTTAATTGGAATTGTGTTGATGTACGAACAATTTTTGCACATATATAGCCATTTATTACTTGGTATTATCCGAAACTTGACATCTTATCAAGCAGCCTTGCTGCATTTTCCCAGTGGCGCGTGATGTGTATATTTTGTAAATGAATGCATAGTGAATTACATTAATAAGTGCGGCACAAGGCAGAGACTGTAGAAGTAATATTCAGATGGATTTCGATGTTACTAGTGATTGAATTTTTCTATAGTTTGCCTTACTAACTGCCTGGATTTCAACTTGACAAGGGAATTGAAGAAAGTTCATTTATTAAATTCATTTTGCTCTGCTTCATAAATTGAATCTGTCTTGTTGTTTATTCTGTGACTTTGGGGAATCTTTAGTAGCGATGTTTCAGATATAGTCTGATTGGCTTCATGAGGACTGACTCTTAATTTGAATGCATTTTGCCTCGGTGACGGAGCCGGGGAGCCCGTGTAATTGGGTGCTTTATGTATTCTGACAGTGCAGTGGGATAAACGCGAGGGCTGGAGCGCTTCATGCGTGCTGTAACCCCGTCTCCCTTGAGAGATGTGTCTCCCGGTGCTGGGCGGCTCGCGAGCCGGCAGCTGTCTCAGGGTTGCGTAACCACCCTCGCGGACCCTCTCCGCGCTGCTGCAACCAGCGCGAGGTGATGCTCCACCGGTTGGCTGGTCACAAAGAGGAACATTAAATATGTCTCCTGTTGAATCAATTTGAAAAGGTAGCCTGTTTTGCCAAATTCTACTCGGAGTCCTACAATAAACTTTGTAAACAAGGCCAGATACTGTATAGTACACTGAAATTCCTGAGTACATGCTGGGACCCTGTTTCCTCAGAGGATGAGATCTCCATTGATACTTACAGTGTATCCAGCCTTCATATTTAAGGATCCTTAATATTTAAGTTTATGTTGAGGAGAAGATAGTGTAGAAAATGAAAACAGCATTGTGATACCTGATTCTTCATACTTTGAGGCTCCTTATGAAGGTTGTGGTACAAGTCACGCTGTGCACATCGTCATGTTCTGCTCTACTGTAGTACTGTATGGAGGCACACAGGAGAGACACCATACCTGTGAAAGCAATGAGGGGCCTACCTGTGACAGATGAGGATTGTCATGGTTACTGCCATAAGAATTTGTGTCCCAGAGGAGTGAGGGTCCCCATGGTAACACCCTGGAAATGATCAGAGCGAGAGGGGTGAAGGGTATTTTTACATTCAGGTGTATCTTACAAAGGGACACAAAATCATTACAAATTCAGGTTGGGTTTTAGATTTTGATGAAGCTGTATTTGCAGCTCTGTGTATGAACACAAGTGTTCTGTCTTTATTGACATTTTTTTTTTTGTTAATGATGGGGAGAGCTTCAAACCACGAACATGGACGGGCTGTAATATTTAAATTTATTAATGGGTGTTGTGACAATTATATATGAGAGCGTGTCACACGGTTGGCAGGTTTTGCTTGGCTGGGAAGCGTAGTCATCTGTGTGGACGAAACAGACAGATGAGGCTGTGCACTGCCCTGCTGTAAGTGACAGGAAGCACACTCTAAAACGAGTATCTCCCTGTGACTCCTCACTGCCTCCATCCCACAGTCGGGCTAATTTAGTATGAATGGCCAAAGCTGCCATTTTGGCCCTGAGGCTCCGTACAGCTTTGCTGCCCAGTCTGCACACAGCATTAATGTGGTATATGAGTAAAAATTCAGCACTGCGTAAACCCTTAAAATTCTGTACTAGTCCAACAAGCAAGCACGTCACGGAGTGCTTTCCACATCAGCTGCCGGCACGCAAATCGGCAATGCCACTGTCCACATGTAGCGGGAACATGCACCTACTGTTCTGTTCACTGTTAGCGACTGATCCTCATCTGTAGAGCTGTGTTCCCTTGCCTGGGCTTGCTGCTTGCGGAACGCTGTAGTGTCGGTTTGCTAAATGCTCGTGGACTGACAGCTGCGCCCGTGGCAGGCCACTGTGTGCTTCTTAGCTGGGAGGGGTGCGCCGACCTCCTTATAGTCGCAGTCGCATCTTATCCACAGTTTGTGTCATCATTACTCAGATAAAGCTGTTGCTGCGTTGGGGAAACTGGTGTACATGATAATACTTTGATTTGTAGCTGCAAGATCAGGAGTGAGGTTCACGTTTATTGGGGGTGTAGATTCCATTTAAAATTTGCCATTTAAAATATGTCATTTTTATTTACTTGCATGACATTTTGTGTGTGGGGAATTTGAGCATAGCATTTCTCCTTAATGTACCTGGTCTTTGTTTTTTAATAATATCAGCAAAGTAGCAGATTGACCAGGCTATTCCCAGTTTGTTGTTAAAATTATGCCAGAGGAATTGTTGGATACCTTGTCCCTTGCTTATGGCATACCTGTTGTACAGCTCTGCTTACCTACGTTTCACCTGACAGCATTCAAGAACAGGTGAAATCAGGAACAGCCTGACACTTTCAAAATAGTTACCTTAATCATGGTCCCAGTTGCCTTCATTATTGTATTGACCTTATATTGTAACTGAAACGTAAATCAGTTTTTGATTTGCAGATTCACTTCCAAGCTTGACACTCACTTTATTTAATTAAATAGCGGGTTAACCAGTGTAAATAATTATTATTAGCGAGTGTGTAGTCTGTAGCAGTACTTAGTCTGATTTCGTCAGTCTGCTCCTGCTTAATTATTTAAATGATAGGGAGGAACTCTACTACAACAGAAGGTTTTGTTTTCAACAAGCTGGCGACTGTCAAGTGAAGAGGAGGAAATCAGAGCTATAAGCACCAACAGATGCTGATAATTACAATTTTTTTTACAATTAAGTAATTTTATGTGTAGTTGAGTACTAATTTGGAAATGGGACTGATATTGAATTAATTTAATAATTCTCTTGATGAAACAAAAAGTCAGTGTGGCTGGTCAGTGGAGGTTGATTTCTAAGGCAAAAAAAACAGCAAGATGGCCTGCAAACTATGGTTCACTAATGTGTGTGTCCAAGTGTCATATCATGACAGAGGGATCAGAGCTATCTACCCTGATCACTGTGTTCACATGGCATATTTATCGTCAGTGGTAGTAGGATATTTGAAATGCACTTCTATTTTTGTTCTGGCCACATATTGATCTGGAAATAGTCAAATGATGACAGCGGTTGTGAAGAAAATTGTGCAAATATTTTACGGGTACTCGGCTTACACCTAATCTGCACTGTATGTCTTTTGTTTTTGCTCAGCAATTACACCCGTGTGATTACTGCTCTGCTCTATTGCCATTGTGCTGCTGCTCTGCTGTGTTCAAAATCTCTCCTTTCAGAAGAAAATTACTCAATTTCTGAATCTGGACCTGAAAATAGAAGTGGAGAGTGCAGGTCATGTGACATCCTAGGTGTGTGTTTGTGTGGTTGCTGGAAGCTTGTCGTGTGTTGTTTTCACCCAAGCCCTTCCACAGTGGTCATTATGGTGGACTTGGATGATATGACTCTCAAGGTCCTTGACCAATCAGAAGCTTGGTCAGCAGTGAGCTGCGTCGGTCCGCTCCAGAATACTCAAAACATCAACTGTTTCCTCAACCAAAAATGCAGACAGCGTGATCATTTGGTCTAACGGTGGCAAAGCGTTAACGCTTCATCCCAACGCATGCGTTGAATGAATTCTGATTCTGCTGATTGGCGTCTGTGACAGCCAAGTTATTAAAAACACTTTAATATGATTGATTCAGGCCCTTGGCTGTCATCCCTAATCAATAACCAAGGTACCCTGGCAGAGAGACGAGGCACTGCTGCTGGAATTTACCACTGCGATTTAGACCCAGCAGCATCTCCCTGCCCTGTACAACACCCCCCCCCCCCCCCCCAGCCTGAACTCAGCCAAACTCAACCCCCCCACAGCAGCCGTTCACTCAGCTTTGGGATGAGAGATTGAACACGATTCACGTGGTGACGCTCTCGCCTGTATTCACACTGCGGCCGCACCTACATTCGCTCAGTGTGTATGGCGTTGGAGGGTGACACAGCCAGCGTACCCTCAGTTTGTGCCACCACAGTCGCCCAGCGGGACCAGAGTGGACGCTGTAGCAATGAGACCAAAAACCTTAGCCGGCTTACCCCCATCATCCCCAGCGGGGCTGGGCCAGGGCTTCGTCGTCTGATGCGGACCTCGGCAGTGGCGAGACCGGGATACAAACCCCCGATCTTGGGGCACCCTGACAAATGTCTTACTCATGTGTTGATGCCATAAATCCCAGTAACGGATTATTGTGCCATAAACTGAGCTGCCATTGCAAGTATGACGCCACCTGTCCCTACCTCAGACCCCGGAACTGAAGAGGCAAATAAAATTTGATGGCACACATTTCATTGATGGCAGAGTTTGAATCAGAAATGGATTGTGAAAAGCCCCGCACATGATTTCCTGCTGTGGGAATACTTCAGGTCGCAGCTTACGGAGTCACCATTCGGTAAAATCCAGTGGCCAGACACAAGGTGTTTCTCCCACGTGGTCATGAATAATTCACAGGGCGGTTTTGGGTGGAGGTATTAAAGATTTATTTATTTGTTTTCTCACTTTTTGTTTTTCAAGCTGGAGCTAAAAAATTCATCACAATGTATTAGCTTTTCACTCTCACTTGTCCTTGTGAACAAAATTTTAGGGTCGTGGAGGCTGGAATGTTTACTGAAGAAGAAATGGAATCAGTTTACCCGGTAACAAAAAAAACATCAAGAACCGCCTGCCAGTTAACCCTTTCAGGAAAACCCTTAAGCACAGAGAGAGGGGAAGAGCAGAGAATGCCATTACAAATGATATAAAATCCCAGGGGAGTTGGGATTTGGATAAAAGCATCCGCTAAATAACTGTAATGTAATGTAAACCTGAAAGTGAATTCGCTGACCTCTTTCACATGTGTCCTGTACACTTGTAGAGATAATTACTAAGCATTTCCTCTCTCATGGAGGCTAGCTCTGACAAATCCTCCCAATTCTTTCACTAAAAAAAAAATAAATGTGAGAAATCTGTCTGCATGAATTTCATCTTCGTTACAGTGCATGCTAATTAGTCTTGTAATGACTCAATGGACTGTTTGTTTGTTGTCTTTTCAGTTTTTACAAAAAAAAAATGTCCTTCAGCTATCACAAGTTGGGATTTTTTTAGGTATGACATCACCCTGAGAGCCTGCTGACATGGGCTCCTGAACAAGCAGCCAATGGTATTGCACAAACACCCTCATCTTCATAAATGGCGATGCGAATGCAAATATCAAACCGCGTTCGGGTGGCTGGTCAGCTTGACCCCTCCTGTTGACCGACTCAGACCACACGGGACAGTGGCAGACGAGGCAGAAACCGTTGTTCAGATGAGCGAAAATTGGTGAATGCAGGACTGCGTGGAAAATCGGACTCCCCCGTCTCTGTCTCCCTGTCTGAGACTCTTATGTCACTGCTGAGAAGGAGATTCAAGGTAGTTACGATGCAGGGATGGAGAGTGAAATGGGGGGTGTTCTGTGGGGGTGTTCTGGCCGTTTGAAATGGTGCAATGTGCAGTGTGTTGCTTTATAAAGGGTGCATGGTTTATTTCCCCCTGCTGTAGAGGGGCCATTAAGCCAGTGCTCTCCAGCACCGATGCACCCCACTTCCAAGGTCCCTAAAGCAAAGGCAGTCTGAGGCGCGAATCGGAAACAGACACACGTATGAACCATGATAACAACGATAATCATCTCAGCCCAGAATGCCGCTGTGATTTATGAGCATTGGGGGTGGAGCTCAGTCCGCTTTCAGGTTAGCTCCATTCTATCTGCAAAAATAGCCAAAATGGATTGCACGTAATGGCAACAAAGAGTTTATCTTTGGTAGCCATTAGGGGAGGGAAGGGAAGGTTTTATGCGTTTTCCCCGCTAATGTGTGAGGTTTTTTTTGTCCTTTTCAGTGTGAAGCTCTTATATGGCACCTATATATATAAATATCAGTAATATGCTCCATTAGGATGCCGTGCTGTCCCAGGTAGAGCATCGTTTATTATGCTGCCTCCTCAACCTTTGCTGTAGGCCAGCAGTATTGAGCCCCAGTCCTGGAGAGTCGTGGTTTTAGTTGAATCGCAAGCCAGTGTGAGCCAATGAAATGTGACTTTTTAGTCAATCAGTGATTTAAATTAAACATTTATGAAACACTCTAACAGCCCAGCAAACTGATCTTTATTCTGAGACCCCTGGTGGGCTTCTGTTTCACAGCTCTGCTCCTCTTCTCACAATGAGAGGGTTGAGGTCAATTCCATCTGTTTGGCCAATTTAAAATGACTGTATAATGACAGGAAAATCATCATGGAACACAGAGGGCATGTTTAATTCATGAAGTGCATCTCAGTTAATTTCCTCAATTGACTGGATCGGGCCCAACCTTGCAGAGGAACCCATCTGTCAGAACTCACCATGTTTGCATGAAATGCTTTTCCGTTTGTGTGGAGGAAATATCAAATAAAAATGTGTTAATTGGTAATGAGAGAAGTGTGTCGTTGGTCTGCCATACTGTGTCCTTCCTTGTACAGGGACAGATCCACAGGGGTGATGTGGAAGGGTTCATACTCTGCTTCTCCTCTGAGGGATGCTGGGATTTGTAGTTTCACCTGTCCATGCAGAGAGCTTGTAGTACCAGTGTACTGCAGCACCAGTCAGTCGTGACCATCCTGCTTACTGTCGCAGTTGTTTATGAAGGGTGGTGAATGAACCATCACCCAGGTGTCTGTTTTGCCTCATTTACCCCGCAGTGGAGGCAGGGATGGGGGTGTGGGGGTGGGTGTGGTTGATGCTGCCCCAGCTGTGTCTCAGTGTCTCCCGGGGCAACACACCGATACACTGTTACTGACTCTGCTTGAATACAGCGTTGTTCAGTGGCATTGAAACAGGAGATTCATTCAGGGAAACTTAAAGGGCAGGTCAGACTGCGTGGCAGAAGCTAACCCGCTTTCAGCTGGGCTCTGGGCTCTGGGGCTCTGGGCTCTGGGTTCTGGGGCTCTGGGCTCTGGGCTCTGGGCTCTGGGCTCTGGGCTCTGGGTTCTGGGCTCTGGGGTCTGGGGCTCTGGGCTCTGGGGTCTGGGGCTCTGGGCTCTGGGGCTCTGGGCTCTGGGCTCTGGGGCTCTGGGGCTCTGGGGCTCTGGCCTCTGGGCTCTGGGGCTCTGGGCTCTGGGGTCTGGGGCTCTGGGCTCTGGGCTCTGGGGCTCTGGGCTCTGGCCTGCCTGCCACTGCTGTTTGAGCTGGGGTTGGGCTGTGTGGGCGTTCCTGTGTGCTTTGGGAGGGACCCGTGTTGACTAATGTCTGGTTTGGTAGTTTTACAAGGACTTTTTGTCCCTTGCAGGGAACAGGGCGGTCCCCAGAATAAGGAGCACTTGTCTGAAATCGGAGGTATTTTTCTTATTAGTATGTGTTTGGGTGGAAAAGCCAAGATTCTGAATTTTGGCTGACTGTAGTTTTTTCCATTGCACTTTCCGAACGCACTCATGGGAGTTTAAGACACATTTAGCAATGTTTGGCCTTTTTGTTGACGAAGCAGTAAATGAAGCTCTTTATAAAATGGGCATGTGTAGATGTCATGCTGTCATGCATGAATGCTGTTTTGAATTACAGGAGAGTTTATTAATGATTGTTTTTAATGTTACTGAGTGCCATGATTCTCTCCTGTCCTGGTTTTCCCAGGGTGCAAGGTGCATCCTGAACTCTCTCCATTTGGACGGTATGATTCTGAATATGGTTTGGCTAAGGTCAGAGTTAGGGTCAGGGTTAGGGTCAGGGTCAGGGTTAGGGTCAGGGTTAGGGTCAGGGTTAGGGTCAGGGTCAGGGTCAGGGTCAGGGTCAGGGGTCTGGAATGTGTTGTGATTGAGACTTGCCTCTACATTGGGTGTGTAAACACCTTCACTCTGATGGTGAGGACCAGGGTTGGTGTCATTTGGTGTTTCAGACCCCCTGCTGTAAATCATTGGGGGAAAAATGTGTTTTCTCAGTACTGTATATAGCTGACCTTAAGCCCACAGGAATTGTACATAAAGAGTCTGGACTTTCTGAACTGGGACACCTACCTGCTGGGCGGCAGATCGATACACTTGAGCAGAAATCACAAAGACACACTCAGCGGAAAGGGGGGAGTAAGAGAAAGAGGAACGTCAATCCAGACAAAAAAATCTTTTCCGTCAGATCGGCATGCAGAGAGGTCTGAAAGGCAGAGCATGACATCACAGCGGTCACCTGCTGGTTTCACCTGTGCCAAAGGTCGGGTAACCCTTGACAACGCCCCATGTTTTGTGCCGTGTTGTGATGGTTTGGGCTTTTCAGAAAGCTGCAACTCTTGATAAGAGCAAAGCTCTCAGACTGGGGGTTCCATCATGCGTCAAAACCACATCCAAGGGTTCTGTCTTAGTGCTGCGGCCTTTTATATTTAGTGTTTCAACATAATACAGCCTTAATCATCATCATATAACTCAACCTGCAGGGTTCCACAAGGTGGGCTCGCAGGTGGCTTTGTTACATTTCCTTTCCATCTTAAGATGGGCGCCATACAAATCTTAGTGTCACTGAAGGGTGCTAAGAGTGGCTACGCTGGAGGCAGCTTGCGCAAAGCCTGAGTAATGACAGCGCTTGTAATGGGTAATGAGTAAATTTACTCATAAGTGTCACTTTAGTAGGG
The DNA here is from genome assembly GCA_019788955.1 of Albula glossodonta. Classification (NCBI taxonomy): domain Eukaryota; kingdom Metazoa; phylum Chordata; class Actinopteri; order Albuliformes; family Albulidae; genus Albula; species Albula glossodonta. Next base: position 954,952 of record JAFBMS010000107.1, on the reverse strand, counting down.
ACAGCTTCAGTATGGCTGAGTCTGGGATTTTCTAAGAGTAGTTATGGACGTATTAAGCAGAATTTACTCATGATTGTTTGAGTAGAAATGGCTTTTGGAAGGATTACCTTAGCACTGAGAGGTTTAGTAAGCCTAACTTTACTAAGGACAGTTTCATGGAGGTTACTTTTAGTGAGGATGCCATTACTAATAACAGTTTTAATAAACATTGCCTCTGCAAGAATGGTTTTATAAATAACATTTTTGAAAGCATGAAAATGAAAAAAATGTTATGTGTATCTAGGATAAGTGAACATTAAAAGCTACCGACCTCAAAATGAAAGCACTGGTTCAGGATAGCTTTGAATTTTGGTGCGCTGTGTAGCTGGTACCTGGTTATCAAACTTATTCATGATATTTTTATTTCTTCTTGATTTTTTTCTGAACATCCTACAAATGGATACCTCACAATCTGACGCTAAACTGATGATGGTTATACCATGACCCAGACATATAGGCAAAAGCTGGCAGAGTTTGGTGCCATGAAAGGGGCACCACTGGGCCGGGCCAGTGGGGCACTGCAGGGTAATAGTGTATATGGCCCTCTCTGTCATGCTTGGATGTGCTGCTGTACCGAAGCCACGCGGGGGGCAGCCTTCTCTTAATGAAACCCCACGCAGTTAGAGGACAGCAGAGCCTTTTTACTGCATGAATATATCAATAATTACAATCACACTGCCGAGCGGATGCCTGGACATCTGCAGCTCTCTCAGTAACGAGCTTTAACCCAGACTGCCTGACTGCGCTGGACACTCAGCCTGATCTGGGGATCGATTTGCTCCTTTAACCCTCACTTTCTCAATGGCTTGTGCAGTCCTGAAATTAACTTAGCCCTCTGTCATTACTGTTGTTCTTTATCCATGTCGCTCAGGCAGGTCAGAGCATAGATCAGTTTCCATTAGCCCTTATCATCACAGTGATTGGTGTAACCCTGGAATGTACTTATTCCTTTGTCATTATTATTGTTCTGAAGGGAAAAAAGCATTTATAAACATTGTTTTTGCCATTAAAATATTTTATGCACAGTAGTATCGATCGCTGAATTTATTTTGTGTTATTTTGGTCCGAAAGCTTTATTTCAGGCAGTCTATTTTTGCATGGATCAGACGGCTGCTTCCTGTGTTGCCATGTGGGAGTGTTGTAGCAGAGGATGTTGTAATCAGGTCACTGTGAGATGAAATGCACAGCTAAGGATGTGACTGACAGACACACATGATGATTAATCTGCATGTCAATTTAATGAGCGCAGATTTACTGGATGTGAGGAGAGGGAGGAGGTCTGGGGAGGAGATGCTGGCTGACAGACTGCTGCACAGGCAAATGTCCTTCTGATCATCCTGCTACCAATGTGTGTGAGTGTGTGTGTGTGTGTGTGTGTGTGTGTGAGTATGTGAGTGTGTGTGAGTATGTGTGTGTGTGTGAGTGTGTGTGCGTGTGCGTATGTGTGTGCGTATGTGTGTGTGTGTGTGTGTGTGTGTGTGTGAGTATGTGTGTGTGTGCGTGTGTGTGTTTGTGTGTGTGAGTATTGTGTGTGTGTGTGTGTGTGTGTGTGAGTGTGTGTGAGTTGTGTGTGTGTGTGTGTGTGTGTGTGTGTGTGTGTGTGTGTGTGTATGTTGTGTGTGTGTGTGTGTGTGTGTGTGTGTGTGTGTGTGTGTGTGTGTGTGTGTGTGTGTGTGTGTGTGTGTGTGTGTGCCTGTTTACATGTGCATGTGTTTCCACACCAGTGCCTGCACTCATTTCACATGTTTCATTCTCAGCTTCTCCTGCTTGTAAGACGCACCACAGACACGAAAAGACCAGCGTGTGTGTTTGCGTGTGTAACAGACCTCATTGGACAGACGGGTTATCTGCGTATGTGTGTGTGGTGTATCCGAGGCGTATCCATGGAATATCCATGGTGTATCTATGGAGTATCCATGATGTATCCAAGGCGTGTCCATGGAATATCCATGGCCGTCAGCGTTGGCGTTCTGAAGGGCAGGCCCACAGTGGTGGAGTCCCCTCTCCCCGCCTCTCGCTCAGCCCTCAGGGTCCTCTCCAGAGAGGCTCAGACCACGTTTGACTGGCATTTAGAGGATGGCAGAGAAATTGCATCTGTCTCAGAGAGCATGAATAATGATATTAACCTTTATTATAATAACATATTTTATATCACACCGAGATTTAAAGCCGTAACATGTAACCGTAGATGAGTGAACAAGACAAGGCATGCAGGACATAAAATCTTGAAGAACAGAAAATCTGCAGAACAGAAAATCTGAAAAGTAGAACAGACATAAAAACCAGACAACGCAGTCATATATAAAGCTCAAATCTTCAGGGGACAAACATTTTTTCATACTCTGAGCAGGTGACCCCGCACAGTGATCAGTATGAAATGACATACTTGGTATATCACAGGAATACTTGGTAATGCAAATCAGATTATTATTTTTTGCAGCGTATGTGCCTGTTTCTAGGGTGTATGTATGTGTGCAGCACTGAGTGAGGGACGCTGCTGTAGGCCTGTCTGCCAGGATTACACTGCGCTTGTGAGACAGGTGTCAGCAGGCCTGGGCAGTACAATTCTGTGTTGCTGCTGCAGCAAGTATCTCTCTGTTTAAAAAAGCAAGGAGTGAGCGCAGGTTGTGTTGAATAAGTTTATACTTTACTGTTGGCTGGATTTCCATTGAACAACTTTCTGAGGCCGCACTAAGGGCTAGATTTCTGGACATGGATTAAGTTTAGTTCTAGATTCAAAGAAAATGTCAGTGAACATTTCTACTAAAGGAAGTTTTTAGACTGGAACAAGATCTAGACCTAAGGCTTGCTCAGATAACTGGGCCTTAGGGTGGAGTATCACCAGGTCTGGGCCTGAATGAGGCGATACTCCAGATTGTCTCTAAGAAGTTGAGTTTTTTTGAGACAGATGAGATGAGAGTGATCTGGTGCTTAATGCATCTGGGATTGGGTGGGCATGACTGTCAGTGAAAACACACCAAACCGTTTTGTTAACAGTGATGTCTCTGATTGGTTCTGAGCTCTCTGCATCATACAGTGATGTATTATAGTGGAGTCCATGGGCACTGCCATCACTGCGTTTAGTGATTCACTGCAGGTCTTTGCTTATACTGTATTTCTACCAATATTAATAAATATATATGATGATTATGTATGATATAGTTTAATGTCATCCAGACCGGTGGTCATGCAGAGAAAAGAGGACCTCGGACTGCAGCGCCGGGACGTCTGGTTCTGATCTGCAGGAGGACGCTTTTCAAGGTTCGCAGTAAATCGCGTTGAGCGATGACTTTCACTCGTCATTGCATCACCAGCGCCTGTCCGAGATGACATCATCGCCTGTGACTGTGATCAGATAAATAATGTTGTCTTTCCCCTCATCTCTAAAACAGACACATACCAGTGAATGGTATGTCCATTAGTTATTGTAGCAATCGTTGCATTGTGTCATATAGAACACACACATGCACATGCACACACACAGGTGTGCATAAACACACACACATATATGCACTGTGGTCTCATCCCTGTCAGGGTTTGGGAGTGCCCCCCGGGGGCCCATGTGGGTCCACCCAGCTGCCTGTCCATCTGGGACCGTGGGCCGTAGCCCAGACCCAGGACGCTGCTGTAGTCCCACAAAAGGCCCCAGCAGAGCTGCGCAGAGCTGCGCAGAGCAGGAGCCTCTGTCTCTCAGCACAGAGAAGCTGCTTCTGCCGTCTTTCACAGCAGATCAGATAACAGCAGCTGGGGGAGGCTGTGTGTGAGTGACAGGGCCCTGCTCCGAGCGAGCGCTAACAGCCTGAGATGTGTACATCACTCCTGGGACAGTGTGTCAGAGAGAGCGTTTGGCTCTTTGTGTGTGTGTGTGCTTATGTGCTTCTGCATGTATATGTGTGTATGTGTGTTGGTGTATGTGTATGTTTGTGTGCATTTGTAAATATGTGCATGTATGTGTGTATGTGCACACACGTGTGTGTGTGTGTGTGTGTGTTTGCATGCATGTTTGTGTGGGTATATCTGTGTGTGTGTCTGTGTATGCATACATGTGTGTATATATGTGTGTGCAAGCATGTGTGTATGTGTGCACACATGTGTAAGTATGTGTGTGTGTGTCTGTGTATGCATGCGTGTGTGTATATATGTGTGTGTGTGTGTGTGTTTGTGTTTGCATTGTGTGTGTGTGTGTGTGTGTGTGTTTGTGTGTGTGTGTGTGTGTGAGTGTGTGTGTGTGTGTGTGTGTGTGTGTGTGTGTGTGTGTGTGTGTGTGTGTGTGTGTGTGTGTGTGTGTGTGTGTGTGTGTGTGTGTGTGTGTGTGTGAGTGTGTGTGTGTGTGTGTGTGTGTGTGTGTGTGTGTGTGTGTGTGTGTGTGTGTGTGTGTGTGTGTGTGTGTGTGTGTGTGTGTGTGTGTGTGTGTGTGTGTGTGTGTGTGTGTGTGTGTGTGTGTGTGTGTGTGTGTGTGTGTGTGTGTGTGTGTGAGTGTGTGTGTGTGTGTGAGTGTGTGTGTGTGTGTGTGTGTGTGTGTGTGTGTGAGTGTGTGTGTGTGTGTGAGTGTGTGTGTGTGTGTGTGTGTGTGTGTACACATGCTGAGGGAGATTCTTCACTGCTCCCTTGTCAGGAAAAATTAGGACAGTCTTCTTTATGAAACTACAAGAGCAGCTGATTCTCCACCAGCATCTCTGTCCATGAGACTATGTGTGTGTAAGTGTGTGAGTGTGTGTGAGGCTGTGTGTGTGTGTGTATGTGTGTACGTGTGAGCGTCTGAGTGTGATGAGTCCAGTCACACAGTAATATAAAAACCTTAACGCTCAGTGATGTTGAAGACTGTGTGCATGTGCTTGACACATGCTTCATAGTGTTAAATCTTTGACTCATTAAGGTGCTCCCAGCACTGTTGTAATCTGTATTTTACACACTCATCCTCGTGTGTTTGTTGTGTGTGCAGGGTGCAGTAGCATTATTATTATTAACTGTGCCCTGATGTGTAAATGTTTTTTACATTGGGGAGTACTGCGCCTCCGTCGCTGCACCTGCAGAGATGGAGTCCAGGCATCGTGCTTGTGTGGGCCCTGAATGTGGTTCAGTGAGATACTGCTGTCTCGGAGGGGACATTATTCAGGTCACGGTACAGGAAAAACCACGGACCGAAAGAACCTTCCGGGATATCACACTGAGACAGCAAGCTCACCCCCCTCTCAGACGGGGAAAGGAGAAAGCAAAAGTGTGTGTGTGTGTGTGTGTGTGTGTGTGTGTGTGTCCTCTTCTCCCTGTAACCTGCCCCCTTATATTATTATATATATTATACCCCATCGCGCAGTTCGCCCCCTCCCACACCTCAACCTCTCCCCCCTCCACCTCACCTGTTTCTGTACCTGTACCCTGCCCCGTCCTCTCCACACACCCTACACCCCATCCCTTCCCTCATCCCTCCCTCTTCCTCTCTCCCTCCCTACATCGCTCCCTCTCTTCCTCCCTCTTCCCTAATCCCTCCCTTCCTCTCTCTCTCTCCCTCTCCCTCCCTCTCTCTGTCTCTCCCTCCCTCCCTCCCTCTCTCTGTCTCTCCCTCCCTTCCTCCCTCCCTCTCTCTCTCTCCCTCCCTCCCTCTCTCTCTCTCTCTCCCTCCCTCCCTCTGTCTTTCTCTCTCCTTCCCTCTCTCTTTCTCCCTCCCTCCCTCCCTCTCTCCCTCCGTAGTTTCCTGCCTCTCAGGTCCTGGACTGCAGGACATAAATAACCCAGGATAATTCTGCTGCGCAGCTCTGAATACCTAATTAGCGAAATGCCTTCCCCCTGCCTGTGGTGGTCCAGCCTCTCCACCCATCCGGCCAAAACTCATTTTATTTCACGCTGTGGTGAAGGATGGCTTGTTTAGCCGCTCCCCGAAGATGAGTGTGCGGTCAGGGATGGCTAGTTCACTACTACATGAGCGTCACATTCATGGCCGCATGCGTCCCTCCTGTAACTCATTTATCCGGAGCCACGGCTGGAAAAGTGTTGAAATTAGCACCTCAGCCAGAATTGTAGAGTAAACCTGATTTGAAAACCTTAGAAGAAACAAAGGAGTGAATCTTTATTTCTGTATTATCTTTATTTCCATATTATCTTCTTTTCTAAATGTATTTCTTTTTATCTTTTTTTGGACGAGCAGATTTTTTTAGAAAATATAAGTTGTTAATGATTTTTCCATACATATACTGTCTTGTCTCATATGGTTTTACAATAGCTTTTTATAACTGATGGTGATTGATGTTAACAGCAAACACCAGAGAGTGTCTTCAGCCTGAACCGTGATATACGTACAGTCATCTGGACGGAAAGCACCACTTGCACACGGCCCCAGAGAGTTTTCCATCATGAGCAACATGCAAGCATTTTCTGAATTTTAGGACGGTTTCTCAGAACGGATAAATATCATGGTCCGTATCGAGCCGACCCTCTGCCCTTCGGAGATCTCCCTGGACCTGTGCTTTGTTATTTGTTGAGGGAAATGTCATGTCGGCCGCGCTGCTCTGCAGCTCGGTCTGGCATGATTGGCAGGTGTCTTGCAGGCAGGCCTGTAAAAGTGCAGTGTAATTAAAAGCCTCGTCTCCGCCGCTTCGCGCCCGCTCCCGCGGCTCCTCCAGCCTTCGTACCCCGCCGAGCGCTCGACAAATCAATCCCCCAGCTCGATTCGCTCCGAGCGCGGGATCGACCCGCGCCATTAAAAGCACAATAGCTGCCCCCGTTGAGCATGTCCAGCGCTGTGACATTGTGTTTACAGTACATGCTACATGAGTGTGACGTCTCCATACAGCGGCGTCTCGCTGCGCTACCCAGCAGAGCTGCGCCTCCCTGCCCATTGTCCTCCACCCTTTAATCTCCCACTCAGGTCATGTGCACGGAATTGAATGAATGTGTAATCATAATTTGCCACGCAATAGGGCCTAAAGAAAGAACAGACGGAGTGAAATGAAGAGATGGAGGAAATGTCAGGAGAGGAGTGAGAATAATAGAATACTGGAGCCATGAGGAGCTTTGACACATTTAGTGAGTAGCACATTATCCTACATCAAAGGCTTATCATTTTCGGTTTTTGCTCAACCAATTGCCACGCAGATTTTATGGTTTTCTAGGCTTTAAAAAAATTATGGTTTGTTTGAGATTACTATTGTATTTTTGGCAAGGCTGCCCTCTGATGGTGAAATGTGACATACTGGACATGCCGAACTGTAGCCTGGGGCAAAGGTTTGCCCTGCCCTCCTGAAGTGGTCACTATCGATGTTTCATTAACAAAGCCCACACCAAAAATAACATTTCAGAGTTTGAAATTTAAGCAGACATTGGCATTGTTATTGTTATTGTTATATATAACACCTGATGTCCCATGTTTTTTAGGCAGCCATATTTTTCAGGTGATTTCTGCAATTTTTAATTAAAATAAAAACAGACACTGAAATTGATGAGCCTTGTGCATTACATTTCTAGTGTTTTCATTTATTAGTTATGGATGTGAAAGGCACAGCTGTTCTCTTTCTGGGTAGGGGTGGAGTATATGGATATGCAGGGTGAGAGTGGTGCTAGCATCACAGAGCACATCACAGCTTTGGGACGGGTGTTGCGTCACACAAAGTGGCAGATCGCTGAGGTGTTTGACGGTTCGTATTTCCGCCAGCGGGGACAAAGTGGTTATTCGGTTTTAAGAGGGTTTGTCCCCACAGAGCCCCCCCCGCCCATCTATGAATGTCAGTAATGGCACAGATGTCCTGTGTGTTAGGGGTGTGTGTTTCTGTGTGTCACACAGTCAGTGACAGAAAGGCAGAGAGCTCTGAAATCACTGCTTTTCCTTGGGTCAGACTCAGTCGGGTAATTTGGGGGGGTCCGTTATGGACACCGTAAGGAGCACTGACTAATGAGGAAACATGGGAAGTTCCTGCATGAAAGGTTTTAGTGTGCCAGAGAGGTGGTGCTCTGCTGGAGCATGTTCAGACTGGAAGAAGGGACCATAATGCAATGTTACAGCATGGTAACCTGCTACGTATGAAAGACTTTCTGACAAGGGACTTACAAGGTCTGCAGCGTGAGGTTAGCCTCTTTTAAGGGAGGCTGAGAGAGGGCTGGGGTAACACAGAGGCTGAGAGAGGGCTGGGGTAACACAGGGGCTGAGAGAGGGCTGGGGTAACACAGGGACTGAGAGAGGGCTGGGGTAACACAGGGGCTGAGAGAGGGCTGGGGTAACACAGAGGCTGAGAGAGGGCTGGGGTAACACAGGGGCTGAGAGAGGGCTGGGGTAACACAGAGGCTGAGAGAGGGCTGGGGTAACACAGAGGCTGAGAGAGGGCTGGGGTAACACAGGGACTGAGAGAGGGCTGGGGTAACACAGAGGCTGAGAGAGGGCTGGGGTAACACAGGGGCTGAGAGAGGGCTGGGGTAACACAGGGACTGAGAGAGGGCTGGGGTAACACAGGGGCTGAGAGAGGGCTGAGGTAACACAGCTCTTATGTTATTTGCTCATGGCAGCAGGCTCCATGAAACGGCTGTTAATAAGCTGAGGCAATCCCTGGGATTTCTGTGGATGAAAGCAATATCCATGAAGTGTTTACTATAAGCACTGCGGTGTATGAAGGGTCGGGATCGGTGGGACCATTTGGCTCAAAGCTGGGAGATTTAGTGCCAGCCACACACAGATGGCAAACCGGGGAGGCCAGTGACTGTCCCCTGGCTGTGCCCCCCAAACACTCTAAACCTGTAACCTCTAACACTCTAAACCTCCAACACACCAACGCTCTAAACCTCTAACACACTAACACTCTAAACCTCTTACACACTAACACTCTATACCTCTAACACTCTAACACTCTAAACCTCAAACACACTAACAGTCTAAACCTCTAACACACTAACAGTCTAAACCTCTAACACTCTAAACCTCTAAACCTCTAACACTCTAAACCTCTAACACACTAACACTCTAAACCTCTAACACTCTAACACTCTAAACCTCTAACACACTAACAGTCTAAACACTCTAACACTCTAAACCTCTAAACCTCTAACACTCCAGACCTCTAACACTCTAAACCTCTAAACCTCTAACACACTAACACTCTAAACCTCTAACACTCTAAACCTCTAAACCTCTAACACTCTAAACCTCTAAACCTCTAACACTCTAAACCTCTAACACTCTAAACATCAAACACTCTAACATCAGACCCATGTACGGTGGCAGGGGTGAGGTGCGGCACAGTGCAACATTAATGAGTGAGTGACTGAGCAGAGGAGGAGGACAGAGTGAGTTTGACACGGGGCTGTGCCCTACTGTAAGAGGAGCTGACCCTACATCAGTTAGGTCGAAAGTTGGCTCTGAGGAAAGGTCCTGCTGGCCTAGCTTTCCGAAAGGCACTTAGCCTGAGCTACTTTAATATTTTCCTTTTACGACCACTTTTTGCTATTTTGAGTTTGGTATATGAATAGAAAGCTTGCATTGTTAGTTGCACACCACACCATAAACGCATAATGGAATCTACATTCGCAAAATAGATTTTGTTCAAAGCAATTGATTAATAAAACCTAATAACGAAGAAGTTTTTAAGATACATGTTTTTTACAGAGCTGTAAAGTAAATACAGGGTTCCCATACTGCCATTTAAAAACCAAGGACCAAATTGCCAATAGTTGGACAAGGTGATAAAATGAGGGTGGGAAGAAAAACTTGGGTGCCAAAAATAATGATGCTGTGAACTTTATTTTTAAATAAAAAAATAAAGCAGTTTTATTTAGTAAATTATGTCTTAACAAAACAAGAATATACTATAATAGTCTTGCCAACATTTTTTTTGACAAACTGTACTTTCATTACAAAGCTTAATTGGTGGGCTTAACGTTCTCTACGGAAACCCTCTTTACTATAAATATTTTAAGTTGCACATTTCATACCACCAAGATAAAAAAGATGTGTGAAAATCCGAATCCTGTGCAGAAAAACAGTCTGTGGGCAAGACTCCATTAGTTTTTTTTTTTTTTTCATTTTTTACAGAACATAATAAAAATAGAATTCAAAATTTACTTGCAATAAAAAGCTTGTCATGGTTTCTGGCTCCGCTGTTTGTTATGTCCCACTGCGCACTAAAGCAGTAATTCATTACCATCCTAATTTCAAGGCCACTTCCAAATTCACAAGCTTATGCTTTTAAACTTTCATCTGTGAATGGAACATTTCTGTGACAAACCGAGAACCACAAAAGGTGCTGCATCTTTTGATCAGGGCCGTCAAAGTTAAGCTTCTTATCCCTTTCATCTGGAATGTGTCTGGATTGAGCAGCGCTTTACTTACCTCTTTCACTTCGAGAAAAAACCTGAGTGATCTCATTTTGACCTGCTTTGGAAATGCAGGGTTTCTTTTTTCTTTTTTTCTGGTGTTTGCTTTGCTGGGAGGATGGCAATGTTTCACAGGAGAACTTAAGGAATATGAACCCCTTTGGACTGGAAGTGGTTCAGTACAATTAAAGTTAATATAAGCTTATATTATTAATTAAAAGTATGAATCATTTTGGCTGAATACCTCCCTGCCCTGGTGATAATAACGGTAGCAAGAAGCTGTCTATTTGCACTTCATTCTTATAGTTAGCTAACTTCTGTCCTCCTAGATTTTTTAAATCGTGTCATTCTATTTCACACCCCAAATGACTAGGAAGTTATTGCTCATGAAGCTGGCCTGTATAACAAATGATTCGATGAACTAGCATTCGCTATCCAGCTTGTTAATGTTAGCAAATCGTACTCTGTAGCAAGAGTGCAAAACCATGGCCTTTTGTCCAATTCTGATTGTAAATTGTCTTTTTTTCCCAAGGGGAAGTGGGATTGCTTTTTGTTTAAATACTTGTCATTTTGCATAAGTATTTGAAAATGATAAAGCGTTACGAAAATTGTACAGTTTATATCCCCCGTGGTTCTCAGCGGTCTACATTTGTGTGCATTTGATCTGAGAGAGAAGGGAGAAGGAATAAAAGTGCTGGGGAATTGGAGACGGGGAAATTGCAGGGTAGGAAACGGTCTGTTATAGGAGCAGATGTACACATGAGGACCTGCTGGAGAACGGAAAGCTGGGCGCCAAACATGGGCTGGTAAATCGTTGGAACTCTATACTGTATTCCACGGTGGTGTAAAAAAAATTGCCATCTATAGAAGCACCTCTATCTTTTCTCTTCTCCATCTTCATCCTCGGAAACCGTTGAGTATCACAGCCTTTTCAAAAGGCCCCTGAAAAAGGATCATAAATGGCTTATTGCTTAAATGCTAATTCTGCCAGGTTCTTGACAAGGAGAAGGAGAAGAGTTTGAATGTTTTAAAAATGTTCTTTCTCTGAGTCTCGCTCTCTTTTTATTTGTGCATGTCTGTTTGCATGGAGCTCCTTTCTGAAGATCTTCCTGTACTTTGAGCAGATATGAGGTTCTGTGTTTCTTTTGAAGGATCGGGATTGCATTATTCAGGACTGTTTGTTTCTGCACAGAAGACATTTATAGTGAAGGATATTTCCTGCGTAATTAATGGAAGTGTTTGGAATAAAGTAATATGACTTTTGATACTTCCTCTGTTTATTGTAACACATATTCTGTCATGCAGTGGGCATCTGGGGTATTTAAGCATGGATATGGACTGCTGTAATGTAACTGTACATTTATTTACCCTTCATTGAAAAAGTTGTTGCACTGTAATTGAAGTGCCCCTGAGGTCTGTCAGTGGGGTGGGAAATTCAGACATTGTGCTTAAGCCTGGTGAAGAACACCAAGCTAAAATATATATGTATATATATATTCCCCTAGAAAAGTGTGGTATGTGTGGCTGTTGTGGGGGTGTGGCGTCTTGGTCGGGTGAAAGGGGGGGTGTGTATGTGGGGAGTAGGGGCACAAGTGGTGGGTTCTGTTTGTTGTTGAATTTTGAAATCAATCTAATTTTCAATAAGCGGATAAAACATTAACATTTTTTTTTTTTTTTAAATGTCTTTAATCTCTTAACCTTCATGTAAATTGCACCGTAGGGTGTTACCTGGGACTTACTGAGTCAAAATCATTAAAAAAAAAATTGCATTGTTCCACTGTGTGCGCTGCCATCATTTGGGTTTGAACATTTCGGATTCTTGCTGAGCCTCTTGACTTGAGTTACAATTGCAATTTAAAAGGCACAGAGTTTCACAGCAAGCAGTCTCTTTTTGAGTGTGCTTCAGCTCGCTTCTCCGAAGTTTACTCACTCAACCACATTTTTCAGGTGTGTTATTTATCTGCGAGTCATTACAGGGTCCTCCTTCAACCCATGGGCGGTGGGAAGGAGTATTTTCTCATGGTTGCTGAAGTATAGTGATTGGAACAGATATTGATAATTGAGAAATGTGATATCAACCTTTAAATGTCTAAAGCCAGATGTTTAAAGCTGATGGACACTTACAGCAGCCATTGAAAGCCATTTTGTTATGGAAAGTTATTACATTTTTTGAGGTGAAGTAGTGTCCCTCACCCAATTACACCTGAAAGCTGACCCAAAGCTGTGTAATAGGTGTCTTACGGTGACACAAACCATCAAATTACCATCAAATTACCTGGCAATGGTGACTGACAGGGTGAATATGCAAAACAAATGGTGGGGAAGATTTGATAGTTGATTTCTCAAACCTGTTTATCTGTTACTTTTTTTGCTACTTTTATTTCCCAAGAATTCTCACCAGTTTCAAACTCGCAGTTTTCATTTGAGTCCAGCCCTGCCTCAGTAGTATTTAATATGGCGTCTGATTGCTTCCCCTGAAAAATAATGATGGAGAAATCAGCTACACTCTGTTAGACAGTTACTCCCTTTAGTAACATGTTGTTGGCCTGTATTGAGCATTTTATTCTCATTTTTTAATGTCTCAGGATGAGTGGTTGAAGGTATAAACCAAAGTGTTTATTTGCTGTTTTGTGGGTAACCTGTTGATCATTTTACATACACAGGTGATTTAGCTCATTTTATTGTAGATTAGGGCTGTATCATATATGATGTGATCCTGTTTTGATGAGTGCAGTGTTACGGTCCCAATTTTTCTTTGTTTCCTCATGCACATGTATTTGCAGGCTCTCTTCTGTTAGATTGGAAAAAGTCCTTACTTTCCCAATTTTAATTAACGTGATGTTCAGACAGCTAGCTCATATTGATTTACCTTATGTGTGATTACTGCCAGACTGACACTGAAGAAGGTTTGTTAGAGCACACCCAAATGTTTGCTCTCGCGCAGGTGCACCACAGTCAGGGCTGAGTAATTTCTCATTCACTCCTCTGCTGAAGTTGAATAATTCACATTCATCCTGAATGTTTCATACGACCACAGTGAGTGCTTTTAGGGAAGAAGGGAACTGAAATCCCCCCCTACTCTGCGTGAGAAAACTCTTGGGGAAGCGCTGACGTCGGACTCAGAGCAGGAAATTCCCTCTGAAGAGCCGGGATCTCGGCCTCCCCTGTGCTGCAGACAGAGAGAGGTCACAGATGCCCCCTGAAAGTCCAGAACTTTCCGCAGGGCAGCTCCAGTCTTAGACGCTGGACTCCACTGGGCCGCCTCTTCCTGTGGGCTAGAAGTGAGGGTTCATTTGGTGAGCATTACACGCTCCAGTGAAGAGGTGTTGTGCTAATGAATTAATGAAGCCAGCGGATCCCGGTGATGGACTGCAGAAGATTGCTTGATGGAACTCTCGTATCATGGATTTCTTTGTGTGTGTGTGTGTGTGCAGCAAATCCATTTGTCCATGTCAGAATGGATTACATGCTATCTAAGTGAAGTGTACCTCAGACTGTCAATCAGGGAAGTAAAACCAGGTAACTGAACGGGTGTAAAAACGTACCTTCACTGTCCTCCAACTGCAAAGTCTTTAGTCCAGCAATCAAAGTGTAAAAGCTACACATGTTCCTGTTGAATGCATTGACCAGTTCACCCTGAGGAGATGTACTGTAAACAGTGTTTCTGCAGCACACAAAGCTAATTCTACATTCATAAGACTTTTATAACACATTAATTAGCATGGAACTGATGTTTTATAACACAATCCTACACATGGACAGATCTGCTGTGTGCATGAGAACCTCAGTAACTCAAACTCCTGGAAAAGGGGGTCTGTATCAAACTACTGTTTACCTACCAGTTTGTAATATGGTTTCTTTATAATAGGTCATGTGTCTTTGCAGTGAGCTTGTCAGCACAGTTTGGCCCGGTTTTGGTCACGTCATAACACTTTTTGAGATATTGTGACTTGAATTTTTATAAACAAACTACAAATCACACTGTGTAAGGAAAACGTCATGTTTCGAACCTTGAAGGATGTAGCGAGGTGTAAAATGAGAATGCGAGCAACCATGTCACTGTGTGACTGCCTGAAGGCTCGGAGAAAATCTCTTGCGTAATATGACAGGCTGAAGGAAGCTCCGTGAAGGGGGAAATTCTTCCTCTTGCCTGTTCCGCAATCCGCAGTTTTATCGTCTTAATACCCTCAGCCTGAAAGAGTCCTCTCTGCTGGACAACGGTCCTTATGTTCCATTTGGGTTCCTCCTTTAGAGAACCGAGGTTCCACACAGAACTATGATGTTCTAAGACTGTTCATCACAAGATTGCAAAAGATGGTTCACCTCAGGTTTGGCTGCATGACCCCTTCCTTAGTGGCACTCATGTCAATCTCCCATGAGAAGGTACAGAGAATGTTTGTGAACACTGTAAAAAGCAATAATGTTCTGGTCATGAAGATGTTATGTTTTATTTATGAATGCCTCACAAAGTTACATGTTAGGCTTGAATAATGTATGAACATCTTTTTTTTTTTTTACTGTGGAATAAATTCATGGAAATAACCCAAATCTTTTGTTTCTGTTTGTTTTTCAGGAATCTGCTGGACAGGGACACCTTTTCTAAATCTGATCCAAGTAAGATGTTTGATCTTCCATTGCAGTGTGTTTTTGGTGCTGTGTTTCAGGTGACATTTGAAGTGGGTGACACGTTGTCTTGCTGTATTTCATAAGGCTTAGTTTGCTGACCTTCACAGAGCCCTGCACCATGCCCCTTCTTCGGCCCATATGCATTCAACCTCCCTCCCTCCTGCTCCGGTCATTTCTCCCCATCCAGCCCTGGGCTTGCCCCCTGCTATGCCCTCACCTGCTGGCTGTGACCCCAATATCCTTCACCCCTCACATGCTCCGGCCACCCACACAACCAGATCTGTCTGTCACTGCTCTCAGCACAGATCCGCCATTTTGGTAGAGGCCACTGATTGGCACCGCAGCTGTGCACCAATCAATATGAAGGTGGGAGGGGCTTTGACAAAGAGGTTTTGGATGAAAAATTCCATATCGGGTGTCCTTTTCACGAGACACATGATTCTTTTTTTTTTTCTGTGACATTTGCACGCACAGTCAGGCACAAAAATTCATTCAGTATTTCCAAAAACAGAATGCAAGGGGAGGGGGTTAAAATAAGAGGCCAAAATAGCATCCAATGCTTCCTGTATGCCTAGCCTTATCTCTGGAGGTATTTCTTCAGGTGTATTATTTAAAATTTAAATTATATTATTAGTTATACTTCAGATTTCTGCAGGTCCCTTTAATGCAGGTACAGCACTATGGAAAAACAAAGCTGTCCTCTTCTGACCGTTAGTTCTGTGGTGGTGTGGGCATCCACTGACCGTTAGCTCTGTGGTGGTGTGGGCATCCACTGACCGTTAGCTCTCTGGTGGTGTGGGCATCCACTGACCATTAGCTCTCTGGTGGTGTGGGCATCCACTGACCGTTAGCTCTCTGGTGGTGTGGGCATCCACTGACCATTAGCTCTCTGGTGGTGTGGGCATCCACTGACCATTAGCTCTCTGGTGGTGTGGGCATCCACTGACCATTAGCTCTCTGGTGGTGTGGGCATCCACTGACCGTTAGCTCTGTGTTGGTTTGGGTCTTGGTGTTAATCCTGCCTCCTCTGGCAAACTATGAGCTACCTCACTCCTGGGAAGGCAGGCTTGAGTAACAGCTGGTTGCGTGCGTTTTTCTGATTTAATTACGTCGATCACACCCTGGCGCTGGTCTCTGGGGATGTGTATCCCTGTATCACAGGAGAGATAGAAGGGCTTTTCTCACGTCAGAAACAGCAAAGGGAAGGAGAATGAGTGTTATATGTTCAATTAAATGGCCAACCCACGCACTGCTTGGGTTTAAGTTTTCAAACGTGACCGATGTTCTGTTTGCACTATGCCTGCTAACCTTAGCTTCAGTCATAAAACGAGCTGTTCTATCATTCACTCATTATGATCACAGAGATCTGCAAACGTTTGTCACGAGATCCTCGCCTGAACTGCTCCATAATTAGTGCATAAAATTACACAATCTACATTATTCATTTACTTATCAGCCATGCTACGATTTCCCTGTGAGTATTTTTACACTCTGATATTTTGAAGTTGGCCAGCAGCACAAAATGACTAATAGCTGTTTGTGCGTGCGCGTGTGTGTGTGTGTGTGTGTGTGTGTGTGTGTGTTTATATAGTCAACATTCGGATACAGGAGGATACAGTAGGTGGCAATTTTTAAAAGCTATCAGCTGAAAGGCACAGTAATAAAACAAATGGTTTCTTCAATATGCTTCTGAGATGATGTAATGTTCTGGTCTCTCCCATTTATGATATTGCCATTGGTTCTTTGAGTAATGACTAATAATGTCATGTAACCTAATGACATTTGATATACATATATGATATTTAAATGTGGACAGGCAGAAAAGCAAAGCTGTAATTTAAGGAACACCATTGTGAATTAAGGGGGGTGGGGGGTGGTAAGTGACATCAGTTCAAACTTGGACCTGCCGATGGCAAAAGAAACAGAAAGCAAAATTTAGATTTTGTTTTAGCGCATGAAAGTTGACCTAAATAAATGGACTGTTCCTCTGATATTTAATGCCATTCTGATTTTATGTGGGGACATGATGGGGAAGCAGTGAGAATCCAGGCAGTGTGCTGTGGCAGTACAGACATCCTTACCTCGGTACAGCCGGGGGGGCACGGGAGGGGGCGGGGGGGATGTGAGAATGTTCTCTGGGGTTGTTCTTCCTCCCCTTCATCCTCGCCCATTAATAATTCAGATCCACTCTATCGCTCATTGACATGAGCCGGACCCCACTCGAGATGTGAGGGGTGGCCCTGGTTTGCTGCATGACAGTGGGATGTGTGCGATGTACACTGGTAGCTAGGGGCCCCAGGATGTGGATATGCTGGTAGCTAGGGGCCCCAGGATGTGGATATGCTGGTAGCTAGGGGCCCCAGGATGTGGATATGCTGGTAGCTAGGGGCCCCAGGATGTGGATATGCTGGTAGCTAGGGGCCCCAGGATGTGGATATGCTGGTAGCTAGGGGCCCCAGGATGTGGATATGCTGGTAGCTAGGGGCCCCAGGATGTGGATATGCTGGTAGCTAGGGGCCCCAGGATGTGGATATGCTGGTAGCTAGGGGCCCCAGGCTTTGATGCTAATCTCCCTGTTCTGCTGTGTCTCAGTGGTCCTCCTCCACAGACGGCACACAGAGGAGTAGAGCATGTGTGTGTGTGTGTGTACATGTTCAATTCAATGTCTCTTATAATTACATTTTATTAATATAATTATAAAAATGACTAACCCCAGTCACATACATCAACCTGCACTAATTCTGTCAAATTTGGTTTATATTTTCATCCATTCTTCACTTTGTAATCCTTCTGTGTTCCCACCTGCATGTACGCTAGTTTACTGGTCTCATCCCCGACTGTTGGCAACTCCAAATTCAAAGGAGACTCAGTGTTCCAAATCAAATAATCTGCCTCAGAGGAACTGTCATACAAATCAGTACAGACTATCATACAAATCAGTACAGACTGTCATACAAATCAGTACAGACTATCATACAAATCAGTACAGATTATCATACAAATCAGTACAGACTGTCGTAAAAATCAGTACAGACTATCATACAAATCAGTACTGACTATCATACAAATCAGAACAGACTGTCATACAAATCAGTACAGACTATCATACAAATCAGTACAGATTATCATACAAATCAGTACTGACTATCATACAAATCAGTACAGACTATCATACAAATCAGTACTGACTATCATACAAATCAGTACTGTCTCACTGTGTGATCAATATGCATTTACTGATTAATCACTCAGCATTGTGCCATTAATCAGTAAGTATCTTTGCTTTGTTGTTCTTCTCTTGTGTTTCTCTGATAGTGGAATGCTTCCAGTTTCATTTCTGTTTTTTTTTCTCCTTTCAGGCCTTCTTTAGTCTGCTTGTCTGCATCAGTTGCTATTCATGTATTCCAGTAGACTTGCATGACTATCTGTAAGTGGTCAGTTTTATTTATTTATGTATGTATGTATGTATGTATTTATTAATTTGTTTATTTAACATGCATACTGCACACTTGTCTTAACAAATCTTTCATCTCAAAGTCTGCTCTCCATCAGTGGTGATCCCTGTTGTTTTCTCAGGAGAGACCTGTATGTGCCTGGAATAGGTACGCCCCCCCCCCCACCCCCCATGGATCATTAGCCAATGGTGTGATCTCAATCACATGTCAGAGATCAGTGTTTCAAGGCTGGTATATACATCTCCATGAACTTCATCTCTGCTGCTCGTCAGGATTAACAGGAAGTAAAAGAAAGTGCTCCCCCTGATTTAACCCTCACTGGCTGTGACAGTCTGTAATGATGAGGTGCTGATTCACACACCTGAGAAAGAGAGAGGCAAAGAGATAAAATAAACATTTTAATATGAAAGGAATGTTATTTTTTCTGTTGGTTTCCCCAGTTTTTTTTTAGCTTTATTTCCCTTTGTTTTATTTGGCTTTAAGAGGGTTTAAAACATAACATTTTTTGGAACTGTGAAGGGTAGGAGATGTAAAGAAAGAAGAAAGCTGGAGGTAAAGAATGATAGAAGCAGAGGATGTGAGTTTGGCAGTCCTCGTTACCCACCTGAGTGGAGAGAGAGAAAGCACACCTGCTCTAGGTCCCCCCACAGTGGGTCAGCCAGGCACCCGTGGCTCGGAGCTGATATCTGAGACGTCAGCAGGTTTTCGGAGTGATGAGCGAGCGCAGAAGGGGCCTAATGCTGAGCCCAGGTCTTTGATAAACGCTGACACCGCCACTCAAGTCTCTCAGCATTAGCCCGGCTCAGTGGGCACCGAGACCAGCTCCATCCAGCCGCATCACCTGGGACCTGCTGGCGCTCCTCTCAGATGCTAACATTTCTGAGTGACGGGGGCAGTGCCTCTCAGGCGCTCTGACCAGTGATTTCAGTGGTCATGTGACTTGGAGAAAGAAAGTGCACATCACTGTATTGTGAGTGTGTGTGTGTTTGTTAGGGCTGCAACTAGCAACTATTTTCATTATGCATTAATCTACAGATTATTTTCTCCATTAATTGATTAATCGTGGTGGTGTATAAAACATCAGAAAACAGTGAAAAATGCCCATTACAGTTTCCTAGAGCACAAGGTGATGCTATTAAATGTCTTGTTTTGTCTAACCAACAGTCCAAAACCCCAGAAATATTCAATTTACTATAATGGAAGTGTAATGCTTCCAAAATGACTTAAACGATTAATCGATTATCAAAATAGTTGGTGATTAATTTTCTTTCGATCGACTAACCGATTAATCGACTAATTGTTGCAGCTCTAGTGTTTGTATGTTGGTAGTTCTGTGAGTTTAACTATGTATGTAGCTGGCTATACTGTTTCTATGTCTGAGAGTAAATTTAGTGTAAATTAGATTTTTTTTCACCTGTATGAAAACAGGTAAACATCAGACGTCAGCAAAGATGTCAACATGCTTTAATGTGTGGTTGTGTTTCTAATGTGTGTCCTTAGTGTGCTTGCATTGTATTATGTGTTGTCTGCTTTTGCAGTAGTAGATGAAAGTGTGAGGAAACCTCCATGCACTGAGGCAGCTGGGATACTTCCTCTCACACACATCTCACGGTCATCTCCATCTCAAACATGATCATTACCTTCTATTACATCACTTCTGTCCAGGGTTGGGAGACAAAAATGTCTTTCACATCACCCAAGCCATCTGTGTCACACATATTCTCATCATCATTTCTGTAACGTGATCACGGCATCATTTCCGTCACGCATCCTACCATCCCCTCTATCACCCATCATTAAATCCGTCACATATAATTATGACATCATTTCTGTTACAGATTGCTACACCATTATCATTGTGACATCATAAACTGACACATTATAATGTTTTTTTTTTGTAGGTTTGCTCAGCTACGCAGCTCTGATACAATGCACTTAACATGTTCCACATTCTTTTCCTCTGAAGATTTCCATTGTTATTGCACAGTGTGACAGAGGAGGGGTTTTATGCAGACCTAAATGCTTGATCTAACATGTAGTGCAAAGGATTCTCACCGTGTTCCAGAGGGCGAGCGCCTCTGCTTTCCGCAGTGATGGAGTTTAGGTGATCAGACAGCAAGATGGGGCTGGAAAGAATATGCATGCATTATTTCATCTGTGTGGGGATAATTTGTTCTGAAGTTGTGCATGTGAATTAACATCAAGAAAATCAAACTCAGGGACAGATATGGGGGGGTGGGGTGGGGTGGGGGGGGAATTCATTCAATCTAAGTGCGAACCCACTGTGGTATGTCATACATACATATATATACATATTTTTTTCATGATAATATATTTTTTTTAAAATAAGGAAGTCATATCTGTATATCAAAGCTTATTGACATATTTGAGATGATGTATAAGTAAAACATATTTTTCATGTGATGGATCTATTTTTGTGCTGTGTGGTCTCATTTGAAATGTTTTGTGTATCTGTTCTGGTTTTCACAGTTTGTGTGCTGTACACACAGGGCATTGGCAACACGGAATGGAGAGAGGTGAGTGAGGTGAAACTACCAACAGTAATATCAATCCTATACAACCACTTTTCATCCAAAAGCCTGAATAAAACTTAAATACTGCAAATATCCTGGGTTCACTTCCCTATTTCACACATTTATCTTCCTTGGTTAATGTAATGTATGAGCTCTTTCTTTACGCGTGTCATTGCATTAATTGCCCACTTCAGTTTTTACATCTTTGTAACCATTTATAAAGTGGTCTGCGGGGAACTAAATTAATGTGGCATAAGAGTATTAATTTCTTAATGTGTCTAATGAAAACTGATGGGAAGCATGATTGATATTCAGGTGGAAAATTATAATCTTCTTGGTTTTTACATCTAATTGGTGCTACACCCCCTCTTTCCTCTTCTCTCTTAGTACGGAAGGACAGAAGTCATCGATAATACCCTAAACCCGGAGTTTGTGCGCAAATTCATCCTCGACTATTTCTTTGAGGAGAGACAGAACCTTCGTTTTGATCTGTGAGTAAGACCGGTCTGAATGCGCTTGACTGCATGTTGTGTGTGTCTGTGTTCTTTGCCTGGCACTGTCATAGATTGCGATATAAACCTCAGACATAAGAGGAGTCACAGGGTTTCCTGGCCGCGGTCCCCTGGGAACAGAATGAAACTCAAACAACAGGCTGGCCCGTTGTCATGGAAACATGGGGCAAATCACAGAGATAATTTTTCAGAGGAAAATTGTTTCCCTGATCTTTAGGCCTGACAGCAGGTAGATCTACATCTACATCTACTGCAATCAGCTACGTCCCAGTGCAATTTGCCGTTCTACAGAATCAATAGTGTCAAACACAGACAACTATGATCTGAATTTATAAATAAACATATTAGAGGAATGAAACTCTATTAGTACAACTTTGAAACCTCAAGTGGCTCATTTTGTCCATTTATTTCTTGCTATTAGCATGATGTTGCATGAAGGTTTTTGTTGACTGAATTGAGCAGATTTCCTAATCTCGTGACCTCATTTTTACGTTATTACAAAATAATTATCATGATGTGTGCAAAACCAGTGAAAAATAGATTAAATCACAAATGAAATACACATATTAAAATATTAATCCATTTCAGTTGGTGCAGTTTAAAAGAAACCACTGAACCACTTTTCCCAGGGGGGAAGACAAATTGAAAGATTTCTTTGAAATGTAGTGAAAAACTCAATTTAAGGTGTGAATAGAAGCAAAATCAGGTTCTGTTGACATAGAAACACAGCTATGTTTTAAAGAGGTGCAACCTGTGATGATAACAAAATAAAACACCCAACAGCACCTCTGTTTGTGATTTTAAGGTGACACGTTTTGATCATGATTTCTCTGGGTTTCTCAGGTGGGAAAAATGTCATGAGATTCCCACTCTTGCGTTGGCACATGGTAATAGCCCAAATGTAGGGTGAGCGCGCCTTTACTGCTGAGCAGGAGCAGCGTTTATGATAGCTCGGTGAACAGCAGTGTGTGCTTTGTTCATCTTTTTTTATTTTTATTCCCAGAGAAACATGACAGACACACACAAGTTCATGACATGCTGAAAGCAGGCTCGGGGGCCCTGATCCCCCTAATGCTGCCCAGCGTGGGGGTAAATTGCCCCGGCTAGCTGTCATTTATGTAAGAAAACATTAAAGAAAAACTGTCATTTATTTTATTTCTTTATGTGTGGAAGGTAAAGTGACCTTGTGTCCATAAGGAGCTCACAGTGATCCTTTAGCGGCATGCTGTGCTGTTGGAAAACGGGGGTTTATGGGAGTGAACAGTACACCCCCCAACCCCCACCCCCCACCCCGCCCTCAACTGAAAAACCTGCACAGACTAGCTCTTATCATGTCATGTCATAACCCTGAGATTGCCTCTGGAGTTCTTTAGGCTACTCTACCCTGCCTCCACTTAATGTAAATCTTATATTGTGTGTGTGTAATCACGGGCTTGCTCAGTGAACAGCGAGAGCATTATCACCATTTTCTTTGAGAATATTATTTATGGAGATCTCTTTGTTCTTAAATATGCTGGAGAATCAAAGCGTGTGCTACACTTTCATCTTTCAGTAATGAAACACTGACAGTAGTAGTTCCTGATGGAAGCTGCTTGCACTAACACAAAAACGCATTTAAAAAAAAACTGACATGCCCAATTTCAGTGTGATTTAATGCAGTCACTCATGCAAAGCAGGCTGGGTAATCTAATGGGGAGAATAGCAATGCTTCTCTCACATCCGTCTTCACTGGGACTGTTGCTGTGTAGGCAGTCTCCTCGTCACTTTTAATGTGGGACAGTGGAACGCTACGCTCCCTTAGCTTGGGGCACTCACTTATACAGTGCTATTAATTTAGCCACGCGCTCCGTTAGCCGCACTGTTGCACCCATTTGTTTGTAATTTCCTGTGATGGCGTTATTTCTTTCGGCAGAGGGAGAGCATGTGTGGCTGCAGACGTTTTTTAACCCTGTCGTAATCAGCAGGAGCAGGAGCTGTGCCTTAATTGAGATTCAAACCGTTCGAGCTCACATCTTTCTGAACATGACGAGCTGGTTAGCCGTGAGCTTGTGTTGGGATGCTGTGTCTGTAGAGCTGTGCTGTAAACATGTGGCTCGAGGAGAAGCCGTAACTTCAGCTTGGATCAGTGTTACCCATGATGCACTCTGGTTTTCATTCCAGCTGACTGCTCTCTGTTTCATCCTCCTTCTCTAGGTACGATGTTGACTCAAAGAGTGCCAACCTTTCAAAACACGTGAGTTCCTTCTATCTTCCGTTCCTGATTTCCCATCACTTTTGTCCCTGATAATTCCCTGTTGTCATGACTCAGTTTGTTTTGTCTATGTTAATCCTGTCTCCCGGTTTTAAATCTCTCCTGATGAGTCTTACCCTGTTCAGGACCCTCCATTGGTCAGGATTCTTAACCTCTGGTCACTGTTAAACCGGGTGACCAGAGAGGCCTAGAGACCGGGTCTGGGTGAAGCCACTGTCACACAAACGAGAACCTTGACAGCCAAGCTGGTGAATGATTTTAGGTGGGGCTGGCTCAGTGCCTGGAAAGGGTAGTAGGGCACGGGAGACTGACAACGGAGGTGGAGTCGCTGTGCTGAAGGACTGGAGTCATGGATAGCATGGCAGCCCGTCCATGTGTTATTTCATGGAGTGTCATTCTCCTGTCACTGTCTCAATCCACCGCCACCAATTTCTGTGTCCTTTTCCGTCCTCCTTTGGCCCAGTGATTAGCCTGATGTATGAAAGCATACAAACGACTCTGTGATGAATCAGATTGAGTGATGCTGTCAGTCAGTGTTATGGCAGCCAGGCGTTGCGTTCATCCCACTTCACAAAGCTCAACATCAAAGTTCCTCGCTGCTTAATTGATCCCCGTCTCTCATTAATTAGCATACCCTGATTGAACACCACAGATATGAAAGATTATATCCATCAAAATGACATGTAAGTGTAATTAATGCTGATTAAGAATTTCCCTTGACAAAAAAAGACATAATTATAATTCCGGAATGGAAGAGTGAGGATGTGTGCCAACCAAGCCTGTCGCTGGGAGACCAGAGTGATTGAGTGCAACACTGACCTCCATAACCTGCCGGTAATTGATCTGAGATCTGTGATTCTAAGGGGAGAGACAGCACGGAAATAGCACAGCAGACTGCTTTGATCACATGATTGATGTGTTGAAATATGTGTGCAAAATAATGGTGTGGGACGGAGTGGAGTTCTGTGCACGCTGAGGCTTATAACTTGTTTTTCACAACATGCAATTTATCATTGTGCCAAACCCAAAAGAGCAAACCCATCATTCTGTTCAAATGGGAGAGCGTATGTGTTCGAAAACAGCATGTATGCTCTGGTATGTTGTGGACAGCATCTTGTATCTTTATTTGTGTATTTAAAAGGAGAACCTACTCATTTTTGCAAATGTCACGGTGCATGGAGGGACAGAAGGGAGATAGAGACATTACAGCAGGACCATGGGCTTTCTGAGCAGCTTTCAGCTCCCGGCAGCACTGAGGCGCGTCTGCCAACCACATTATCAACATGAAATAATTATAAAGCGGCATGTTCAGAACCACGTCAGTGTGAAACCTCGCAGATATTAGAGCAGCCAAGTGCAGGTTTGGATCCCTGCTTAAAACCTCCACACGATTTAGACATCATTTTTTTCAACGTTCTTTGCATCAGCGCCCCCTTTGGCTATCTGAGGAATTGCCTCTGCTACCCTAATGCTGTGTTCCATTCACAACGCTGGAAGTTTTGCGGTTGTATTGGTAGCTGATGGGTTTTTTACTAAGGCAATTGCTATTGTAGAGAATTATTGAAAAATATATTTATTTATAAAGTATCAGAACTTTTTTAAAAACTGGACACTAACAAGCTAAAAAATGGCAGATTGGTGGCAAGCCTGCCTTTAATTGAAGAATCTGATGGATTTTTTTCATGACTTTCAAAAACCTGCACAATGAAAATGCACCTGTAGCAATGTTGTTCACTGACAGGCTGAGTTAAAGTTTCATGCTTTTCAATTATGCGTATGCAAAGAAGCACCCCTATCAGCTGAAAGCAGAAGTTATGAGCTCTGGAGAGCTTGGTGTTGTTGGAGATTGCTTTCACTCATCTCGCTGTGTTAGGGAACAGGGCTACTCTGATCAAAGCCGGGGCAGAGATGTAGCCATCGGCAGGTTTAAGGTGACAGCAGCAACACACCATTTGGCTGCTATTATGGACTCCAGTGTAGCACTAAGCTCTTTTGTAATAGGTTAAAGCACTCCAAAATCTAACCTAAATGTCTCGTTTCGGACCTCCAGCTGCTGTCCTTCCAGCTGTTTTGTGTCATTGCCACCCCCGAAGTGCACCCACACCCTGCTGTGAAAACCAACATCACTGTAATGCTGTCCCGCCATTTTTTCGTAAAGCTGAGAAGTAAAGAAGGCGCTGAAATGGATGTCACCGAATCCTGGATACACTCCTGCCTTTTTGGTCTGGGCCCGCTGTCACAGCGTAGTTTACCCAATGCAGTCTGGGGCGCCATGGCGACGAAGCCCCGCCCGTTGAGTAAAGTGTCTGGTGCTGAATCGATATACGCCTTTATGCCTGACCTGTGCCGACGCCCCCAACCATGGTGGAGATCTGTTACTCGCACAAGGAACTCTTGGGAAAAACTCCGCAGGATAAGAACCGCTGTCGTTTGTGTGAACATGTGAACGGGGTGGATATGGACTCAGCGCCAGAGAGAAGCCGAGCCAGAGCCTCACTGGTTTTTTTTTTTCTTTCTTTCGTTTTCTCTCAGGCGGTTTGCGGCGTCTTGTGATCCTGTTCCTGCGGCCGCCAAAGACACGTGCGCGTCTTTGTTTTCCCGACTTCGGGTCCTCCAACGTTGATGTTTTCGCAGTCTAGACACTAATAATAATTACGAGCCTTTGTCACCCTCCTACTCATGAAATTGGATTAATGTCACTGTCATGCAGGAGCACATAAACAGAGCTTCACTTGCTGCAACAGGGCTGGAGGACGCGGCTGTAGTGTCTGTCTGTCTGTCTGCCTGTCTGACTGTCTGTCTGTGCTCTGGTCCACTTCACAAGAGAGGGGAACAAGGTAGATAACCCCCCAGTGCCATAGGATACATGTTGTAATTTATCTTACATTTATCTTAAATTTTAAAAGCAAAACACAGGAAAATAAAAAAAAACAATTTCATTCTTTCTTTTCCAAGCACTGCATAAAACTACAGTGCCCTCTGTATAAAATAATGGTGCATTGACAAGATATTTACATCAATGTCAATGAATTGTCTGTTATTTACTGCACAGTTCTCGGTGTGGCATGCCTCTGTTAATGGTGATAGGAGAAGAATGATCGAAAACAGATCCAAATAATAAATGATCTCATTGTCATTCATTGAAATGTGGGCAGTTGGTCAGTCTGTCTCATGCTAACCTTTTGTGCAGTGATGCACTGATGTCAGTGGCAGACTATTTGGTGCCCCAGGCAAAATTTTAACCCCCCCCCCCACAATACACACACACACACACACACACACACACACTCAAGCACACATGTATGCATGCATGCACGCAAGCACACAAACACACACTCTCAGACTCACATAAACACATATACACACACACACACACCATAAAACTGTTGACATGTGCCATTCATGGTTTATAACATGACAGATAAGCCCTTTTGACCAATAACAATTTCTGTGAACACTTTTTGTGTGTAAGAAAAACCAATTACAGCAATACCAAATACCACCACAAGGGCGGCAACATGGCATGAAAAATTCACTGAACAAGGAGCACAAATCATACATGCTATGTCTCAGTTAGCAGGTTGCCACTCTAGGAATTTGCCCATACCGATCTTGCCTAGTCCCACTACTGAGTGATGTGCCCAATGGTTCAAAATCAGGTTTGTTTATCCTCTGTAAAATGAAGACAAATCTTTCCTCTCACAATGGATGTAGGCTCATCATGAAAGCACACAAGTGTTTATGGTACAGGTGATGAAAAACTGATGTCATCAACATGAGACACAGCCCTCAATCCTAACTCAGTCTCTCCTCTCGTACCATTGGGCTCCCAAAACTGATGTCATCAGCATGAGACACAGCCCTCAATCCTAACTCAGTCTCTCCTCTCGTACCATTGGGCTCCCTGGAACCGGAGCGTGGACATCCGCTCAGAGCCTCAGTGCCACGCTGCCGTTTGGACGGAGAAGTGTCTGTTAAGGGCATGAATATGTAGATGGAGAATGCTCGCAGTTATTACGATAATGCTAATGAGTTCTGACAGGCAGCATTCACGGGGCAAACGGACGAAAACAAAATGTGGCGCGAGGAAGAGGGTTCGGCTCGTCACCATACACCGCTGCCTGTGATTGTGGAAAGGTCTCTCCTCAAATTCACGCCTCAGACCCCAGCCTTTATTGACTGCGGCATATTAATTTCCCCTCTTCAGCTGTGTGAGATAATACCGCGCATACATTACTGTAGAACACCGCTCACCTTACCACAGCACAGCAGTGCTAAGTTACACAGCACACACCGCCCACCCCAAAACCAATCACCTCTCATTATCTTTAACGGACCATTGTACCATGGTCTAATTAACATTTTTCCGTCCCATTTGAGAATTAATCACACCATGGGTTTTGGTGCTGCCGATGCACAGAGCACTTTTAAGGGTTTTAAACATTGGGGTTTGGGTCGCCCGAGTGATGATTGCAACCACAGACCTGGAATTCAAAGGCTGGGATTCAATCAGCATTGGGCCTTAACTTCCATGTCCAACTGAATGAAGAGCGTCATGTTTTCCTCTGCAAGTACAGTTTAACAAGTTCATTTTCAGGACTGCCATGATAAACATGATCACTTGCATTTATTTATGAACCAAAGTTAAGAACAGCTGTTGGTTGTATCCCAGCACTAGTCTTGCGGTAGCGATGCACTCTACACCTTGGAATCTTATCCTGACCATGCTAAGTCTGCTGTGATTGGAGGATCAGCGGGGGCCTCCTGTGATTGGCCACAGTACTGTCTGGGGGAGTGGCTGAACATTGTGGTATTCCTAATCAACATAAAAGTAAAATACAAGCAAAAATAAAGGCAACAGAAATAAGTAGCTTGCCAAAAAGAGGGGTAATCGTATAACAAAGAGAATAATTTAAAAAAAAAAAACTGTAAAAGTGTTATCCTTAAACAGACTTTGAGTAGGGTGTCAGATTTTGGTAATAATGGAAGAAAGCAGTGACAGTGTGGGGGGACAGTGTGGGGGGTTTCTGAAGCCTCTTCCTGTCTCTGCAGGACTTCCTGGGTCAGGCCTTCTGCACCCTGGGGGAGGTAGTGGGGTCCCTGGGGAGCCGGCTGGAGAAACCTTTGGTGTAAGTAACCCCGTCTTCTCCCTCTCTTTTTAAGCGACTGTGCTATGACCAGCATGCAGAAACAGGCTGGGCTTTGTCCGGTGTCCAGGGCAGCCCACTTCTCTCTGCCAGGAAGCTATTCCCACGGCCCGCGCCGCATTCCTGTGCAACAGACACAGTGAAATAGAGAAGTGTGTCATTCTGTGACCCAGAGGTGACTCACAGCCAGGTCACAAGCCCTTCTGTCCCAGCAGAGACAGCGTGTGTGTGGAGAGGAGGGTGAAGCGTGTACCGCTGGAGGGGTGGGGATCGCAGTCTTCCAGGCTG
Source organism: Albula glossodonta (assembly GCA_019788955.1). Classification (NCBI taxonomy): domain Eukaryota; kingdom Metazoa; phylum Chordata; class Actinopteri; order Albuliformes; family Albulidae; genus Albula; species Albula glossodonta. The sequence continues at coordinate 925,810 of JAFBMS010000107.1, read as the reverse complement.
TTTGCATAAACCCCTCTTACAGTCTCCCAGGGTGTTCACCTTAAAAACCAACTCAGATCTGCGCAGTTTGAGAGGCTTTAAACCATCAGGTGATTCATATTACCTGTTACCAGGTTTAGAGTCATTCCACCAAACACAAGGTGCCAGTAAAATCTACCGCAGGTCTGTGAGGAAAATCATTGCCGCGGATGAAATTACCTGTTAGCAGGTGTGAATTTGCCGCTAATTGAATGGTAACACCGATACCCTAAGGATAAATCTGCCCCCCGCCCCCCCACCCCCGAGCAACGGCTGCACGCCACCCAACAGGAGAGCACGTCACCACAGAGGTGTGAAAGGGTCGTCGAGTTGAGGCAGAGGAGGTCTACCCGGTGCTGCTTCCAGAGGAATCCTCCAAAAAACAGCGGCTACTCAGTACAGCCCCGTGGCGAGCTGTTTGCCTCTGTGCTGCTTGTTATCCAGCTCAGGGCGCCCTTTTACGCACTCTGCTCAAAGGAAGCTCTCATTTAGACTCCCGCAGTGCTGAGGACCTTTTCCACATAGCTGAGAGAGATCCCTCTATGTCTTCTCTGGAAGAGCCTGGGAGGTGTGTGCTGAGAGAATAGACGTATTGTATTATATCATATTGTATTGGTGCTTGAGGTGCTTGGTTGGGTCATGACCTCTCTCCTTTAATTAGCCGTACTGTAAACAGCTGTAATGATCTGCGCTTTGTGTTCACATATACGTAAATGAAGGTGCTGATTAAGCCTTGTTTTCATGGAGGGGCTCAGTGAAATGTATGTTTGCAGTGTAATTCCATGATTGCCTCATGGCTCATATGTCAAATTACATAAACCAGGTCACAGCTGTGTGCTCTGCTGGGATGAATAAGCTCGGATCGTCAGGGAGTACTGCTTCATGTGGCACCCATGTGCTTTACATAATGAGGGAAGCCTACTGTGTCCTGATTGAGTGAGTGGAACCCCTGCTGGTTTTTGATTGGTCGGCCTTTCCGCATACATTATCTCAGTGTACAGGAAGAATGGCACAGGTCATTTAGTAAGGGGGTGGAGCTACATACCCCTGATGATGTCATGATGACTCCCTTACAAAGACTCTGAACAGAAAACTGTCTGGCTGATGTCTATAACACAATCCTAAGAACAGTAATGACAACTATAAGCAGATATGAACTATACTTTTAATCACATAATTTCTCATTCAGTATCTCTGCACTGCTTTCACATGCTGTTTGTCATCTTTAAAGAGACACTTATTGGTCAGACACATTTTTGCATAATGCTGAGCGTTTGAAATAAGTTGAAAGTGACTCTCAGGGTTGTCGGTAGTCATGTTGTTTATTTGTAATGTCATTACAATTCTCCGTTGGAGAAGGTCTTTGCTCTGTGCCATTCCTTGTCTCAGAACAGTGCTCATGTTGTTTATCTCTCTGAATTATTTTTGAGCAAGGAATAACCTCTACGCTTATTTAAAAAAACAGTGTGATGTAGAACAGTCATGGAATTTCAGAGCTTTCGTGCTTTTTGGAGATATTTTTGTAACCTGGGGTTTTCCACTGCAAGACGGAGCAGAGCAACAGCCTGGCTCAGTTGCGTGGTGCTGTGGGGCGGACAGAGAGAGCCGTGAGGAAACTGAGGGGAGAGGATGATGCTGACCGCGTCCTCGCTGTCTGACCAGGGCCACGCACAGCCAGTCTGGCCTCAAACAGACGACCTCGCGCCCAGCCAGCCAAGGAGAGGGGCTGCTTCTGTCAACACACACACACTCGCACACACACACACACACACACACACACACACACACACACACACACACACACACACACACACACACACACACACACACACACACACACACACACACACACACACACACACACACACACACACACACACACACACACACACACACACACACACACACACACACACACACACTCACACACACACACACACACACTCACACATACACACACACACACACACACACACACACACACACACACACACACACACACATGCACACACACACACACTCTCAGATACACATACACACACACACACACACACACATACACACACTGCCCCCTCTCTGCTACTGGGATCACATTTATCAGGCTGTAGAGCAGTGAAGATAACAAGCTATGTCAAATTGTGTCTTGCTAAGGCTGCCCACAGTTAAGCATGTGAGAACATCTCAGAGAGCGTCTGCCCCAGCTGCTGTCTCTGTGTGTCAGAGGGCTCTCAGCTCAGATATTTTGATCGTCACCTTGGCAACTGTTTGGGCTATCATGATTATGAAATATGGCTTGACTTATAAATGTTGGCCAAATTACCGCGGTAAAGGGTATTGTGATTCAGGGGGGTCATATAAATACAACGTGTACAGAGAAAGATCACCCGGCACAGATGGTGATGGAAATTTCATCACTTGGTTTTTTGATATGAGGGCAATCTGGTGATTGTGGCAGCCCTTGTGACCAGGGCATCATGGGAAGGTCAGTTCTGAGATTACAGGGAAAAGTCCCTCTAAAATAAAGGGTTATGCCTGTTACTATATGAGGAAAAAAGTGACTTTTTTCTGATTAATTCTCTCTCTGTTCTCCTGACTCCCCCCTCTGCCACCGCTAAGCCTGTCCTGTGATCCTGTGACATCTACTGCTGAAGGAAACAGGACACAAAGCCGATCTCTCTTTCAAACACACACACACACACCCACATACAGACACACACACACACACACATACAGACACACACTCACACACCCACATACAGACACATGCACGCACACACACACTCACACACACATACACACACACCCACATACAGACAGACACACACACACACACACACACACACACCCACATACAGACACATGCACACACACACACACACCCACATACAGACACACACACACCCACATACAGACACACACACGCACACACTCACTCACACACACATACACACACACACACACACAATCTCTTTCTCTCACACACACCCACATACAGACAGACAGACGCACACACACACACTTTTACACCTGCGCAAAGCTGTGACTCTTCTTGACTGTAATGAGTGCTAATTACAGTATTTGTGAAATTTTCTTGCTACCCAGGCAGTGTTACCGAGTCTGTAGGGATCATACATAAGCTCTGTGCTATCTCCCACCACTATCTCTGTGTCTCTGAGCCCTGCTGTGCACAGGCTAACATTTCCCGGGATGTTGAACCGCCATGAGTCATGTGAACTGGAGATCTTGCTGTGGAATAGGATGTGTCTGTGGTCTACTGGATTGATTCAGTAATGTGTGATGAGAACGAGGGGAGGGGACTGGATTATTCAGTGCTGAGCATGCGTGACAAATCAGATAGTGAGGTCATGATTATATCTGTCTGGTGTCTGTCAGTTATACAACTTTCCTTCGGCAGTCTCCCTCTCCCTCTCACCGTGTGTGTGTGTGTGAGTGTGAGTCTGTGTCCGCGTGTGTGTGTGTGTGTGTGTGTGTGTACATGTGCCCAACAGGATTCAGTGCTAACACTCACTGCATCATCGCGGTGAATGTTCTTTCAGTATCTAACTCAGCTTCAGCATTGCTCACGTCTGTCCCCTCCTCTCTTTTCTCCCCACTCTCATTCTCTCCAGTCTCTCTCTTTCCTCTCCTTGCCCTCTCTCCTTCTCCGCTCCAGTCTCTATTTCGCGGTGTTGCAGCACTTCTGAGACAGAGAGTTAATTTCCGAGAGTGCTTGACAAAGAGCTCTCCGCCTCCCTGCAGGATTGGAGACTGCGCATTACTTACCAATCGATTTCCCTGTATAGTTTGTTGCGTAATCCGCGCTGTATTAAAGTGAAAAAGGGTGCATTGTAAAAATTTAAATTAACTTTCTCCGAAAGTAAATTAATCTGGGAGCCCTTGCATCTCTCTGCATGTACTCATGACGGAGTCAGCAGGAATTTTTCGCAGTCTGTACTCTGCTCTGTGCCTCCTAATATTTACAGAAGTGATTCTCAGACCTCCTGGAGCGTGCTGGTTTTCATCAGGCTCCGTTTTAAAACCGATGACGCTTATTTATTAATTTGCTGGAGAGACATGCTCATCCAGTGTGACTTCTATAGCTCATATTTGCCATGCGGTATTTTATTTGTAGCATACATTCCATGCTACAAGGTAGGACGACTGTGCCCCATTTGAGATCAGGACCAGCAACCTTTTGATTGCAATTCTTTTAATCGTTTGCTTGATTAAATAAATCGCAGTAAACCTGCTGCGTTTGAATTCTGCTGCTTTTGAAACATTTGTTACATGTTTTTGAGTTTTACTCGAATGTGGATGTTTACAGTTGTCTTGCATTATAAGTGTACAGTTGAGCTTTGTTTTTCATTGGCACTACTGACATAAGAGAAAATGAGCCCTCCCGTCACTCACGGCTGTCTTTACGCGTCAGCTTTCACTGTGACTGGGTCAGTGGAGGTTGTAGTGGTAAGTGCGTGTGAGACACCGTTTGTGAAGCTCAATGAGTGTAAGGTATTAAAGTCGCCATGTAAGAGAATCTGAACTGATGTCAGGTACAAATACTTAACTCAAAATAACAAACGTGTAACATTACAGCTTGTGCTAGCGACACGTAAGGTCGGTTCAGACTCTGCTTTCCACAGTGCGGAAGAAAAGCATGTCTGCGTGGACATGGAAGATGCGGCGTGTTATAATGATAATTGTCATTTCATTCAGGTCCCCTCCTTCGCTGCGCGGCAGTAATTATGCATGATTCCAAGGCAGCCGCTGACACTTAATTACCTTGTGCACTCAAGACACTGATTGCAAATCAATGTGTCTTGATTAGGCATTTCTGCAGCTCGGGCACTTCCAATGAATGGCGCGAGAGCGGGCACAGCCCACGAGGGCACAGTTAACGTTTTATTCTCAATGTTTTCTTAAAAAAAAACTCAATTTACAATGCGCTGTTGCTTTGGATCAGGAAGGTTACAAACGCTGTTGTACCTTGCACGGTACATGATTAGTGATGCATACGGAGCTCACGGAACGTTACCTGGAAATGTTATCTCATGTAGTTCAATCACACCACTCCGAATTGCTAGCGAGTACTTGTCTGCACAAAAGACCCTTTGTTGAGGATACAAACCTAGATGGCAAATGAAAATTGAAGCTCTAGATGCAGATCGTAAAAGGTATAACCTCATAAACTCTGTGCATATTAAAACAGCCACAGACTGCAGGGCTTTCCCCTATCTCACAACAGGCATGTCCGGAAACACCAAAAATTACATAAATATTTTTTCCCGTGTTTATCTGCTGCTTTCACTGTTTTTAATCTCTTTCTCTTGACGCATTTAATACTTTTGCCCTTTCTCACACTCAAACACCGGTAGCTTGTGCACCAGATGTTTGACTTCTTAACAAATCTGCTAGATTCCTCGTGTTGCTGTACAGACAACGTGCTAATTTTAAACAGTGTTTTATAGCAGTAACATACAGATATTATGTGAAATATGTTTTCATAGAGCACCCTTCTAACTCTGAGAATGCAAGTCCTTTTTCATTTGGTGCTTCCATTAACCTGTGTTCCTGCAGTATATGTTTCTGTGTTCATGCATACATTTTGCTGTTGCCGCTTGGTACACAAAGGAATGGGGAGCACAGTGATTTGTGAAGAGTTAAGGACTGACTGTAATAGCCAGTTAGGGCACTTTCCAACTAATAGGAAAAAAAGGTGCCTAAAGGGTTCTTTGTTGTCCTGCTGGGGGAACCCTTAAAGGTTCTTCTGTGATATGGGTTTCACTCACAGGTTCTCTATGGAACCTTATTCTGAGGGTTATATAAAGAAGTCCTTAAAGATATCTGTATCTAAGATGAACCTTTAAGAGTTCCCCCAGGAGGATACATGAAAAACCATTAAAGGTGCTGGAAAGCACACAAATGTACAGTCTTATTTCTCTGCAATGTATGCTCTTTGCCACAGCTGTCATGTATTTAACCGATGCTGTGATAGTCATATAGTTTCTCATTAACAGTTTCTCTGGAAAAAAAGGTATAAATAAGTATTTAATTGGGTTTGTTTTGTTCTTTTAATTTTGGTACCTGTTTTCCTCACAGTGTGGAATGGCCACTGTGTGGGTTTTTGGTTCTTGTTGCTGCAGACGTGTCTGTTGATGAGAGAAAGTGTAGCCTGAGCATGCGCTTTCCCCTCAGTCATGTGATATCAAGCAGCTTACTCGTATTTACTCCACAGTCCAGCAGTCAAGCTCACAGAGGCATTTAGTTTGAGCAGGACACTTTGCATGCAGCCTGTGCAGGCAGACCATGGGTGGCTGAATGACCAGAGAGGGTCTTTGGCTCACAGCGAGACCCAGAGCTTCACTCCCTTCCCTGGACGATGCTGTGTGTCTCCCTGCAGTGCTGCTGGCTTCTGGGGGCTGTGCCATGGTGTGGAATCCAGAGCGTACTGTGGGGCCCATGTACATACTGTAAAAGTGCCATAACAAGAAGAACCATCAAGCAGGCTCTGTGCTTTTGAATTAGATACATTCCTTTAAATTAAAATATTACTAAAAGCCAAATTCTTATTTCCCTGTGTTACCTGGTACATCTGTGTTGAAATATGGTGATTCAAAGACAATTAATTTATAAACAGATTTAATTTATAAATGTGTTCCTTGGTTCATTGCTGCCAGCTCTTATTCTGTAGAGCAGTTTGACAAAGTGATGGGGTTCTTTTAATAACAGAGGCATTTGCTCTGTTTTTCTATATTTGTAATATTTGTTACATTATGCTGTTGTTTATCACCTTCATTTAAGAGTATATCAATAATATGATGTATGTGAATGCTGAAGGTGGTCTTATTTATGTCATATTTATGTCATAAAGAAGTGTCCTTCCCACAGTTTACGCATGGCCTGCAAACACCATGGTCCGTCTAAAATGTCAAATTTGCTGCATGTATTTGGTCTCTTTCTCCTTTAAACTGATGCTGACTGACTGGGGCCTTTTGGAATGAATGATACACAGGATAATGTATACTACATCTCTATTTGGGGGTTCCCGTTGCTGTCAGGCGCCTGTCAAGCGTTGTCATGGAGACCCAGGTTTCTGGTTTTTCTAGCCCCTTTTCTGGGTCAGTGTCTTTACACAGGAGCTTGTCTGGGTACCTGATGATGGCTCTGTATCTGTCTGCAGCCTCTCCTCCATAGCTCTGCTATGGCTTTCAGCAGCACATTTTGGGAAGTCATATTCTTGACCATAATAACTGCTGAGAACTACGTCTCAGGAGATTAGCAGCTATGTTAATAGTTTTATGTTAATAATAATGATGTTTTAGTTTGTCTTTTGTTATTGGCGGGAGTTGTTAGGAAAAAAAACAGGTTTATACTCAAAGCAGGACAGAACATTCTAGACGTGGACCTCAGTGATTCTGAGCCAGTCCTGGGTTAGGATACAGACCAGTTTGACCTGAGGTTCAGTGTCTAATCTGAGCTCATGCCAGTCTCACCTTGCCCAGGCCCAGAACCCGTTTGCCCGTGGTACAGAGGGCAGGAGTGGCTTTTCCTGCGATTGCTCCAAAAACCTGCGCCACCCTGCCCACCTCGCCACCCTGCCCTCTGCTGCCATCCCTGCCCACCTCGCCACCCTGCCCACCATGCCATCCTGCCCTCTGCTGCCACCCTGCCCACTATGCCATCCTGCCCTCTGCTGCCACCCTGGCCACTATGCCATCCTACCCATGGCACCACCCTGCCCACCACACCACCCTGCCCACTATGCCATCCTGCCCTCTGCTGCCACCCTGCCCGTCGCGCCACCCTGCCCTCTGCTGCCACCCTGCCCGCCGCGCCACCCTGCCCACTATGCCACCCTACCCACCGCCGCCACGTCTTTCCGCCAGGGCCAGGCTCCGCCCAGCAGGCTGGCGTGTGCCACCGCGACCTTGTAAACAGGTCCCACACCGCCAAGCCAATCCGCCATGCGCTGACCACACGCCAGGATGGCCGGCCACCCCTCTGAGCTGTGTTTGGACTCTGAGCTAATCTGTGTGCTTTATTTATGAGCTGAAAAACAGCTCCCAGTGCTCTCCTCCTCACCTCTTGTGAAGGATGCTTTGTCACCTCTTCTTCATATATGTGCAGTCAGGCTTTGAGATGTGGAGAGAGAAAGGGAGAGAAGGAGGGAGGGAGTGAGGGAGGGAGGGAAGGAGAGAGGGAGGGCGTGGGATGTAAAGCAATGCTGTGAGCTGATTAGCCAGTGATTAGATTCAGCTGAGGTCCTCCATTAGCAGTAAATACAGCTGTAAGGTTAAGGCACATTTAATGGAACATCAGATTCAGAGAAGGAAGTGATACAGCTGGAGAATGTATTTGTAATGAGGGCAGAAACTGGCCTCCAACTGTGGCTCAACCGCTCGGCAACTCTCTGGCTATTTTAAGGCACCTGAGCAAAGCCCATTCTTAGGAGCTGAAAACCCACAGCGGTGAAGGGGCAGCCAGGTGCCCTATATGAGCTCTGCAGCTTCTCCGATCTGTCAATCATTCCACCAACCAACCAATTAAAACAGTTTTCACTCTGAATCAGGACACTGTGATTGGTTCCTGGGTTGTGATGGTTTGATCACTTTTGGGTAATGCGTATTTATATAGCATAACATGTACATTTCATGATAATCCAGAAAAAAATTCTTTAATATGACTTTTCTGTAAATGTAGGTGGCATGATAGTGACAGCAGTTTTAGTTTCCATCAGTCTCTATTCTTAGACCGCTGTGGAGATTGTATTAGACAGGAATTATCCAGAAAGAAAAGTGCATGGTATTTCCTGAGTGGAGCTGTCACTGAAGCAAATGAGATTCAGTTTAAAAGGCTGAAACGTTCTCCGCTCGGGATCCTCTGACCTGCCGTCAGCTTTGGAGCTAAATTTGGGCTGAAATGGCCTTCCCCAGGCTCAGAGAATATTAATGGAATTGGGATTTAAAGTGGGATTTAAAAGGGAGTTTCCATCTGCAATTAGAATCATTTTCATGTCATAAATCCTGGAATATGTTTTAAAGTTTAATTGAGGCTGCGTCTCTTAGATGGCAGCTATGAATTCTCAATCATTCTGTTACATACAAAAAAAAAAAAAATAAGAATGAAAAATGACAGGCAGGATATAGAGTCATTTTTTTTGTGGTCGGGAAAGCAATTGTAGAAATTGATTGTGATTTTTCCTGGTCTCGGAAAAGGCCATCCTAATTCCGCATCTCCGGTTTCACAGCTTCCTGTGTGAAGTGTTGGTGTCAGGGTTAAATGTGGTCCCCTTCGCTCGTCAAATTAGCACTGACAGTGAAATGCGCGAGTGGCCAGCATACAGAGAAGCCTCAGGCAGACATGCGCTTTCATACAGACCCTCCGCCGAGGAGCAGGGACCCAGCATTGCTCAAACCACTTTTAACCATTTTTATTTGATTTTTAAACTATTTTTATTTACGCCTCCTAAATTATCTGTTCTAATCATGCACTCCGTCGCAGGTTTTGAACTTTTTTGGTGACCCATGTAGCATGTACATCGGAAGCTTAATCAGAACATTATTTAATTGCTTAGTAGGGGCCTTTCATAGATGAAATTTTGTAATTTATTTTCCATTATTCCATGCTGGGTGAGGACTGAAGTGAATCCCAGTGTAGCTCAGGGTTGTTGGTTTAGTATCCTGTTTGGTTCCTTCATTGCATGCTCCACACCTTAGCCGAACCAGTGATGTGATTTGGGTCAAAAGGTTCCTCATCTTTCTTCATGGTCTCCTCCTCTGATACTGTATAAACACTGCTCTGTTGCTCTGACAGATCCCACATACATCATTATAGTGGAGGTATCATGGCCTGTCTTTGGTATCAGTTTTCAACACTGTTATAGTATCACAAGATATGACTGGTGTCGGTGTCGAGCACTCTAATGCTGTGTATGTGTGAAATTTTGTGTGTGGTGCAGCAACTGTGCAGAACTTAATTCACTGCTGTCAATGAGAGAAACAGCCATTTTAAACAGAGAGGTACAGAGTTAGTGTCCTGTTATATTTGGGGCTATAGTGGATGTGCTGCACCCTGTTTCTTTGTAATAAACTGAAACAGAATGTATTTGAGTTGATTATAATAACATATTAATAAAATATTGATATGTTATTAATGTGTTATAGCCCCTCTATAACTGAATACCAGTTCTAATCCTTCCAGTGATGTAATTGGCGATTGCACAGGACCGCAGATACCACCCAAATGTGACCATGAACGTTTGCCTTTTCTCTGACAGGGGAATCCCAGGGAAGAAGTGTGGGACCATCATAGTAAAGGCAGAGGAGCTGAATAACTGCCGGGTGAGACCTGCGTCTCTCTTCTCTTTCACCGGAGAACCAAGACCTGCGTCTCTCTTCTCTTTCACTGGAGAACCAAGATGACCTTATTGATGTAGCAGACTATGCCACATTGACAGTTTAAACCAGCAGCCAGAGGTCCGTGTTTGCAAGGCAACAATTGGCCCAGCGTTGCTCTGATGAAAGTCTATTTACCAAAAGCGGAGCCGTATTAAAAGATATGAGTGAGAAAAAGCCTCCCAGGTGAGGTGAATAGCAGGTGAAATCATCTGCCTTATGGCCAGGCAGTCTTCCGTGCTCAGCCAGGTGCCTGCAGCGTTCTCACCTGAGCATATGGCCGATTCCGCCTACCCCTGCCAGCCCGGGCAGTATGGGGTTGGTGTCAGATATGCAGAGTGAAAAATAGTGAGGGACGGTTGCCATGGCATCAGAGGAGTCATGTACGGCTCGGCTGCCTCCTCTTGATCCTTGGTGGGGGCGGGGGGCTGTTTATACAACTCAAAACAGTTGGGGAAAAATTAGGAACATTTTAAAAAAAAGGTATTTAATCATTTACAATAGAAACAGAGTGCATGTACATAATATCTACTAACTCTCGTGAGCATCTTCTGATGTTTCTTCTTGTCTAATGGGGTGATATCTTGATTGAGGCCATCTGAACATAAAAGTTTGGACACTCTCCTGTACTCCAGCTGGCCATCCGTGTATTAACATTTTGGGATACTGTATTGCGCACTTTGACTAACTTAACGCCTGCAGTTTTTAGAAAGCATTGCTAACATGCAGCTAACTAGAAGCTATTTGTAGCTCAGAGGCTCAGTGTGTCTGGGAGCTCAACGAGAGTGCCGGTGATGAGATTAGACAGGCGCTGATGTCACCTCCTGTGCTACACCTGTACTCAGGCACACCTGCTCCCCCCGTCCACAAACTCACCACTCAGTACCTCTCACAATCCCACAGTCCCTCTGCAGTGTGTCACACTGCCTATACGTACGTGCATGTGCATCTACCCAATGTACACACATGCACTGATACACATACAAACACACATACGCATGAGCGCACATACAAACGCATGCACTGAGACACACACGCATAGACGCACACAAATGCATGCACTGAGACACACGCATATACACACACAAGTTCTGTGGGGTAGGTGTGTACGATAACCTTCGCTCCTGCCTTCACTCAGTTGTTGGTCTGATAATTTTCTGTCTGGCCTATTTTTGCTAAAACGACATCAGACGCATCTCTCTCGGTTCACAAATATTTTGATGTGTATTTTTGGGAAACGCACCTGTTTAAACATACACATGTTATCCTCTCGGTTGACCAGTTAAGATAGCGTGACTGCCTGGCAGAGAAAAGAGCATACACAAACATATCCACACTCACGTGTACACACACACACACACACACACACACACACACACACACACAGGGAAATTCATTTGACTCCCCTCTTTAAACTCTTAATTTATTCCATAGTCATTTAAATGAATGAATTTAAATTCTGATGATTAAACAGAAATATAAATGAATGCAGAGGCATATTAGCTTTGGGGCCATTTCACTAATGACACTCCTGCTCTTGCAGTCCTTACATTCAGACCCTACTGTATGAATACTGCATAAATGCTCTCTGATATGCATAAATAACTGCTCTTAGACATAGCCTTCATGACTCCACTCTGTACATTTTTGTCATGTTCCAGGAGTCAGTGATGATGCAGTTTTGTGGGAACAAACTGGACAAAAAAGACTTTTTTGGGAAGTCCGATCCCTTCCTGGTTTTCTACCGGAGCAATGAGGATGGAACGTGAGTATCATGACCTGGCATCTCCCATGTTTTATCAGCACTGAACTGGCTCCTTAGCCTGCAGGGTATGGCTCACTGCACTCTGTTAGTTTAATAAGCTTGTTAAGGTGTTGTTTTCTCTCATAAGGTACCGTCTGACAGGTAGCATGGCGTTTTCTTTGGTGCAATGGAAGCCCAGTATAAGGGTTCACTCAAAGCACCCAAAACACGACACAGAGAAACACTGCTCGCTGGCTCCAAGTGCGTGAGAACTGGCATCGATTTCTAAGCTGTGAGCTTCCTGGAATACCGAATCACTGTTTTCCGCATTTGGATTCTACAGTCAAACATCTATTTTTGCACTCTTCGTGTAGAAGAAAGGATGTGTGTTTATGGTTTACAGTGCCACATTGATCGACTTGCGATAAATATCCTTAATGGAGGTCCTGCACCCTCACAGGAAGTCAGCTCTGTGGAGAAAAACCCACATCTGAGAATAAACACATAAGCAGCATTATTCCGTAGAATGAATGATTCATCAATCGATGGAAATGTAGTCAGCCTAACACCCCTTATCAAACAAACTGCCACATCCTGAACCAGAGTATAGCGCAGCTAAATGAGTATGGGAAATAATTATGAGCAGAATGATACAGAACAAGCGCAAAGTATTGATGAAAAACAGTCAATATGGAATAACAAGTAAAAATAGGTTTATAGAAGTTAATTCGTGGAATGGAATTGCTGGTGTGCTATAGAGAAATTAACTTCAACTAAATTTCCCAAGTGAGCTCTCTAGCTGTGGATAATAAAATGAAACTGTCCAAAGAATGCAATAAACAGAACCAACGGAGTGGAAAAATGAGAAAACAGTAATAAAAAGCTCATCAGTCGAAGCTTCCAGTGCAGCGCAAGCAGATTAAACCACGCAAAGTGGTCGCAGCCGATGCTGTCCGCTTTCTCTGATGTGTAAAATAAAGACAGGAAATGCAGCTGAGTGACATACTCAGGAGTGTTTTGGCTGATCGGCGTAACATAAATACATAAAAGAAATAAAATGTATGTTTTTGTTTTAGCTTGCTGGTGTGGGTGCAGTTTCTCTCTGTGGAGGTTTATCACATTAGAGGAGGCTCAAAGTAAAGCAGACCCCAGTCTGAGCGTTTCCAGTGGACTGAAGTACAGATAACGGATGATGGGTCTGAAGCCGCAGTCTGCGTTTTCTGTGTTCCAGCGTGTCGTTTCAGACCGACGGACTCGCCTCCGGCCCTCTTCCTCAGGCTGTGGGGTGTGGAGTGTGTGGGGGGGGGCGGTAATGACTTTTTTATTACCTCTTTGTTTCTCCCAAAGTGCCTCTCCAGGCTTGTCTTTTGGTGAATCCTTTTTCTTGTCGAGAGTAATAGAACACCCACCTGAACTGGAATGAAATAAGTTGTGCTGAAAAGTCTGCCACCCTGAGAGGTCTGAGGGAGCAGAATGAGAGTGCGACAGCATAGTAACTAATACCCCCCATCTTCCAGAGAGGAACCGAAATCATTCAACTGAGACAAGCACTGGTCATCCAGAGCTCAGCTTAGAATGGAAAAACACTGTTTGTTAATGGCAGTGCGCACATGTGCGGACTAACACCGCTCACTCAGACCAGATCCTGTTCACAGTTCTAAACCTTTTTTTTCTGCCTTTGTGTGAAAGGTTCACGATTAGCCACAAGACGGAGGTGGTGAAGAACACACTGAACCCCGTGTGGCAGGCCTTCAAGATCCCAGTGAGAGCGCTCTGCAACGGAGACTATGACAGGTGAAGGTGTATGACAGGTGACAGGGCAGGGTTTGTCAGATACAGAGAGGGGGAGTAGAAGTCTGAATTACCTGAGCAGAGTGTGGAGCAACGTGAACTTCATGACAGTGGGGGCTGAGAGATTTGACAGAGATTTGGAGTACCTTGACAGGTGACAAATATTGGTGAGCAGAGCAGGACTTTAATGAATTGCACTTTGACGGGGGGAAAAGCGAGTTTATCTGATAGGTGAATGGGTTTGTGTGTGGGGGGAGGGGTGGAGATCTGGATTTTGCCGTTTGGAGAATTCCCTTTTGTTCTGTTTTATGCTGCTGCTGTACTTTCAGTGTGCAAGCGGTAGTTGTTGCCATGGTACATGTTAACGCACATGACCACTTGTGTTGGCCAAAACCAGGAACAAAACTGAGCAAAATGAATTGTGCGTCACAGTGGGCTTTAACGCAGCATAATCCCCTCGCAGCATGTTCGGTCTGCTCTCTTACAGCCGTCATATGACTGTGTCCTATTCTTTCACTGCGCTATTCACGCCTTAACAGCCTATTCTGTTATTTGCCTGGCATGTGCCACACACACACTCACACACACACACACACACACACACACACACACTTACACACATGTACATAGAATAAAAGAAAGATATGGATCCTAGGGACAGAGGGAATAGGGGTGTCTGTCACAGGTGGTAACTGGCTTTTTATCCAGAGATAGAGGACAAAGGCCATAATTGTGCAATTTTGGCTCTGTTGTGGGGTGGTCCATTGATTTGTGATAGGACGCATTCTCAATGGCAATTAGCGCCTTATCTGGGATTAGTGGAGACTGCGGAGGAACACAGCGGCGCATTGTGATGTCAGCAGAGAAACACAGCGGCGTATTGTGATGTCAGCGGGGGTCTGGGACGGGAGATAAGGATGGGGCCGTTCAGACAGGAGGAAGAGAGACACGCAAGATTCCACGTGGCAGGGAAGGTTGTCTGTTTCCTCGGCGATAGGAAGGTCCGTGAGATGGGGGGGTTCGGTCATTCTGCAGGGGATGCTTTGGTGGTTCAGAGCGGTTTAAAAAAAAAGCTGCTTCTGTTTCGACCACAATCCCGTCATTTTGCAAAAAAAAACTCTGTGGCTGCACTGACATGGTTTTGCAGTAGGAGCCGCGCGTTTGAAATGTAGCACAGGGACGGAGCCGAGCCCCCCTGGCGTTTGCTGAGATTCAGCTGCGCTGTCTTTCTTTCACGTTGAGGCCCTGTGTCAGATTAAATTACGACGACAGCGGGTGAGAATTTTGTAAAGCTGACAACAGAAATGGGAGTTTGGAGATCTGGCCGAACCTCTATCAGCATCACATTACAGATCATAAGTAACAGGAATATTGCGACTGTCCAGTTGAGAAATTCCCCAAATAAAGCACAGGCCATTTGAAATGGCCTGCGTCTCAGACCGTAGCAATGAGGGACTCTGAGCGAACACAAGCCCGCTGTTCTGAAGTGAGGGATTTTCCCATTCATCATGACAGGGGGACGCAGGTAGGTGAAGTTTCCACTTAATTACACATCTCCTGAAATATGCAGAAACCAATTTGCCAGGAATAGACTCATACACCTTGTAATCTAATCTTAATAATGACTTTCTGATTAAAAGGTAAAAAAGGTACTCGTCTCTCAGACTCGGCTTTCCTCTTGTCAGGCCAAATTGCTGTGCGTGAAATTAGCTCTGGACTGAATTGCATTGGGTCTGATGAGATGGAAGCTCTGTGCTCTATGCTCAGGGTGTGGGGTTCACAGACAGACTTTGGGGGCGATCGGTGCACAGATCTGCCCTTCTCTGTGCTCTTGGTGAGAGAAGGCAGCCCTTACGAGCTGAATGGTGCTTTTGCACCGTGACATGATGCCACTCGGTGAGACCACAAGCTGGCGATGTGAGGAGGAATGGGGAGAACCAGCACTGGGCAGAAGCCAGAAGCCAGGCCACTGACAGACCCAGATCACCCGCACAAACTCCTGCAGATACACAGGATGGGTTTCAGAAGGCTCTGTGTCTCCATACAGCAGTGTGACCCCATGGTTCAGAATCAGACCCACACATTGGCCAGTGTGTGATGAACTGGCCATAGCTTTGCTCTGGTAGGAAGCGTTTTTAAAAGCCTCATCGTTACTCACTGCCTTGGTTGGTCGGGTGCCTGCAGTGTACCTATGCTACCTGAAGCACTTCAGGTAGAGAGGAATAGGTGTCCTGCCTCAATGGACAAGCACATTAGTCGCCACCATCCTGAATTGATGGAAGATATGGCATCCATTAGATGGACTTAAAATATAGTTGGGCAGTCCAAACTGAGATAAGAAAGAAATTGGTGGTATAAAAATTGGTTTACCTGATCTGACCTGACCAAAAACTAACAAAACTTGGAATATATAAAGACATAACAAATTCTTAGGGGTAGGGAAATATTCATATTCGCATCACAGCTGACAAGTAAACAACGTAACAGCATGCAATATAGAAGATTAAACACAAAAATGGGTTATAGGTATACAGCATCCACTGTTGTTTGTTGTTAATCAAGGGATGTGTACAGAAACAGGTTAGAGGAAAAACTGATTACCGGTAAATCCTATTGGTCTGTTTCAATGGGCTAGTGTTTCACTAGTCTTACTGGCCTCTACCTTTTTCCCACAGGGCTATCAAGATTGAGGTGTATGACTGGGATAGAGACGGCAGGTAAGGGACTCACCTGTACTCACCTGCCAGGCCTGAGTGTCTGATAGTACACTCAGACTGAGGGAAACATTCAGCTGCTGTACAGGTAGTGCTCAAAACAGCTCAGGTTATAACATTGTATTTTTCTTGAGTAATGCAATTTTATAAGTTTAAAAGGAATTGCTTGCACTCATAGAGAGAGTGCTTTTCAATGCTAACAGGTTCTGAAGGTTAAGGACCATCACTGGCCATTTGTCTGCAGTCTCAGTTTTTTCCCTGCACAACGTTAGTAACCGAGCGGGAGACGGAGATTCTGTAGTCTCCTTACTGTCCATGAGAGGATGCTTCAGAAAAAGGAAATTATTCCTCCAGGCTCTCACTGGGAGATGTTTTGTAGAAGTTCCAGTAAATGGACACAAACGTCATGCTTTTGATGAATGACACTCATTCACATATCTGTAAATGTCAGGATGAAAAATGTGTACAGCTTCATCCAGATAGGTCAGCTAATTATAAACTAGTCTCATGTTAATATCTATCATAAATGCGATACTACTGAAGTATCTTTATTAATATTCTTCACAGATATCATTCAGAAGAATTGAAAACAACTATATTAGTATTCATAACCACTGAAGATTGCTTGATTAATATTCTGGATAGCCAGTAAGGCATGGGTGACTCCTGACCTGAAAATGCAGAAAAATGTAGGGTGAGCAGCTCTGGTGCAGCACCATTTCCACCAACCCCCCCTTCCCCACCCCCCCCCCCCCCCCCCATCCAATCGCCAGCCCCCCCCCCCCCCCCCTCCAGCCACTGATTTTCCACCTGACTGTCAGACTCACACCAAAGTGTTTTTCTCAGGACTGAATTATGATTGATTATGAGTGCAGTGGAGGTGTACTGGTGGAGACCAGGGGGTTGGGGGGTAGAGGGGGTTTGAGGAGTCCGAAATGAAACAGTGTCATAGCGGGAATGTGACTAGT
Organism: Albula glossodonta; assembly: GCA_019788955.1. Taxonomy (NCBI): domain Eukaryota; kingdom Metazoa; phylum Chordata; class Actinopteri; order Albuliformes; family Albulidae; genus Albula; species Albula glossodonta. The sequence continues at coordinate 908,184 of JAFBMS010000107.1, read as the reverse complement.
GTAAATGTGCCGTAGTGGAGGTAGGGGTACATTACCAACAATAATAATGCACATGTAATTACATTTTATTATGGAAAATGAATTCCATTTCCAGCACCAAGCTGATGTAAGAGTGGAATGATTGAAATGTGACTTCTTCCAGTGCTTCTGCTATTTCTGAACATAACAGAACAACAGCCTTTACGTACAGTGCAAGAATGCAATGGAGCGAGACTCAGGAGTTTCATGAAAATCCGTTTTGCAGATGGTGGTGAAAGTGCTAGCTTATACAGTCTTTTCTGTGCAATTGATTCCAGTTAGTTTTACAAAACAACACAGTGATATAAGAAGTTTTATGACATAGTGCTCTAGGGTGGAACTCATGGAAAAGAAGTGATTAGGATTAGCCTCCTGCTAAGCTTGGTTGGCATTGAACAAGCGAACAGTTTCATAAAATATGACTTACTGCTAAACCGCTATGTAAGCTTTGGTTAAGGCCCGAACAGATTAACATTTTTTCAGTGATCCCAATATGTTCAAAGCAGTCATGGGGTTCACTGCTCTATCTAGTGCTTAGTGATGATCATAATTCAAACAAATGGGCTTAAAATAGATACAGATATTTAAAAGATAAATGACCAGTAATGAATTACTAACTGCTTGATATCAAATCAATAAATCACACAAACGTGTTGCATAATACAATATATAGCTGAGCAGAATTATGACATTATAGAATTGAATTATAATCACAGAATTATGTTCTTTAAACGTAAGGATTATGAACTGGGTCTCACATGTCTCCGCAGCCATGACTTCATCGGCGAATTTACCACCACCTACAGAGAGCTGTCCCGCGGCCAATCACAGTTTAACGTGTATGAGGTGAGAAACAGAGCCACCAATCAGAGCCTGCCATTCCACTGAGTCACTTATCCCACTGACATCAACCACACACGCAGGCAAACCATCACACACAAAATCACACGCACACATGCACACACATGCATGCACATACAAACAAACATCCATACACGTGCAAATGCATGCACGCGAACATATGCACCTGCATGCGCCCACAAGCCCCCACACACATATGTGCGTAAGCACAGTTCCACTATCTGTCAGCAGCCCAACATAACAGATTATGATAGATTCACACATCAAGGCAGCGCTGTCTGTCTTTACTGACAGCCAGCAATTTCCATCTCTCATTAAGCAGCCCACAGTCTGCTGTAAATAACTCCCACTCATGCTGTTTCCCTCTGAATATTTTGCCACAATTAAGAGCTATAACATGGCTACACTATGCCCATGTGTAATGCATGTATATTTGCATTCCTGTGTGTTTGTGTGAGTGTGTGTGTGTGTGTGTGTCATGTGATCATTTTGATGGGGCTGTCTCAGGTGTACCTTGTGCTGAGTGTAACACGTAGCACATGGGTTAAATGGAGAGAAAGGTGATGAAAAAAATGTCTTTGTACAGGTGTTCAATCCCAAAAAGAGAGGCAAGAAAAAAAAGTACCAAAATTCTGGAACGGTGAGTCGACACTCTCTTTCTGTACTTCCTGCAGCAGCTCTGTATATGTGCATAAGAGTGTGTTTGTAGGTATGGGTTTACCTGTGTGAATCTACATGTGTTTGTGTGTGTGTGTGTCTGTGTGCACTTGTATTTTTGAGTGGGAAAATGACATTATCTGTACTGTTAGGTGTTGACAAATGTCTGTCATTTTCTTGTAATTTACATAAGTGTTTTGTTAATTTTTAACAGGGGGGATGGCCCAATGGGAGCACCCCCCTGCCCCCACACCGCCAACCAACACACACACACGTAAAATGGGGATATCAGGTTAACAAGGGGGATGCGTTTTGGTCATTTTGCTAACAAGGGGGATGGCATCCCCCCTCAAAATGGCTACTGCATGTATCTTTGATGTATAGTCACCCTTTGTTTAACTAATGAAAAGTGTGTGAAAGACTGTTGCTTTGTGGTCTCTGCGGTTATAACTGAGGTGTGGCATGTTCCAGGCTTAATATTGAATGAGTGATATCTTCTGGATTGTGTTTCTCCTGAAAGCCAGTGAAAGCCTTTGCATGCATGGTTTTCCACACTCCATTAGTGTATCTGAGCTGATGCGTAGTGGTGAACGTGGTCGCGTTGATGGGCGTGAGAGCGTTTTGCTTTTAATTAAAATAAGTAGAGTGTTGAATTCCTGCTGAATCTGCTCTTTAATTATAAAACTGCACACCCATATCCTCAGTACTTTAATTACCCACATGCTCATTATTCACTTTTAAAAATCTGTTAAAAAATGAATAATTATTCATGTCAAGGCGTTAACTTTGACCTTTAAAAAACAAATAACACTTATTTCTTGAGTGTATTCTTTTGTATTATAACTTATTGTTGTATTCTGTTTGGGCTGGCTAATTTGCAGTAATTAACAATAATTTATAAAGCACTTTCATGTGGTTCATATATTACTTTGGAACTAAGTGCCATAAGTTTTAATTTCAAATGTTTTGAGTCACTGCGATTTGGGTGCCTTTAATTCCTGCCACAGTTTTTAGTTAATGCTATGAAATGGGGGCTCTGGAAGCTTCTCCAAGCGCTGGTGCTTTGAGTCCCTCCCTGCGGAGACTTCGGCTGCGTGCGAATAACAGGTGCACAGCGAAGAGGTGAGGCCTCGCCTTCTTTGGGCCTTGCTTAACCACGCGTTTCTTCTGCAGGTGACACTGCTGTCCTTCCTGGTTGATGTGGAGGTGACCTTCCTCGACTACATCAAAGGAGGGTGAGTCTGACACGCACAACGGCTCCTGTGCAGCAGCAATTAGCATCTTTACCAAGTCAGGACAGGCTATACTCCACCAATAAAGAGAGCTACATGTGATTGGCCAACAGTGTGAGTGTGTGGTGTGAGTATGTGTGTGTGTGTGTGTGTGTGTGTGAGTGTGTGTGCGTATGTGTGTGTGAGTGTGTGTGTGTATGTGTGTGTGTGTGTGTGTGTGTGTGTGTGTGTATATGTGTGAGTGTGTGTGTGTGTGTGTGTGTGTGTGTGAGTGTGTGTGTGTGTGTGTGTGTGTGAGTGTGTGTGTGTGTGTGTGTGTGTGTGGAGGTGGGCTCTCATGTCTCAGGGGCCCGAGGCTGGGCTCAGTCATGCATGTCCGCCTGCTCGCCCACGCTCTGACGGCTTTTCAGAGGAACCGGAAAAATCTGCCGCCGGGGCTTTTTATTAAAAAACAAAAAAAAGAGAAATACACAGCATTTCGAAAACAGTCATTTTTGAAAAGGAGAGAGAGAGATGTTTTACAGCGTGCCGATGATACGCTGACATAATTCCGAGTGAAAACACAGGAGCCTCGGATCTGATAGTGATAGCTGGAGATCAATACGCCGCGCCGCTCTCATTAAATATGCATGGCAGAAGCCACGCCCCTTCCTGCTTCAGCAGCACCCAGCTCAGTCATCTGTGTGGAGAGGGAATGATGTGGCATTTGTTTTAAGTAGTTTCTAATGGCTGGTCTTCCCTCACTCTCTTCTGGCAGATCACATTTCACTGTCTGTCTCCGATCCCAGTGGTCATGCATGGTGGTCCATGGTAGTTCACAGAGCTAAGTGTTTGATTTTGACTTAGTGAATGTGGGTGGTGTTTGTACACCTATCAGTCATTGGGGATCTGGCCAATGGGGGGTGAGTGCATGGCAGGGCTTGCACTCTTATGTCATAAGGCTGGCTGAAGGAGGCGGGGCCTGTAACAGGTAAGGGAGGGGTGGTCTCAGGGCGGGGACACCCTCGCCAGCGACACCTGCAGAGCCATATCCTCTCACCCAATTTGTTTCCACTTTTTCCCCAACCTGAAAGACAACCAAAGTAGCTGGTCTTCCAAAGAAACCATGGCTACTGACCTCTGGGGGAGACTGAATCCAGAGGGAGGGAGCGCAAGAATTCATCCGATTCATTTGACAACTAGAGCTCCCTTCTTTTACATGGTGCCGACACACCGCCTGCCTACGTTATCAGAGGGTAACAAGCAGGGAACCTGCAGGAACTCAGTCTGACCAGATGTGGCCGCTAGAGAGCAACATGGCCAAAAGAATTAGTCAGATTATATCGTTCCCCAGTGACGCTGGGCCAGGTGTTGCAGATTTCCAGCCTTAGCCAACAGTGGTATGACTGGGGCTCAAGCCCCCAACCGCAGGGCTCAGAGAGTGGGGTCCTCTACAGCACAAGCCACCCGGAGGCCCCCCCCTACCCCCCCAGCTTATCTCATCCCCACAGCACACTGGACACTGCCTTTATTGGTGCTTTGATGCAGAGCCGATTGATCGTCTGGGAGACGGGAGCGTTGTTCACTTAATTTAGCGCGCCGTGTGCACGCGGCTCCGCAGCAGTTGATTGTAAGTAATGAGCTCTGCAGATGGCAGTAGTGTGTGAATCCCTATCCCAGAACCGCAGCGTCATCAGAACAACGTCTGCGCAGTGCATTGGAGAGCAGTGGAACACTGTCTGCCTTAAAAAACAAGTCATTTTTTATGGTTCGCTGCCTCGTTTTTGACACAGAGAAGTTTACTGTAGCTTTACGAGAGCAGGAGCTGTGGGACGGAATGAAGAGTCTGAGCAAATCCTCTGCAATAAAACTTGAACCGTTCTTTTTATGTCTCTTAATTTCAATATTGTCATGTTCATTGAAACTTTAGAGAGCTTCATCATAACTTTGGACATCACATATATCTACGCATCTTGCCTTACTCACATCCCTTTCTCAGATGGACGAAATAATAAGTCGTTATTTTTGCGACATCCATTTTATTACATTTCTTACTGAACTCCAGGTATGTGAGACTGAAAGACACAGAGACATGTGCGCAGTGACAGCGGTGGAGCAGTGTGGAAAACCCCGTCGACTGTGAAGGAATCTTTCTCTGTTTAAGACCCAGTAAAACAAATCAGCCGTAGGTGTACAGGGCCAGGACGTACCAGCAGAGGAAGCTCACCTGGAGTAGATAGGGAGTGAATAGAAACTCCCCCTCTCTTATCTCACTGAAGCACATGTGGCGAAACGGCACTCTCCCGGTGCACCTGAGGGGCGACTCCAGGGGCAAGCGTGTGCCAGAATATCACGCATTAAAAACCCAGTTGTTGACATGATTTGAAAGGGCTCTAAGCAGGACCCCTGGGTTAATCGGCGACCGCTTTCACATCACCAGTTGAACCGGCGCCGTTGAAGGTTGAACGGCAGTTATTCGTCTCAGCTTGTCTTCAAGGGTTTGGCATCGCTGGGCTGCAAGCTCCACCTGCCCCTGAGCAAGGGAAGCAAGGTGATGTAGAAGCAGAACTACAACCAAAGACACCATGCCCCAGCCTTGGCATGGGTTTGATAAATGGGGGCTCTGTGTGGTACAGCTGTTTTGAAGCACTGGCTTCCATCTGTCCCTGTCATTAAGCTGACACACACATCTCTCCAGAGATAACACCGGGGTGTTTATATGCCCAGCAGAAAACAACCGTCTCATAAAATGCCAATTGACCAGGCTGTTGCTCCTGTTGAGGGGGAAATAGAGGTGGCATTGGCTTTTACTGGGGGCTGTGTGCTCTCTGTACTGGCAGCCAGATGCTTTTATTTGCCTTTCATTCTCCTCAGGATTGGTCGCCGGGCTTGCAGCAGCATTCGTAATCTCTCTCTTGCACTTGGAGCCCTAGGAACGTGGGGGATGGATGAATAAAGTAAATAAAATATTTGTTGGAGAGTTGAGAAACTCGGGGTGTAGCTTTGAGTGTTTGGGTCTCAGTCGCACTCTTGCCACCCAAGGCGGGAGGTCCACGCCTGGCTCATCCTGGCCTGGGACTAATAGGCCTCTCTAGCGGCCTCTTCTGGCCAGACAGATACCTGTAAGATTTGTGGCCTGTGATCATATTTTGACTTTGTGTTCCTCCAATGGCTAAAGCTTTGTTTGAATAGTGTCACATCTGCTGTGCGGGCAGAGGCGGGATGTTCCAGAGTTCCTCCTCCTACCCTGATCACGCTGATCAAAGTTCACTTTGAGCAGGAAAAAATGAGGAAAAATAAAAAAAAAACAAAAAACAGACAGGTGAGATGACATGCCCTGGGTTAGACTGTCAGGCTGTGCTGGAGCCACACATGGGTGTGTGTGCAGATTTGAGCGTTTATGTGGGTTTGTGTCTGTCTCTTGAGTGCGTCCATGCCCTTGTACTGTGACGTTATATTAATGGCTTGATAATTGGATTGTCACTTGCAACAGTAGTTAATGTGTCTTTGTGATAAGAAGGTCTCCCAGGTCCTTTAAGCGCTTTAGATTCGCTGCTTCTGATTCGAACAGCCTTTTCATCATTCCCCTGTCGCACAGAGAGGCTCTGGCTTGGTTTCCTGTTTAAGCGACAGAGGCAGGAAACTGCTGGGTTATGCCATTCTGGAGATTCCTCTGCCAAAATAATCCACAGGATGTTGAGCCTGCCAGAAGACGAAAATGTCATGCTTGTGTTTGGGAAAGCATTTGTAGCTGGTGAAGGTTCACAGAGGGTTTGCTGCTTTTCACATTTTTCTGTACGCAACATGAACAGACCTGTGATTGGCTAAGAAGAGTCACATGGGGTTTTCATGCTGCAGCTGTGCCTCACATGAAAAATGTAAATTATTTGATTCAAATCTTTTACTACTTTTGGACTATGCCCAGTTTATCTTTTATAAGCAAAGTGTAGCGAATTCTTAATGCATCCACAGAATAACAATATGTCAAATTTTGAGTGCATGCAGTATCTCAGCCATGCTTTATTTTCTGCTCATTTATTCTTTGTCTAACAGGAAATAACTTTGCCAGATATTTTCCAGGTATCCTGTTCACAGACAGACTTTTCACAGCGAGCCACTCACAGTAATACAGGGCCTCCATGCATGCGCCTCTCTTCCTGTGTGTGTGTGTGTGTGTGTGTGTGTGTAGATGTGTGTGTGAGGTGTGAGTGTGTGTGTGTGTGTAGATGTGTGTTTATGCCCTATCATTTATGCCATAATTCATCAGTGTATGGCAGTGAATGTGAGCTGTGCTCGTCCTGGGTCGTGGTTTCCTGTGAGTGGGAGCTGTGTGTGACGTGCGTTTGCACTCATTTCAGCAGCAGATGGGAGCACAGAACCCTGGTGCTTGCCGTTGCTCTTTGAGGTGCGTCTGAGCTTCCTCATACCTGAATGCCTCGCTCCTGTCCATCGCAGCTGATAAAAATATATCTCTGGCACTCCTGCGGAGAACAGAACGTCTTTGCATATTGCTATGTGTGAGTCCTGCAGCTGCCATGTATAAAGCAATTTCAGCTCCTCCCCAGTCTCTCCATTTTTCATTCACTTTCTCTCTCTATTTTCCTCTCTCTCTCTCTCTCTTTCTTTTGCTCCCTCTTTCTTACTCCCTCTCTTTCAGTTCAGTTCAGTTCAGTTCAAGTCAATGTGCTTTATTGGCATGGTTTATGTTCTCATACATGTTGCCAAAGCATACAAACTATGCTTCTCCATCTCTGTCCATCTCTCTCTCTCTCTCTCTCTCACTCCCCCCTCCCCACTCCCTTGTGCTCACAAATATGTGGAGTGTCTCTGTGTGTGACAGAGGAGTGGCATAATTCATCACGCCTCCCCACCCTGATAGTGCCCGCTGCATCTTGGCAAAAGAGCTTGGAACAAGTGATGCCTCAGTGTGTACTGCCTGTGTCCCCTCTCTGAAATGAAATGGCCCCGGTCCTCTTTCTTGGAATATTCAAATGTCTCTCTTCCACTTACACACTGCCCATTCACGCATGCACATATCAAATGCTGAGAAATGTCCTCCCGGTGAATTATACAGCGAAATATCGCACAACGAAAATAACTCCTTGAAGAACGTTTGGAAATGGATGTGTAGAGGGGGGCGAAGACTCTCAGTTCTCCCACTGAGCCTGGGAATTGGCGATGTTTCCATGCAGAGCGTATGAAATTGATTTCAGAGACTCGATTTCAGAAACTCAAAATATGACTTGATACAGGTGGGGGTTCTGTGCGTTTCTCTTGATCGGAGCCGAGTTCCCCTTCAGTTTAGCATTGATAGCTGCATTCCTGGTTCTTTGGCTTTTCGCGATTTGCACTTGTGTTGGAAACAGAATGTGAAAAGGGCAGAGACAACCGTAACCAGGTCGGTGGTCAGACTCTTGCTTGGGGCTGTTGATGTTTGTAAAGAAAAATAGATCCTCAGTGGGAGCAGGCTCCCAATAGGAATCAGTTTGTGTTCACATTTTTCACTCTCATTTTTCACAAACGTTAGGAGCCATGTTACTGTAGCTCTCTTGTCGTTCTTTGCTGAGGAGATCGTCCTCAGACAGACACTGGGCCTCCTGGTAACTCACTCTGCTGAAGGGCTGGTTCTTAGGTTCTTATTTTGAATCTTGAGTGGGCCTGCAGATTGTGGATGGTATTGCAGGGTACCACATACATGACCTGTAGGGGGAGCTCTGTACAGAAAAGGTTCTGTCTAAGGAGATGGCAGTGAGCCTGATTTACTCCCCAACAGCAGGTAAGCATTCAGAGAAACAGAGCAAGGACATGTTTGAGGAAAACGTGTGTGTGTGTTTGTGTGTGTGTGCATCTGTGTGTGTGTCTGTATATGTGTGTGTGTGTATGTGTATGTGCGTTTGTGTGTATGTGTATGTGTATGTGTGTTTGTGCGTTTGTGTGTGTTTTTGTGTGTGTGTGTGTGCATCTGTGTTTGTGTCTGTATATGTGTGTGTGTTTGTGTGTCTGTGTGTGTGTCTGTATATGTGTGTGTTTGTGTGTGTGTGTGTCTCTGTATATGTGTTTGTGTTTGTGTGTCTGTGTGTGTGTGTCTGTATATGTGTGTTTTTGTGTGTCTGTGTGTCTGTATATGTGTGTGTGTTTGTGTGTCTGTGTGTGTGTGTCTGTATATGTGTATATGTGTGTGTGTGTGTCTGTATATGTGTGTGTGTGTTTGTGCGTTTGTGTGTGTGTCACCAGAGGGTCAAAGGTGACTTCAACAGTTCCCTGATAAAACCTTTCCCTAGCACATATTAGAACCACTTTATTCTTTTGGCAAATCTACTTTGGAAATCGTGGGTCAGGCTCCGGCAGAGACCAGAGAGTTACCACTGGGCTTGGTCTTGGTCTTTAGTATTAGCTGAGGTAGTGTCAACATTGAAGCACAAAGTACCATTTCCTTAATAACTATACTTCTCTATCTCAGGATACCAATTTTCAGACTGTACACAATGCTCACTAATAAAATAGTATTGTACTCATATACTAATATAGCTTGTGTCTTCACAGTGATTAAAATTACATTCACATTCACATTAAAATATACAGAGGGGCACGGTAAATGAAGTATGCCTGGAGCAGGGACAGGAGGTGCATTCATCCCTTTCTGAAATACAGGATGAAATGCTGCCATTTACAGCATAATTATGGAGCATAATTTGGAGAGAGAGAGGGAGAGGGAGAAGAGAGAGAGGGAGGGAGGGAAGGAGGGGGGAAGAGAGGGAGAGAAAGAGAGAGAGGGGGGAAGAGAGAGGGAGAGGGGGAGGGAGGAGAGGGGGAAGAGAGAGAGAGAGGAAGAGGGAGAGGGAGGAAGAGACAGAGAGGGAGGGAGGGAAGGAGGGGGGAAGAGAGAGAGGGAGGGAGAGAGGGGGGGGGGGGGAGGGAGAGGGAGGGAGGGAGGGGAAGGAGGGGGGAAGGAGAAGAGAGAGAGAAGAGGGAGGGAGGAGAGACAGAGAGGGAGGGGGGAAGGAGGGGGGAAGAGAGAGAGAGAAAGAGGGAGGGAGGGAGGGGGAAGAGAGAGAGAGGGAGGAGGGGAGGAGGGGGGAAGAGAGAGAGAAAGAGGGAGGGAGGGAGAGGGGAAGGAGAGAGAGAGGAGAGAGAGAGGGAGGGGGGGTAGAGAGGAGAGGGAGGGAGGGAGGGGGGGGGAGGGAAGAGAGAGGGAGAGGAGGGAGGGAGGGAGGAAGAGAGAGAGGGATGGAGGGAGGGAGAGGGGAAGAGAGAGAGGGACAGAGGGGAGGAGAGAGGGGGGGAGAGGGAGAGGGAGGGAGGGAAGGAGGGGGGGAGAGAGAGAGAGAGAGGGAGGGAGGGAGAGGGGAAGAGAGAGAGAGAGGGAGGGAGAGAGGGAGGGGGTAGAGAGAGAGAGGGAGGGAGGGAGGGAGGGAGGGAGGGAGAGAGAGAGAGAGGAAGAGAGAGAGGGGAAGAGAGAGAGAGGGAGGGAGGGAGGTAGGGGGGAAGAGAGAGAGAGAGAGAGAGGGAGGGGGGAAGAGAGAGAGAGGGAGATTCAGGGGGGGAATTGTGTGTTTTTCCCTGGCTTCAGCAGTAATGTCATTTACTCTGTGGCCCAGTCACTGACACTAAAAAGGTTCCAAATAGTCCATATGTACATGGGCACCTTTAATAAATTATGTTTCATAAAACTGGACGTACCTGACAGCAAAAAAATCACAGCAGCCAAGCTCATTTTGTTTGAACAGCATCAAAGCAAAACGATCTATTATAAAATTTTAGCATGTCCATCAATAACCGTCCGCTCTCTCAGTTCACTTTAAAATATTGAATTATAGGTGTGGAGGGAACTATGAAATTAATTTGAGTTTAAGACAGTGAAGTAGGCTGTACAAATAGGCTGTTCACATCAGTTGTTTACTCCTTAATTATAAGTAGAGTGAATAAATTCCTGGTCACATGAGACGACGTCTGAGGAGTCATGTCAGTGCTTCAGATATTATTGTATCAGGCATACTGTCAGACTCACATTGTATCAGGCATACTGTCAGACTCACATTGTATCAGGCATACTGTCAGACTCACATTGTATCAGGCATACTGTCAGATTCACATTGTATCAGGCATACTGTCAGACTCACATTGTATCAGGCATACTGTCAGATTCACATTGTATCAGGCATACTGTCAGACTCACATTGTATCAGGCATACTGTCAGATTCACATTGTATCAGGCATACTGTCAGACTCACATTGTATCAGGCATACTGTCAGACTCACATTGTATCAGGCATACTGTCAGATTCACATTGTATCAGGCATACTGTCAGATTCACATTGTATCAGGCATACTGTCTGATTCACAGCTCTCATTCCTATACTGGAGGGTTTTTAATCTGACCTTATATTACACAATGAGTTCATTGACCTGGGAAACTAGGTGAGTTGACTTTGTAACCAGTTGCTTTAATGGGTGATTATCTGCTGAGTAACAATAAAAATCTGCATACACTGTGGGCCCCCAGCTCCAGGGAATAAGGGCCGAGGCTATACGCATGCAAATCATGGAAACAGATACGATGAGTGGCACAGACAATGGAATGAGCAAGGATTCAGGAGAGACAGCTGGAGTCTGACAAAGGCAAAGGGGCACCCCAAGTCATAAACAAAATATTTCTTTGGCATAATTCTATGATGCATAACAAAATTGCATTTTAATTGCATTGTCCTTTCCATAATTTGTGCAAAACACAATACTCAAGTCTCAATGCCCCATCTATTTCTCTGGAATTTAGGTTTTGTTTTTTTTATAGCTAGAAAACATTATGTAAGAAAATAGTAAAGATAGCCTGCACCTGGAATGAGCAAGTAGAAGCAGAATAATCCGGAACTATGGAAGTGGATATAGCAGAGATATTTTTGGGGGGTTTAATGTGCAAAGTTTATTTAATTACTTTTTACATGGGAGCTGTGTATATGGGGTACTATCAGATGACAGTATGTATAATGAAGTAAATTCGTCATCCTGTTTTGTTTTTCCAGAACGCAGATCAATTTCACCGTGGCGATTGATTTCACAGCGTCTAATGGTGAGTGCTGTGGTCATATTTTTGATGATTACCGAAGAGCTCTGAGGAGATGCTCCGCAGCATCCAGTATCACTTAATGGAGAACATACATGAGATGAAAGCTACAATAACAATAATCACTGCAGTAATGGAAGCATGGTAATCTGCTCAGGGTTGTTTTCTCAGTGATGCCTGCAGTGGCTGAAGGTTTTGCATCATGACGGGTATTAAATAAATGCTCTACTCCATCGTCATGCAAAATTATGGACCCAGTGGTATCGAGGGGTTTTTATTTTTAGAGTGCTGGAGTCACAATTTAGACTGCAATAATCCCTCTGATATACGGTTTCAGGCTCATTTGCTCAAGTGTAGTGTTTCCAGGAAATATCCGTTCGGTCTCATTCAATGGGACTCATTAGGGTAATGTGACAGATTACTGTCCTATGTGCAGTAAACATTAAACAGGTAGTGCACTGATATAAAAGCTTTTGACACCAGATACCTTACCACGGTGATAAGCGGCGTCCAGTCCACACACGTTATTCACCAGAGTTTAGTTTTAAACGCTGAGATGGGCCCTGACATCTGGATCTGCTCATTCCACACAGGAAACCCAGCCCAACCCACTTCTCTCCACTACATGAGCCCGTACCAGCTCAACGCCTACGCCATGGCACTGAAGGCCGTCGGTGACATCATCCAGGACTACGACAGTGACAAGATGTTCCCCGCGCTGGGCTTCGGCGCTAAGCTGCCCCCGGATGGAAGAGTCTCCCACGAGTTTGCTCTGGTGAGAACTTCATTACCCACAACCCTCTGTGCCAGCTCCCAGATATCCCACACACCCAACCAGATGTTGGGCCACAGATTTTAGCATCTGTTCAGAGGCTGCTGAGAGGGGGTGCAGCTGTAGCTGGATACCTGTGTACTCACAACTGATGACAAATGGAACTGAAGAAATATTTTTTTTGATGGCACAAGGAAGTATGGATGCTGGAGGGATAATGGGGATTAAGGTTTGGATTTTTAATTTTGGAGGCGATCACATTCACTGCGTCATTTGGCAGAAAATATCCTGCCTCTTATACTGCCCCTGCTGACGTAAACGCGCTCAGATCTTTTGTTTATAATCGCTAACCATGGGACTCATGCGTGTGTCATTCTCTGAGACCATGCTGATTTTAAACTACATCTATTATTTTTAGTTTGCTTAGCCAAAATTCACCTACAACCTTCGGGATATACACAGAACACGGTGATGCTGCATGAATAATGGATAGACCTACCCACAGTTTTACCCACACCGAAGACCTGGGGCGAGTTATAAATAACCTCAAGAAAAATCTCTGTTCCCACAGAAATAAACGCGTAACAGAGGCAGTGAAAACCTCAGGTCCTAACTAAAGCGGCCAAGGCTAGCGCAAGCCCCTTCCTTCTGCTTTTAAACAGCAGTCCTTCCTCCCTTTCAGCAGAAATAAGGAAAGTCCAGGGGGGAAGTCTAGTCAGAGTCTCTCTCCATCAACTGACAACCAGCTGAGTTTGGCAAGGTGCTTTGTGACATCAGTGGAGGTTCCACCAATCAGGTGGTGAGAACACCCCTAATGGTGATGTAGCAGTTGATCTAAATGACAGACAGAAACATACTCAACATCACTACAGAAATGCTGCTATTGCTAATCTGTAATGCTGTTTTTTGCTTTTTTCCTGTCACTGCTACCCCAGCCTCTACCTGCTTGGTTCTGTGTTTCTGTCTGTCCTTGGGTGGGGGGAGGGTTTGACGTGTTATGTCTCCCCGCTGATCATTTCATTTGCTCATGTAACTGCTGTGCTTCCTGGGCAGAGAGCATCCTGAAAAGCAGTGCAAACCACCCTAATGACACTTCCATTTCAGTAAACACTGAATCCACATGCGTGAGGTTTCCTGACTGAAACTGCTTCTTCTCAGTCATAGTTTTTCTTTTCCTGTAATCTTCCCAGGTTTATTATTTTTTAAAACTATTTTCATTTTGCTCTCCATCATTGAATGGCATGGTCAGTTTCGTACTGTTCCTCACTGCCCGGAGGCATATGTAGCTGCCATGACCGTCTTGCTGCGCTCCTAATTGATGACAGACCCAAGTCCATCTGCATCCTCAGAGTACACGGTGGGGGTTCCTGGCGGTGTCCACACACGCAGGCCCATTCAGACTCTGCATCAGGCTTATCTGTGCTCTCGCTCCCGCCTTATCTCTGTGATGCGGATGATTAACGGCGGGTTTATTGACCGGTGTCAGGGGAGCTCTGTGAAGCAGAAAATGGGATCTTGATGGTGTGATGGAGCCTGGCGCTGGTAGCCAAGACTGCAGTGCATCCCCGGCCCAGCAGGGGGAGCACCGTCCTCTGCCTGACACAGGCCATTGATCGTGGAGTGGCCTCTTGTGTCTGGCAGGGCAGTGCTCACAGAGCAGGAACTCCACAGAGCTCCTGAAGGCCGATTCGCTCATTTTGCTAAACGGTTGTGTGGTGTGGAGTGATGAAGAAACCGGACTCATAGCCTGAAGGTTTTCAGCTGAGTTTGCAGGGGGCAAGCATTTCATTCAGTACCCTGAACAAATGTACCTGAGCTGGGTGCTTCTCAAAATATGAAAGAGCTGTGAGCTCATAAAGCCCACCTAAATAACGGAAACTATAGGACTTAAAAACTACACAACGTCAGAAGGGAGAGTATGTAGTAAGTGTGACTGAAATAAATAACTGAAATAGGGGGTGTCTTTATTCTCCCCTTGGCAGAACGGAAATCCTCAGAACCCCTACTGTCCGGGCATTGAGGGGGTGATGGAGGCGTACTATCAGAGCCTGAAGTCTGTGCACCTGTACGGACCCACCAACTTCTCACCTGTCATTAACCATGTGGCCAGGTAAGTCCATCAGAGCGGATGGTAATCAGTAATGTGTTGCAGAAATTAAGGCAACCGTCCAGGGTGAGCGGGCTGCTGTGGCATCTGAACTGAGACATTGGGGGTAATTTGGGAGTCAGTCTGAAAGCCTCTGTGGCAGTAGGCCCCGGTGCGGCGCCGTTACGTGTCTCAGAATGGATAAAAATAGTGCACAAGTTTGGGAACTGCAAGGACCCTCCAGAACAACAGGAAATTGCTCTCAATCAAACACCAACCAATCAAAGTTCCCCCTTCTCTGTCATGAATATTCATAAGCTTCATCTTCATCAGTGCTCTCCAGGGCTCCATAGTCCTCTTCACCAGCAGGGGACGAATCTCCTATTAGCACATTCTCAGTCAGAGAAGTCATGAGTGGGGAGTCCTTGATTTAGGTCAAAGTGCACTCAACTACGCAGCATAGACTATAACAAACACCTTAACATAGGCTCAGTGACTTTCATAACAAAAGTGTTCTGGCCAAACAAGGTGAGAACCCATTACATTATTACAATCTTTACACTATGGAGTCTGTCGAAATTGACTTAACAAACAATGCAGAGAGAACTGCAGCGGTAGAGAGACTTCTTGCTTCTCGAATGACTTCTGTACCAATGCATGAGTTTGGCAGACTTTGAAAGAACTCTTTCTCCTGTTAAATACTAGGGTTTAACTGCACTTCAGCTCCTGTGCTCCTGGTATGAGGTAGATACATGGGTATCTCACTACGTAAAAGTGGAACAAATTTTGGGAGCGCTGGGCTTGACTGGGCGTTTGGTCTGATAAACAGAATACACAAATGCACACAATACGTCATACACACACACACACACACACACACACACGTGTTTGGATGCACATACTTGCATGCATTTATATTCACAAACAGACATGGACTAAATCTTGTGGGGGCACTAAACTAAATTAGATTCCATTTCTGTGTACCGCAGATGTGCCCCTGGGACCTGGAAAATGACAGTAATTATGGTAATAGTTTGGTCCTCTCAAAAAAAATCAATACTAACTATAATAACGTCAGTGTTGGTATTGACTGAGCCTGCTCTTTGTGCCTCAGGAAGTGAGACATTTTGTGTGAAATGAATGCTTCTGTCCTTGTAGATTGGTGATCAAGAGCGCCATAAATCAGAAAAAGAATTTGTCAATAAATCTGTTGCATGGTGCAAAAGCTGGCTTCATCAGTCTTTAAATCACAAAGCTTAGAACAGCAGCATTTTGAATTTTGAGTGATAGTTCCTGAAATAATAATCAAATCAATGATTTATTGAATATTGCAGGTTTAATTGCAACCTGGAGCAGATAGTCACTGATCCTGTCGCTGCTCGTCCTCTCTGGGCATGTCCTCACGCTCACATCTTGTACTAAGGAACTTCATTTTGCATTCGCACACCTCTCTCTCTCTCTACATTTCTTCCCTTTTATCCTGTTGAGATAAAATAAGGCACAGGGTATTCAGTAAGTGTGATAATCTGATAGTGAGTCAGTCCATTGATTGGTTAGTCATTCCCTGATATAATCTTTTTAGGGGCTGAACTGCACTGAACATACTGTAATTATAACTACTGGCTGTGATGTACTGTGTATAATATAATCACGATAAATGCTTGTGACGGGCTGTACTGTGTATGATTGTGAATAAGGTGGTGATGAACTGCTTGAACTCCTGCTGGTAAAGAATGCAGTCTCTGGGTCTCAGTGCTATTGTAGCCCCAGTGTTTAGTGATCAGTATGAAGGTCTCCCTGTGTTACTCTGTGTTATATCACAGGTCATGCACAATGGTGGCATAAGTACACATTGATTTTATACCATGTGTACAGTTTGCAGTGCGTTTCGTATATCTAAATGTGGAATGGCTTGAAGAGCAGTGCCTTTGTGTTGGGAGTGATGTGCTGAAGCTGAGATGAAGCTGATGGCAGTCTTTGGGCTTTTTCGTGACACCGTTGTGGTTGTGAGGAAGACCCGCCACCTCGGTGTTGCCATTGGCGTGCGAATCAGCAGTTTTTAACACAGTGCGTCCTCTCTCTACCCCTCCCAGGTACGCTGCATCAGTGAAGGACGGCTCTCAGTACTTCATCCTCCTCATCATCACTGACGGGGTCATCTCAGACATGGCACAGACCAAGGAGTCCATCGTCAATGTAAGAGAGCCAAGCAAGGGTGAAAAACGCTCCCCAATGAACTAGCCACAGGCTGGAAACTGAATGCGGCTAGGCTAGCTCTCTAGCAAAATCTGTCCTAAGTGAATCTTAATCATGTTCTTCATGTAACATACCTGTTGTATACAGGTTTTATGACATATCACTTTAAAAACCAGGGACACATTTACAAAATCTCCTAATGTTTTACTATTTATCTAAATCTGGACATTTCTGGTCTGGCAAAGACCAGAGGTCTCACCCAGACCATTTATTCATTGAATTCCAATCAATACATTTGTGCCATTGGGATTGGAAAGAGGCAATTTAAACGGATGTGTTTCCAGTCACATTTAGGCAATTTAAACGGATGTGTTTCCAGTCACATTTAGGCAATTTAAACGGATGTGTTTCCAGTCACATTTAGGCAATTTAAACGGATGTGTTTCCAGTCACATTTAGGCAATTTAAACGGATGTGTTTCCAGTCACATTTAGGCAATTTATTCGGATGTGTTTCCAGTCACATTTAGGCAATTTAAACGGATGCGTTTCCAGTCACATTTAGGCAATTTAAACGGATGTGTTTCCAGTCACATTTAGGCAATTTAAACGGATGTGTTTCCAGTCACATTTAGGCAATTTAAACGGATGTGTTTCCAGTCACATTTAGGCAATTTAAACGGATGTGTTTCCAGTCACATTTAGGCAATTTATTCGGATGTGTTTCCAGTCACATTTAGGCAATTTAAACGGATGTGTTTCCAGTCACATTTAGGCAATTTAAACGGATGTGTTTCCAGTCACATTTAGGCAATTTAAACGGATGTGTTTCCAGTCACATTTAGGCAATTTAAACGGATGTGTTTCCAGTCACATTTAGGCAATTTAAACGGATGTGTTTCCAGTCACATTTAGGCAATTTAAACGGATGTGTTTCCAGTCACATTTAGGCAATTTAAACGGATGTGTTTCCAGTCACATTTAGGCAATTTAAACGGATGTGTTTCCAGTCACATTTAGGCAATTTAAACGGATGTGTTTCCAGTCACATTTAGGCATTCAGTGATTATATGACATACTCCAATAGCACAGGGTGTTTCAGCTGTTTCCATTATTTTGTCTGTACATTGCATGTTTTTATATTCGCTTTGAACAGATGGATGTTCTGCTCAAAAGATGTAGATTAAGCGTTGCCATCAATGCAGCAGTGTAGTTCTGTCGTATAATTTCATCTTGACCACCCAGTCCTGCAAAGTTGAGCACAGTGTGAGAAACAGTTTTCTTCAGAGAAGAGTGCCAGAAAAGACGTTTTCAGCGCTCGCGTCTTGGCAGCCAGCCGCAGCAACTTAATTACCAGAGCGAGAGGGCTGGAGAGTGGAGTGTTGGGTGACTGTGCTTCCTCTGGCTCTGTAAATAAAAGCCATTTATAACTGTCACCAGAACAAACGGATTTATTTTTGGACAAATGTATTTATCCCTTCCTACTGAAATATTTACACGACTGTAATGCAGTTAAATGCAAATTCTGCATTTCCCTGGAGCTCTGCGCTGAGAGCAGCCGTGTATCTTGGTTTACTCTGTGCTCTGATTTCATGCATGCAGCGTAGATGTAGCTAATCCCAGAGGTCGATTTGTAAAAACAAAATTCAAGGGGGATGGCATCCCCCGCATCCCCCGCATCCCCCCTCAACTCCAGCCCTGGCTAAACCTTTTGATGGAGACTCAGATACTGGTGTTCAGTGTTAAAGCACGTACCTCACTTCTGTTGAGTTTGGCGTTCTCCATCACGGCCATCTCTTGAGAGTGACCTATATGATCATGCCCTGACAGTGTCACCAGCGATGCCATTAAAATGTAACACCTTGTCATGTCCTGACAGGCCTATTTTACAGCCTTGAACAGTATGATAAATTGGAGTCTAAGCATAGTAATTTCTGAATATATTTTTAAACTCTATTTTGAGTCATACTGGACTGTTGCTCCTTATCTACTGTACATTTAGAATCAGGGCCTGTTTGTTAAGCTCTTTATTAGTCCCTGATGATGTGAATTTCAAGTGCAAATTGACCGTGTCCAGCGCTAGCTGAGTGGGGATGTTCTGTGATCAGAGATAAATGTTGCCTTCATAATGCAGTGTAAGGCGTATTAATATTAAATATCGCGATTGCAAACCTCAAGAGCGAGAGAAACAGCTGAAAACAATGAAAGATTTCTGATTTTTTTAATCTCGTCTGTGTATATGGATGTGATTGGTTCAGCTGTCACAGTCTGCAGCTGTCAGACTGCGGTGTTTGTCACTTTGTGCTGAAGTTTTCTTTTTTCCATCCCCTCATAGGCCTCTTGCCTTCCCATGTCCATTATAATTGTGGGTGTTGGGCCGGCAGAATTTGATGGTAAGAAAACAATGTTATTCATTCTTCAACCTCAATTCATTCTACACAGAACAGGTCACATGGTGTTCAGGTGGAAGTCCTTTTCTTCTAATTATCATGGGTCATTGTGGATGCTTCCATAATTATATTGCACAGACCTGACGGTACGCGCTGGGTCTTTGTCTTTTAAAAGGACACGCTAATCAAGTTCTTATGGCATGCTGAGCAAACATCAATACAGGCTTTCATCTGAGTGCACACTCAGAAAAGCCACTGAATCAAGTGCCAGTGCTCCGTCACGAAATGTCTCCAGTGAAATATGTATGTGTCACACTCTGATCTGGCTAAGGGTGCTCTTAGTATTTAAGGTGCATTTTAAAACTAACAAAAACAACCCAGTCTTTAGTCACGTCAGTAATGAAGGGAGGCTTCTTGAGGTCCTGACAGATACAATTTACACACACACACACCTTTACACACACATACACACACACACACACACATATATATATGTTAACAGAATTTTCACAATTTACACACACACACCTTTACACACACATACACACACACACACAAACACACACACACACACACATATATATATATGTTTACACAATTTACACACACACATACATATATATATATGTTTACACAATTTACACACACACACATACATATATATATATGTTTACACAATTTACACACACACACATACACACACACACACACACACACATATATATATATGTTTACGCAATTTACACACACACATACATATATATATGTGTGTGTGTGTGTTTACATATATATGTGTTTGTACAGTGCATACAGGTGTGTACTCATGTACATGACAGAAACAGACAGGCGGCACAGATCGTATTTTGTTTCACTAACTGGGGTGATTAAGGATGTATTCCTGTAGTAAGTGCATGTGTTCATACGCTGAGCCTGTCAGAGGTTCTGCACACACTACAGCTATAGCCTCAGTGCCAGGCACAGACTGATTCACCCCGCTGTTTGAGGCTACCTCTTCTCTCCTTCTCCCTGCTGTATGAGGCTACCTCCTCTCTCCTTCTCCCTGCTGTATGAGGCTACCTCCTCTCTCCTTCTCCCCGCTGTTTGAGGCTACCTCCTCTCTCCTTCTCCCCGCTGTTTGAGGCTACCTCCTCTCTCCTTCTCCCTGCTGTATGAGGCTACCTCCTCTCTCCTTCTCCCTGCTGTATGAGGCTACCTCCTCTCTCCTTCTCCCTGCTGTATGAGGCTACCTCCTCTCTCCTTCTCCCTGCTGTTTGAGGCTACCTCCTCTCTCCTTCTCCCTGCTATATGAGGCTACCTCCTCTCTCCTTCTCCCTGCTGTTTGAGGCTACCTCCTCTCTCCTTCTCCCTGCTGTTTGAGGCTACCTCCTCTCTCCTTCTCCCTGCTGTTTGAGGCTACCTCCTCTCTCCTTCTCCCTGCTGTTTGAGGCTACCTCCTCTCTCCTTCACTCCCCTCTACCACCCTAATTTTCAGTGTGCCCTGTTCAGCTGTCACCCGCCCAGAAAGCACAGTGTTCTCATAGTGTCAGTGTGGCGTTACTGGGTCAGACGCTGTCCTGCTTTTTCAGCAGACTGCTCCGCCTTGTGAATCTCACTCCTGGTGTATGTTATAGAAAGCATCTTCTCACTGCCTCTCATGTCATGTGGAGACCCTGCAGTGTAATCAGTGAGCGGACAGAAGCTCTGCTCAACAGCGGTGGGCCGTGCCGTTCCTCAGGTGCCAGCCCCGGGTGTAAACGCATGTTACTGAGCTCTGTGCAGACTCATGTCTGGCAGCGCTCGTGTGCGTCCAGTGGAACACGCGCACGCACATGCTCGCTCTTTTATACACATGCCTTTCTGCAGTGAGACATCCAAGCCTGAATCACCATCTGCGCCGCTGAACTTATCTCTGTGTCTCCTCAGCCATGATCGAGTTGGACGGGGATGATGTCAGAATTTCGTCGAGAGGGAGATACGCAGAGCGAGACATTGTCCAGGTACGCTGCGCTCAGTCCCTGCTCAGGCAGCGATGGCCTCCCATGTGCTGCATGAAGGAGAGCCACAAATGGAGCCTCAACCAGCAGCCTGCATTGGAGCCCACGAGTCCTTACACATCTGTGTCAGCTTAATGTCATTATTTTACATTGCAGTTTGTCCATGGAGCCTCATTCAGTGCATTCATATCCATCCTTATGTTTACTCCTAAAACATTGTACTTTGTCTTTTGATTCAGTCTGTTTCAGTAGCTACGTTTGAGTGCATTTCAGCTTGCATCATTTCAAAATGATAAAATTTAACTTCCCTTTCTTACCTTTTAAATGTTTCCTCGCCTCATGACCTTGGTGATAATATCTACCGCTGAGGTCACGAGGCATTGTTTTGATGCGTCATTACAGGTTTACCTCAGTCCTGTGTGCTGGACCTCACTAGGGCCCTTATTGCTGATTGGTTTGAAGTGTGAAAAGGAATACATTGGCAGCTTATTTTCCCATCATGCCCTCACAGACGATCACCTGCACACAGGTGATCCCGTTAGATTGTGTAGAGTGGGCCGTGGATGAGCAAATCCCCTTTATGTTATTCTATGGGTTTCCCAATTATCCTGCTGCTGTGGAGACCAGATGGATCATTATCCAATCAGCCTGGGACCCAGACAGATCATTATCCAATCAGCTTCCCCCTCGTTAGGAGGCGGCCCTGTTAACAGAAGTACATCGTCATGGCAGCGAGCCAGGGAGAAGTACCGAGCTCTGTGCGATGTTGTAGTGAAAACACGTGTGCCCACAGGAAGGAGGCTGTCTGTAGGATTTTTATTATCTCATCGTCATGACAGCACTTCTGAATCCTGGGAAGGCTCACATTTATTGAGCAGGGATTCACAAGATTCACAAAAGATTCACAAAAGATTCAGTTTATACCAGCCAGCGCTACTGATTCATGTAAGACTTACAATGCCTTACAATGGTACGAGATAGACCTGCAGTCCCTCCAGCAGTGACTCATGATTCATCGTCTAACTCACTGATGATCATAATCCTTTTGAACATCTATTTAAGATGCTAAATTCTTTTTACGGCAGCGCTCCCAAAGAGGCTCTTTCAGGAAGGGGAGATGGGTCAGCGGTATCTGTCTAGCTTTAACTCTGGTTCTCCGCTTTCTACCTTTCCAGTTTGTCCCGTTTCGAGACTACATCGACCGGACGGGAAACCATATCCTCAGCATGGCCCGGCTGGCCAAGGACGTCCTGGCCGAGATACCGGACCAGTTCCTGTCCTACATGAGGACCAGAGGCATCAAGCCATCGCCCGCGCCCCCTCCGTACACCCCTCCAGGGCACCCCCTCCAGACACAAATCTGACGCACACCCCCAACCCCTCATACCTCTAGGAGTGGCTGAGTGGTGTAGAGGAGGAAATAACCCCCCCCTCTCTCAGTATCTCTCTCTCTCTCTGCCGTTGCACTATGGAGACAGGAACAGCTCTCGGAATACGCTGGAGGCACGTTTACTCTCATATTGTGCATTCTTCTGTCAGGACTCTCAGAACTGGGCCGGGTCCTCCGGAGGGCTGCGGTTAGCTGGGGCAGCCGGTGATCTCAGCTGGCCGGCTGGATGGAGGCCGTTCCACAGCCCCTGTACAGGAGCGATGGGACTAAAACGCCCTGCTGCTCACCTCTGGATCCACAGACCTTTATCTGATGTAAATAACTTAGGAAACCTGTTTCTTCCATCCCCTCTGCACTCCCTCCCACTCCCTCTGTCCCACCTCTCTCTCTCACACACACACACACACACACACACACGCATACACACACTGTCTCTCTCTCTCTTTCTCTCTCTCATTCTCATGTTTTCATACTCTTCTCACTCTCCTAGTCTCTTGCTCTCTCTCTCTCTTTCCATCCTGCTCTTTCTTTCATACTCTTATCTCTCTCAATGTTTACATGTTAATGATGATTTTTACAGTTGAATACTTTTATAAGTCTACTTTAAATATGGATTTTGGAATATTGACTTTCCTGGTGTATTGTTGTTTTGCAGCAGGTGACTATAGTAGCAGTGATACTGGCAGTATATGGCACTGTAGTGTTGAAACAGAGCATGCCCTATCGTGCTGTACTCACAGAACGTTGTGTATTCAGCCTTGCGGTGTGTTGTTTTACCACGTTAAAAAAACTATCTTTACTGTCTTACTGCCTTGACATGAAGGTCACTTGCGTTCACATCACTCTTCCCACTACAGACGACAGTGATTCAAACAGCCTTATACTCCATTGTATTTCAAAAACAGTTAGTTGCTCTCAAGTAGTTTTCAAAGCAAAGGGCCCAATTGTCAAAAAGATTGAAGCTTTTGTTAGTTTATCTAAGTATGTGTTTTTTATGCCGTTGCTTACTGTAATATAATATCAGTTTATAGTATATTACAAAGGTGATCAGATATATTGATTTGTTATTTTTGCAATACCGAGGCCAGAGTGTCTGGACGTTGCCAAAAACGTATTTGTTGAGTTCTTTAGCAGTGTCTGGTGGCATGTTTGGTTGAGCAGTGATGTAGCTGGAGAGGCTGTTCCCCTCTGAACTATGCAGAAACAGAATGACCCAGTCAGTTCCCAGTGACAAAAGCTCCCCACCCACAAACTTTCTCAACAGTTGGGACCGAACATGCATTCAAAAATACAACACCAGGCCGTATTTTAGTTTAGAAAACCCATGCGTTGTACTGACAGATGATCATGCTGTATTTACTCATGGCATCTCTGTTTGCCCCTCATGACTGGTGTCTCTCCATAAATAACCGTTTGGTGAAAAATACAGCACACATAATCGCATGATTTCTGCGACACAAGCAGAGTTAACAAATCAGCACCATTGCTCTGTTCGCGTACATTTATGTTGTTCCAATTAATACGCCATGTACTGAATATTTTGAAGCCTTTTATGTGAAGGGTGAAATTATTGTGATTAATGTCTCATAATTGGGCCAAAGACACTTAGTCGTAACAAACAATGTGTTCTTTAGTAAAATTTAGGAAACTCTGTCGCAGCAGGATCCTGTAAGTGGAGGCCGGAGCTGCGTTTGCGTATATTCCCGTCAGCAGAACTACGATCTTCTCTGTTGTTTGAAATTAGGATATAGCCCCCATGGAGCCAAGACCCCTCACTTACTGTGGCTTGCTTCATTTTCCAAAATTGTTGGCTAAACTTTTGTATGCACACTGTAAAAAATGATGTGTGTTTTTTTTTTTATTAAGGCAACAGTTTGCATGGATCTCCCTGAGTAGTAACTCAGTTGATTTAAAAAAAGATTAAAAAAGACAAAAAACGATGAGAAAAGCCAAACAGATCGATGAAAACTGTTGTCTTAATTTTATAAGTGCTGAAAATACATGTGTTTTTTACAGTGCATACAGTACGTGGGGAGAGGGAGGAGCTAGCTGGAAACCAGGAAATGAGGCAGCAGTAGCAGACCCAGGGCATGATGGGACAATAGCAGACCCAGGGCATGATGGGACAGACATTTCTCAGCACACAAACAACAGAGCTGGCACACGTTCTCTGTTTAAAAAATGAACAGCGTTGTCCTTTTGAGTTCTTTCTTTTGCGTCAGTGTGTCAATGGTGTTCTTAGCTTTGCTGAGCTGTGGTTAAAAATAACTCCTCTGAAGACATGAAGCAAGGCACTAAAGTTATTTAACTTGACAGTGTGCACTTAAGAGCATACTCATACACATTCATATTTATATAACATGTACAATACACTTATGCTATACAGAGAAAATGTAACTCCAAATGTGAGTTATCTTTCTCAACATACACTACTGTGCAGAACTTGCTAATGTGCCAGCTGCATAAGGGTTCGTTCACTCATCTTAACATTTCTTATTCACCATCAGTCTTAAACATGCAGTCTTTACACTGTAATACAACTAACATGTCAGCTGTTCATGTCTACACTCTGACCAGAAACAGGTGTATATCCTTGTGCTATGGCACCAGGTGGTTTTTGGTGTGCTTTAAGTGTGAGGAGGTGAGGCTGGATTGAGGACATTAATTGGCCATCACAATGCCAGGTCTTTCTTTTGAAGACACATCCATTTATATTCCTTACTGCTTCCTGGTGCCGCAGACTTTGTCACATCAGCCAATCAGGGGATTCAGACAGCCCATGTGACTTTGCACACATGAACGTTGTTTACTGAAAATCCAAATAATCTATTGTATGCTTGTCATATCTTATAACGTGCACTATGTTTGCATGTTTAGTTTTACAAGAGATGCACCATTTTTGTGAGTAGCGTGTTTTGAAAATACAAGGGGAAAAGTACAAAATGGCCTTAAATTTTCACTGATTTCTTAGACTTGTGGAATGCCTTCAGTTGTTAAATGAATTGTTCAATATTTTGTGTCAGTGTTCAATTACTTTCTTTGCATAACCTCATGTATGGAATACAATCTGTTGTACTTTTGGAGATTGTGGTTAATCAGAGAACGCGTAATGGAAATTGAAGAAAAAAAAGTCACACACAAAGCGTATTCTTAAGTCTTCATGAAGCATTTATAATGCCTTCTATAATGCATTTATATATACCATATATCAGCAACAATTGTTGTTCTTTAAAGATGCCAAGACACGTTATATAAAATGCTATTCTCACACTTGACATTTGGTAAAACTTCTTACCAAAATTCTGCGTACATTATGATGTAGGATTTATAAAGGTGTAATAACATGGTAATGAAGGTATAATATGTGTGCCATGGAAATTTTAAGCATGCGTACATTATGATGTAGGATTTATAAAGGTGTAATAACATGGTAATGAAGGTATAATATGTGTGCCATGGAAATTTTAAGCATGCGTACATTATGATGTAGGATTTATAAAGGTGTAATAACATGGTAATGAAGGTATAATATGTGTGCCATGGAAATTTTAAGCATGCGTACATTATGATGTAGGATTTATAAAGGTGTAATAACATGGTAATGAAGGTATAATATGTGTGCCATGGAAATTTTAAGCATGCATACTTTGTTTACAGTGTGACCCAAAAAAAGGCCTGATTGTCCTGTAATACATTTTAAAATGACTATTTATGTAACAAAATTTTTGAATAAACATTCTTAATAAACACGTTTACCTCAGATGGGTCTGTCCTTATTAACAGAAAACAAGTGTAAAAAATAACTTTTTCCTGTTGAAAGAAAGATGTTTTTTCCTGACCAACAATTCACTGGGGGAATATACTTGAGTTATTTTCATTTTAAGCCCATTAGAAATAATGAGCGTTTTGCACTGCGATGTGACGCTGTAATTGCTGAACAAGAACATCGCCTGTTTGAGAAGGTCCAATTAAACAGAACAGTGACAGTGGAGATGGAGAGCGGGGCGGAGGGACGTCTCAACTTTGCGCCAAGGTCGGCCAAGGTCAGTCAAGGTCAGCAAAATGAAATCGGGTGATTATTCTCTCGCCATCTTCTGGAAACAAAACATCTTGTGGAACACCATAGCCGGTACATTGTGCAAAGGAACAGATGAGTGTAATAACTGCTTATAAAACAAAGCCCGGGGAAAAGAAATGCGCACTTTAGTGATGGCGTGTGACACCAGGGCTTTTTAAGTGTCAGCCACTACTGATATGACAAATGCCATGTAATGGCCTCAAACGGATGGTTATGAAATATATGAAATGTTATGGAATATTATGAAATGTGTGAAATATGAGTGTAGTGCTGCATGCGGCGGATTGCATTTAAAGCATGCAGCTATCGGAAGCTATAAGCACCCCTGCCCGAGCTTTCACCGCTGCAACAGAGGGCTCAGCCACTAAAATCCTTTACATGTTTTAAAATGTAATGGATTGAAATGTTGCTCAGAGTGTTAACTGGCATTTATGAATGTCAGGGAAGGTAGCCAATGGTGTATCAAAATTATTTGTTGCTGCGCTTCCATGAAAATTTGACCCCTGGAGTTTACCTGCCAATTAATCTCAGACTGGCAGCAGGTGTCTGTGGCTCCTAAATGAGCTCCTCCTCTCATGAGCATGGTGTGTGGAATGACCGGCTGTCTATGTTCTGCTGAAAGATTTTCTCTTTTACCCATGTGTTTGCTTCTGTAAAAAGGCATTAATCAAAATAAACATTCAAGAGAGTCAGAATAGAATAGTCTCATATACCACAAGTTGAAAATGGTCAGCATTCTGGTTCTGCCATTGAGCAGACTTGCTCTCTACCTTCTATTAACATTAATTATTTGCAATAAATGTCATTTTTAAATGTTTTAGTGCATCTCGCTAAAAAATATTTCCTTGGGTGGGCAGAGAGAATGTGTACACCCCAGGGCCTCTGTACAGATACAGGCCTGCATTCACTCCACTTTCCTTCATTTTCATAAATGAATTGCAAGCGTTTCTTATTTTTCACACATTCTGTTGAATTAATTAAGCTGATTGCTTTACTCACAATTAACAAAAAAAAAAACTCTGTGTTATATCTCAGTCTAATGCTTTTGCAGTGTTTATTGTATGTGTTATGTCTTCAGTTAGTAAGAAGTTAGGATTAAATAGTTAGTGTACTTATCTGCTATGGAACATTTACTACATATAGCTGCAAAATCATTGTATTGATTTGTATTATGTCAACTGACATCCATATGCTTTAAATAAAATGTAAAAAAATTACCTACTTTTATTGATTCACAACTTAGTTATTTAGTGCATGAGCACAGGACAATAAGGAGAAAACCAGTATGTGCTCCCTAAGAAGATTTTTATTCTTTTTCATCTCAAATGTGAACTCTCCTTCTGTGAGGATTTTGGACTTCAGTACCACCTGGCCAGAATGTTCTTGTTACAGTTTTTGGGTTCTGTTTTGACAATCCAATCCTGTGGTGGAATGATAAAAATCGTTTCATTTTAAATAATTGGCACATGGTTGAATTACACCCGGATCTGTTTTTCCACCTTTCAGACAGAGCCCTATATGTCCAAATGCAGCTCTCTAGATTTCCACAAAGCTGATATTGTATCTTTATTATGAAGTATAAAGGAAGTAGGTCTGCCATTGGACTCAGAGCGAGGCTCTTGCCATCTGCATGGCATAGGAGGTTTGATCAGCTCAATGAGCTGAAGATCAAGGTCTCCAGCCAAGGAAACGGACTGCAGTGCTATTTTTGGTCGTAAGCTGGTAATGTCACCTTCCATTGCAGATGTTCACGGGCTTGCACACTTCAGGGGTAAATGGGGAGGGGGGGGGCGTTCAGTGAGCGTAAATGGGGGGGGCTGGGATGCACTGGGTGTGCAGCATGCCAGGGCCCTCTGAGGGATCTGGAGGAAAGGCACCAGATGTACACCGCGTGCTCCTTCAGCGCGCCGCGCGGCTGGCCCTGGGGGTGAGGTCATCTCTGGTTTTACCGGGGGGGGGGCGGGGGGGGGGTTCGCCCGACCGCCTCTAACAGCAGTGGTTCCATCAGAGCGTCAGGACTCATCTCGTAGGGGCCAGCATGGAAGAGCAGCGGATGGGACAGGATGAGAAGACAATGATGAGCACAGGAGTGAGGCGGAGGTCACGTGACCTCATGTTCGTCTCTGAAAGCTGAAGGGGTTGGAGCCAGCAGGTGTGGGTGTGTGACATTTTGTAGATTTCCCTGGTGGCCGTGTTTAAAGACGGTGGGAGAGCAGGGAAGGGTCTGGCCCTGCGCTCTCTCTCTGGGTTTAATCCCACAGCTCAGGTCTGATAGAAGACGCTCAGGGCCAGAAGCAAAGGGCATGGCTGTGTATGTTATCTTTTCAGTGAAATGGAAGGATGTTACATCCAGACCTGCGTTAAATAATTACATGAAATATTTTGACACTCCTGTGCTGCATCTAGATGTGTGCGACATAGATTCTAAAGTTCATTGACTGAAGGCAGTGTCACATCCTGCAAGAAACGTGCAGATGCAAATATGTAAGACCTTTGGTGAACCAGCCTCCCTGCCCTCTGAACATGGAACATGGAGCAGTGATACTGCGCTGTGAGTCACCCTGCCGTCTTCGAGAGGAGATGATGAACACTCCTCTGGTCAAGATGAAGTCTGGGGTAACATCTGCATGCCTTTCTCTCCCGTAAAAACAAATCAATGCAGACACTTTGGGTTTTAAATGAGAGTCAGTGAAGATAAGCCAGACAGCTCTCTATGATATTCTCATATCAGGGAGGAGCCAAAGGCAGTTATCACAGCAAATTACTGCTCAGGTATTGTAGTAATTTCACCACACCTGGAACACTACACAGGTAGCAGTGTTGTATCATTATGACTGCATCACACCTGCAGCACACCTGTATCATGCCAGCGCTGTGTCTGTGTCACCACCTGCAAGCTCTCTGAAAATAAATGAATAACTCTCGCACAAGTTCACACCCTGTGGATTCACACCCTGCAGGGGCTCAAATTTCTGCATTCAGTACTGGTTTTTACAACAATTTTTTTCCCTTATGTAATTTTGAAGTTTTGGCATTCCCAGTCATACCTATGGCCTCGTCCAATCACTGCAACCTCTTCTATCATTTAGGAACAAAACTAACTGGCATACACATCCTCTGGTATTTTGCTGTAATCTTGCAAGAAGCACATTTCTCTATCTCTACAGTTAAGTACATAGCACTTGATAACATTGTGTTTTTTTTGTAATTAAAATTCAAGTGATTGACTTACGAAAGCTGTTTCAACAACAAATGTATTGTGCCCTTTGTTTTTAACTTGATGTGAAAACACATGTTGAAGTTTATGTGTGAATTGACGGGAACAAACATCTTTAATTAGTGCTGCAGATGAGAGCCTCGCACACATCAGGAAGCAGACTCACTCTGTGGGCAGCGAGCCAGGCTGCATCGTTATTAATTGGCTCATTCTGTTATGATAATTGAAGCCAAGCTGGGTTTAGTTAACACATTCATTGTTCACAAATGCCTGCTTCTCTTTAATTAGTTCTTCTCCCACTCCAGAGTGCCTTCATGGATATGTGGAATTATCTCGCATAAAACATATTTACTGTGAAAAGCACACAGCTAAGGGCCCTCTCAGGTGTAATATCTAGCATGATACAACAACTGTTTCATCAGTGAGTGTGAGTATTAACAGCCACTGAGACCCTCACAGGCTGCTGCTGTGCTGTTTGTAAGCTGCTCAGTATCAGAGGAGAGACTCTCACAGGCTGCTGCAGTGCTGTTCATAAGCTGCTCAGTAGAGACACTCTCACAGGCTGCTGCAGTGCTGTTCATAAGCTGCTCAGTAGAGACACTCTCACAGGCTGCTGCTGTGCTGTTTGTAAACTGCTCAGTATCAGAGGAGAGACTCTCACAGGCTGCTGCTGTGCTGTTTGTAAGCTGCTCAGTATCAGAGGAGAGACTCTCACAGGCTGCTGCTGTGCTGTTTGTAAGCTGCTCAGTATCAGAGGAGAGACTCTCACAGGCTGCTGCTGTGCTGTTTGTAAGCTGCTCAGTATCAGAGGAGAGACTCTCACAGGCTGCTGCTGTGCTGTTCATAAGCTGCTCAGTATCAGAGGAGAGACTCTCACAGGCTGCTGCAGTGCTGCTCATAAGCTGCTCAGTAGAGACACTCTCACAGGCTGCTGCTGTGCTGTTCATAAGCTGCTCAGTATCAGAGGAGAGACTCTCACAGGCTGCTGCAGTGCTGTTCATAAGCTGCTCAGTAGATACACTCTCACAGGTTGCTGCAGTGCTGCTCATAAGCTGCTCAGTAGAGACACTCTCACAGGCTGTTGCGGTGCTGTTCATAAGCTGCTCAGTAGATACACTCTCACAGGCTGCTGCGGTGCTGTTCATAAGCTGCTCAGTAGATACACTCTCACAGGTTGCTGCAGTGCTGCTCATAAGCTGCTCAGTAGAGACACTCTCACAGGCTGTAGCGGTGCTGTTCATAAGCTGCTCAGTAGAGACACTCTCACAGGCTGCTGCGGTGCTGTTCATAAGCTGCTCAGTAGATACACTCTCACAGGTTGCTGCAGTGCTGCTCATAAGCTGCTCAGTAGAGACACTCTCACAGGCTGTAGCGGTGCTGTTCATAAGCTGCTCAGTAGAGACACTCTCACAGGCTGCTGCGGTGCTGTTCATAAGATGCTCAGTAGAGACACTCTCACAGGCTGTTGCAGTGCTGTTCAGTGTCAGAGGAAACACTAGGGAACAGCACTATCTCACATAGCCACTCAGTGGTTTCTCTGAAATCCCACTTCCATGCTCTGAATTTTAATCACAATACACCAAGGAATTAGAACATCCCGGTAAATATTTAAAAATGGAGGTACTCGGTGACTTTATTGCTTGGAGATGAATTTAAAGGTCTGATCCATTTTTTTCTGAAAAATTTGCCCATTTCTGTTCCATTGATGATTGGTATTGTAATAGCCTCGGTACTGAATGCTGTTAGGCTACGGCTCCTTTAGAAAAAGAGATTTAACATTTAAAAATGTATTTCTCTGGCAAAATAAAGGATATATAAAATCAAATGGGTAAATTATATGGGGTGCACTTTCCCTTGTATTTCCTTTTATATAGGTGTACATATTCTTATGGTGTATACCACTCTTAGAGAAACCACCCACAGGTAAATTAAATGCTGTTACAGGGTATGAATGTGATCAAATAGATTATTAATGCTGGCTGAACTGAACAGAACTCCATGTTTGAGTGACCTCACTGTGTGAGGAAAGGTGTGAGGGATTGTGTTTTTGAGAGACTGAATGATTGATGATGGACTGTGCATAAGACTATGCTGGTGACTGTGTGGGCTTCAGTGCTCACTGCTATGCCATAAACGTTGTTTTAGTGACTGAAGGACTGTGAGAGGGGATTTGTAGTCAACTTATGAAGGACTGCTTAAAGGAATGCAGGAGAGACTGCTTGCATGGCTTCCAGCACTTCAAATGATTTCCATTTTTCCATTTACAGGCATGCATGTTGAACCAAGGCTGTCATACAGGGTGGTTTATCATAAGTAACGCACTTTAAGGATTACACACACACAGTTAGATCCCTACGGATACCCAGGGCATCCAAAGCAGGGCACCATGTGGAGTTAGACCTGCAGACCTCCAGCACGGTGGGCTCTGGGCGTTAGGTGTAAATGGGAGGGAGGGGGGGGTGCTCGTGTACCATCAGGGGGACATGTGCTTGCGGTAGCCCGGTGGCGGTCTGCGCAGCTGGGAGTTTATCCCATCCCACCCCCACCCCCCGCCGGGCTGCACGCCTGTCGAACTCCTCCAGCATGTGTCAGCAGGGTCTGTGAGTTACCCAGCCGCTAGGCCCGCGTGTGCCCCCGCTCAGTGACTCCCCAGCACGCCCCCCCATCCCCCACCCCCCATTGCCGGCATCCTGCCATCCCCATTGCTCATGGTGCCCCGTCAACTGCCAGTTGTTTTCCTCAGACAACCAACAACAAAACAAAACAAAAAACAAGAGAGAAGGGAGGAGCTTCAGATTCACTCCCAGCTGGGGGTCTGCAGACCCAGCTGGACAGGTAGTGAATTCTGACCCGTCATAATTCTGACCCACATCACAGCACTGCTGCATGATTGGCAATGTGCAAAGCACAGACAATGTATGCGTATGTGTATTTGTGCCAATGCAATATGTGTGTGTAAATATGTTTGCATATGCACGCAAGAATTTACATATGCATACATGAATGTGTGTGTCAACATGTATTTACATGTAAATGCATGAATTTGTGTGTGCGCATATATTTACATGTACATGCATTAATGTGTGTGTGTGTGTGTGTGTGTATCTTTATTTCTCTGTGCCTGTGAGTCTCTGTGTGTATGAGCCCTGGAGTAGGAGGCTGTGAGAGAGACAAATGAGAAGTGATATCGCCTGTTCTGTTCGACGCGGTCTCCCTGCAGTCCATCTCTGTCAGCTGGGGAAAGAGAGAGAGAGAGAGAGAGAGAGTGAGAGAGAGAGAAAGAGAGAGTGAGAGAGAGGGAGAGAAAGAGAGAGGGAGAGAGACTGTATGTATGTGCATGCATATGTATATGAATGTGCAGTTATAATTTACACTGAAGGGACAAAATTGTTCACACCATGTTCTGGAGTGAAGCCGGACCGCAGACTGAGTCAGGCCTCAGTATTTACACTGATGAGGTAGCGAAGCCGTTACAACAGTCTGCATCCCCCAGGCTCACAGCGTATGACACACAAGTAAAATTCCTGCTTTTATGCTAATGCCCTCCTTCTGATGTCTCCAACAGCATCCATTTCATCCTAGGTAACACTGCCCCAGTGTGCACTGGGAAATGTAGTGAGACAATCAATGCATTCAACCTTAGGCAGCAATTTTATCTGCCATATCAACACCTCATTTGCATGTCTTAAAGGTGGAATAGGCAAGATTTTTGTATTCATTATAATAGCCCTTCAGGACCAAAATAATTGTGGGCAATCACTGAATAAGGTTAATTGGTGTGGATTTCGGGACAGCAGAGTATGTTCAGTGCTGTTGACAAAGGCTCATTGGATGAATTTCTGCAGCTAATGGTGTGAGAAATCACAGGTTTTCATAGAATACTATGTAAGAGAGTGAACTGCTCATATTCTGTTGTGCTGTGTGGAAGTGAGGGTGAACATGCAGACACTCTGCACTGTTACACTAAATTGTAGACACCCAAAAATCATTTTGTTAAGAAAATCAGAGGAATACAAAGGAAAACTCCAAATAATGAATGTAGGACAGAATTAGCCAAGAACTCATTAATAATAAATATCCTAGAAACTCTGGATGCTTCTAAAATTAAGCCCGTGAGACAATTTAAAGTTTTAAAAGCCAAGTGCTTAACCCAGAATCCAACTAAAGCAATAATGCATACCAACATCTATCATTCTATGACCGTTTCTACAAGCAAACGCCACAAATGGGAAAAAAACTAAATCCCATTTGGAGCCTGAATCTCATAACAACAGACAGATTGATGTATTGATGGTTTTTTTGATACAAAATATTAAAGAATCAGCACTACAGACTGGTTACTGGAATACGTTTGATTGCAGGTCCATCTGGGTGCTTCAGTCTTCCCACAGCCTAAGAACCTATTTATGATGTTTAAAGTGAACATAACCAGTGGTGTGATAGCAACATTTTTACACAAAACAGTATGAGTGATGCCTTTGGTCAGTCCTGAGTAATCCTTTATGGAATAGTGTTCATTGTGTTTGTGCATGAGCCAGGAATGCTGGTCTGAGAGACACATCACCCCTGCTTCACTGCATCTCCCAAAGGCATATTCTCCATCTTTATGACAGTAACGTGTTTTTGTTCACTGAGAAAGAAAAGAAACTACAGGACTTTTTTCCCCTTAATTAATGGTTTCAGCTGTGAAATAGTTACGAACAAACAGTGGAGTTGTTCCTTGCGCGTGATGTGTTTGCTACATTTTTCTTCATACTATTATATTCGTAAAGATACAAGCATACCTTTGTATGTGCAGCAGCAAAGTACAAACTGAGATACAAATGTACAGAAAAAAAGAAAAAAAAAAGATTAACAGTAACAGTAGAAAATGTTAAAAACCCCGAATCCGAGCCCTGAGATCAGTCCAGTGTAAAGGGTTCTCCTAAGGGAAGGTTCCACTCCAGGGCCTATTGTCCTTATGACAGTATGTTGGGAAGCTCTGCTGGAAGGGGACCTTAAAGTTAATTCAAGACTTTCATTACCATTGAGTACAGCATTAATCATTACATTACATTACATTACAGGCATTTGGCAGACGCTCTTATCCAGAGCGACATACGACACAAAGTGCATTTCTATGGGGACGAGGTTATCAAAGTGCTAGTGAAGGGTACAAGTCTCAAGTGCCAGTAGGGCTAGAAAGGACTGAACCCTAAGTAAGGACTGAACCCTAATAGGAAAGGATTGAATATCTCTCAGTCCCTCTGTGTGGCAGTGGACAGCATCTCCACAATCCACTGAAGAAAAATACATTTTCTTGCAAGAGTAAACGATTTGTCCAACGTCTTATTTAAACACTTATTTAAAAGTGCGGAGTGACACGTCCTTTGAAGGTAAACTTATTATGAAGAGGCCGGCCTTGCCAGTGCTGATGCGTAATTGGGTCTGAGCTTCACCCAGACATAGAGAGCACACTCAGCAGAGAAGCTTATCTCGCCGCCCAGTGACTTTCTGTGGTCGGCTGGGCTGTAATAATGGGGCTTTCCAAATTATCCTCCCAAATTATTAACTCACACCAATCATATCACATGCTCAGTGCTTTACATTAACAAAATTATTCACACTTCCTCGTCTGGAAACGGCACACGTTGTATGTATCGGATGAGCAGGCTGCAACAGAGGAGTGACGATGCTGTAAATGTGAATGATTGCTGTTTATGGAAAGATTGTAACGTTTCCCCTGACGATGTGACAGGCAGTAACAGACAGACATTTCTACCCAGGTTACTTTGGAGCGGAGCAGTGCATTTCCCCAGGCCAGGTCTCTGGATGCCGCTGTGGGAGGCTTTTGGCAGCAGGGCAGAAAAGCCCTGTTAGAGCCCATCCGCATGGCCTGCTCTGCTGCGTGGGCATAGCCGACAGCTCTTGTTTTCATGAGTGATGATGCAAATATGAGATAGCAATGACTTACATGAAGAATTTAATGCAGAATGGGACCCTTGGTGTCACCTATTACTACTATTACTACTACTACTACTAATAATAATAATAATAATAATCGTCATCATCACCATCTTTTTCTTCTTCATTTTAAGATGGTTGTTAAATGGCAATTGAACCCACATCCTAATTATCCTGTGGAGGGCTGATCCTGTGCTCTGCCTGAGCCAGCACTGCAGGATGGAGCAACACAGCGCAGGTTCTGTGTGCTAAATATATGCTTTCCTGGATTTATGGAGGACGATTGCATATAATGCTAGGGCATTCAGCCCTGGGGAATTGAAAAAAAACAAAGACATGGTAAAAAGTTGTTCAAAAAAAAAAGTTAGGCGAGGACAAATGGCATGGAACATGGCTTTTGTGTGCTGTGGTCCAACACTGCTCTCGGCCTCCGTACGGGGAGAGCAAGCGCACTGCCTGCACCTTTAAGCCCGCGGCTTTCACATGACTGCCGGTGACCCTGTAACCAGCGCACCGCGGTAAAGATCTGCTCATAACGTGTCCAATCAGCCGTGAGGAGGAGAGCAGGCAGGCATGCAGAGGAAGCCGGCCACGGGCACGCCGCGGTTGGGGGTGCCGCCGCTCCCGGTTGGCCTATTTATGGAAAACTCCGCGTCCCTCTTAAAGGTACACCATCCGACAACACGCATGTGGGGAGCTGTTAACCAGCGCTTGCCTCTCTCAGACAGACGTGCGCTGCGCCTTCTGACTGTCAGCCGGAGGTCGCGCTTCGCTACCCTCACACTCCTCCAGACTCACGTGAGCGCCATCCATAGCAGCAGCGGCCATGCACCGCCACCATTACATTACAGCATGGGAGCAAGGCGTCACTCAAACAACGCCAATGGGACATATCCAGTATTGCGTTTAACCGGTTTTTCAGGGTTGGTTCAATCCTAAAAAAACACCAGCAATTAATTATTCATTCAGTTTAAACTAATTTAGCTCGACAAGAGGGAATAAAATCCTCGTTTATTTTAAAAAGTGCAAATTGAGCATTTGTAGGTTACGGTTCATTATTAAAGTAAAAAAAAAGCGTATCGCGATGTGGCTGTTGAGTAATGAGAGCGAAATCCGCTGTGCTTGTAATGACAGTGTGTGTATGCGCAGGGGCTCGGAAAGCGCTGTGGATTTGGCGCTTGTGGAGTTTGCCTTGTTCATTTATCTTTGAGTGGAAAATGAACGCAGCACGCATAACATGAAGCTTACCTCTGCATATTAAACTACACCATTAAAATTTTAGCAGATTGTAGGGTGTTCTAGAAATAATTCATGGGTCAATAAGCGAAAAACTTTTACAGTTATGCCTTGTTGCTGGCATAAATAGCACTTCTGCTTTATGAGGAAGGTTGTCTGAACGGAGTGACATCATAGACGCATACTATCATTATGCCCTTCGAAATTCCACAGCTTCATAACCATACTCCATTGTTAAAAGAAAAAAAAATGAAAACTATGTACTCGTATTTGATTTGTGTGTTGTGTACATTCATTTCTCTCTCTCTCTCTCTGTGTGTGTGTGTGTGTGTGAGAGAGAGAGAGAGAGAGAGAGGAAGCAAGGACTGACGTTTCCATTCAGAAATGTATGAGTGGAGGCCTTCAGGATTCCACCTGCACCTGTTGACATACTGGCCCAGTGAAGGTCTGTAAAGTCCAAGATTGAATCTTTTATTTCATAATTGAGGCTGAAGTGAAAAAGAATTCATTCACTTGTCTTGATTAAAATCCTTGGTGACACCACCCCAGACAGTGGGAGTGTAACTTACGTTTGTCCGTTTTTAATGGTGAGCGCTAACATTCTAAGTTATCAGTACTTTCAGC
The DNA here is from genome assembly GCA_019788955.1 of Albula glossodonta. Classification (NCBI taxonomy): domain Eukaryota; kingdom Metazoa; phylum Chordata; class Actinopteri; order Albuliformes; family Albulidae; genus Albula; species Albula glossodonta. The sequence goes on along the minus strand of JAFBMS010000107.1, from coordinate 870,449 downwards.
TTTCTGTGCATTAAGGGGCATGAGATGCATATGCTTCGGCTGCACAGAGGATGCAGATCTTTGGTTTAATGACTGCGCTGTGAAAGGAGTCCCTGCTGACCAAATTTGCTTTTGAGGGCCATTAAGACAGCCTGGGGTCTGTGATAGGTATGGCTAGCTCACCTACAGCTTCACACTACTGCATGGATATGCCACCAGTTTTCACAACCCTACTTTAAAAACTTTAAAAATGTGCTTAGAATGTGCTCTAACACAAAAGTGACATAGTTTTATGCTTGCACCATTGAAGCTTGGCTGTCATAAAAAACATTTTTATAATGTGAGTAAAATGTGGTTTCGCTCAAGGGTTTATGCTTGTGCTTCAGTATGGTTTTCAGCTACGTCCTTTACTTCCCTCGGCTCATTTAAAACTGAAGCAGAGAACCATGGGATTGCGACCCACCGTTCAGTGCCCTGTAACACCAAAGCCTACTGAAGCAGGTAGGAAACTAACGCATAGAGAGCCGATCTCATAATCACACACCCTGATCCCAGATCTCACAGATTTGAGTCTAAGTGGATTTGACTTCTGAATTTTACTTATTTCATGTCTTTGAGGACGTTTGGAAGGTTTTGGTTGTTTTGAATGGAAATTTGGAAGGTTTTGGTTGCTTTGAATGGAAATTTGGATGCCCTCACTAAACAATTCCACCACCCTGCACAAGGAAGACGATTCAGGTTGGGAAATCAAAACCATCAGTTTAAAATAAACCTTGCTGTTTAGCTGTTTATATTTTGGCAGAACAGGTTGTGGCCCTGAGAAGGGCAGAGAGTTGTGCCATGGTCATGCTGTTTTGTGCAGGAGTTAGCCAGCTAAGTTTCGTAAATATTTAGAAAAAGTCAGGACTGAATATTCAGATTCAAAATATTTACTGCTCTCAGCCATCCAATTCCTTAATCTCCTCTTCACGGAATACCGCTTCAAAGGGTGCAACCATCACGCTTCTGAAGCAGCCGTCAATAGAGGTCTGAATTATTTATATGTACATACAGGGGCGTCACCACACCCTATTTACTGGGGCACATGAAAAATAGCTAGTTTTTAAAAATGTATCATAAATTCCAAGTTTGATGATGTGGGCACTGGGAGCCTGTGCCCCAGTAGTGCTAAAATCTAGAAATGTCCCTGTGTACATATACAGTCTGCCCGCCTTATCTGCAGGTTTGGCATCCGTGGTTTTGACCAACCGCTGTTCAAAAGTATATAAAAAAATATAGAATATTCTCGAAAAAGAACATTTGCAATTCCTGCCCACAGCATATGCTCGAATACTGCAGTGAGTGTGATCTACGTGGGTTTTAGTTGTTCTTAGTAGTACATATTGGTGGGCTTTCAAGGTATGAACATGTAGGCCTATAGGGTAAAATTACATCATTTTATGTAAGTGTCCGGTTTTTGCACATCCGTGGGGGTCCTGGAACCATATACCTGCGGATAAGGCAGGCCAATTCTATATATCTATATATCTATATCTATAGGTCTATATATATATATATATATATTTTTTTTTTTTTCCCACAGAGCACCATTTCAGCAGATGTACATTGAAATGAAAGTGCAGCTGTGCTCATGTGTAAGCAAGGAGTGGGCGGAGGGAGCCGGTTGGCTTGAGCGAGCGATGGATTCGCAGTGACAGCCTCTTAAGGCGCAGGGGCTGGGGCTGGGGGGGGAGGGAATCACACAGCCTCTGACACATCCTCATACGTCACCGCCCACACGCAGCTCAGCCAGTGCTTTTTCTCAGAACTTCCCCTTGCCAAAAACAGCGCAGCCCCCCCCCCCCCCGCGAGACCTCCGAAAAGCAGCATCACACCACGCCCGAGCGGGCGGCCTGCATATGCGAAGCCAATCTGACCGCTCATCCCACTAGGCGGGGCGCGTTCCTCCTGACTGGACGATTGCGTCGTGAGCTCGGACAGGTGTCAAATGGATGCGCCTCCGGCGAAGTGGATTCGTAGAAATCCGCAGCAGCACGTTTTTCACAGATACTCTTATCGACTGCCTGGGGCCACAACCAAACCTAGCCCAGACAGACATCGGGCAGAACACCGTAGAGAAGCACGCAGACCTCCTGCATTTATAATGTTTCACTGAAATAACATCGTCTTAGAGCAGTGGACCAAGTGTGCTGTACAATTACCTGTCCTGTGTTTGTGTGTACTGTTCCTTTTGTGGTCAAGTGTTGTTGCCATTGTGTCTTCTATTGTTGGAGGGATTCATCAAGTAATTGGGGGGGGGGGGGGCATTCTGGAAGGAGAAATTAATCAATTAAAAAATAAAAAAAAACTTCCTTTAAAAGTAATCGCAGAGAGATGCAGTTACAGTAAGAGCAGGGTGTTCCTGGGACAAGCCGCATCACTTTGTAAGACCTGGCTGTGAAAATAGAAGAGAGGGAGGGAGAGAAAGAAAGAGAGAGAAAGCAAGAGAAATATTCACACCTGTACCATGCAATAGTCCCGAGTCCCATGAGACTCCTCCCACATACGTGGGTCTAATTCGGCACATAAAGCTGATAGATCTGCAATATTTGTCTTCTACACATACCCGTTTTGGCATGTATACACGTTGTATATAAAGCTATTTAAGCTTCAGAGGTGTCAATGTTGTACATGCCTGTTCGATTTAAAACACAAAATTCAGTTTGTTTTTAATGTCATCATGGCACAACTATGGGGATGAAAATTACATAGATGCCTCATCTTTGGTCAGTGGTGTATTTGCTGAGCAGGAATAGAGCCTTGTCTTAAGAGATTAGCTTTCTCAATGGCATTAAAAGCACTTTCCAGTGGGTGATGCAACACTGGCTTTTCATTATTGATGCACACTTTGGCCATTGTATGGCTGTAGGTTATGTGAAAAAGGCCTTGCGGGAAAATTTTCACACAAGACCCCAGTCTGAGAGGCTGAAACAGTGAGTAAGTAAGTAAGTGGAGATGGCTCAGAGGTTTTATCGGCTCTGGCTGTGTGGGAGACTGAAGAAGCAAGTGTCAACCTATATTTACCTATATCTATATAACGTTTCTAGACATCTTAAAACATTTCTTTCTCACATGATTTTAAACTTTACATATTTTATGTCCTCCCAAGAAAGGGAGTAATTTGCTCCAATCCCCTGGGTCTTAGTGCATGGTGAGCAGGAGGCTGACTCTGTTTGCAGCGTGTGACCTTGATCAGAGTGTGAACTACTGAGACAGAGTGCTGGCGAAGAGGAGCGAGCTACTTTCCTCTCAACGCCTTTAATCAACCAATATTGTTCTGCTTCCACAGCAACTATCTCACAGTTTGAATGAGCAATTAAAATAAGATTCCTGATTGCATCTTGCATCTCAGAAGTGTTTCCCAGAGTAAAATGTGTTTTCCTGCCTTGGTTACAGCATCCTCTAGGTGCAAATGCAGTAGTGTTTCTTTTTCTCTTATGGATTAGTAATGAAAGTCATTTTTTCACCCCCCAACTTTTACATTGAAAAAAATTTAAGGTGGGTAGTCAATCATGCTGTGTCTTATTAACTGTCAGGCTTAAATTAGTTTACCTTAGATATTTATTCCTGTCAGGAAATCGTTGTCTTCGTCTGTTTTTTGCATTTGTTTTCACCTCCTTGTTTTCCCCGTTTCTTTGCCATGTGCATGTGTTGACGTTTCCTTCGTGTTCCCCTCCTCATTGCTAATTGATTGATTGTTTGATTGTTAAGTGTCTGATTACCTGCCATGTGTCACCTGCCAGTTCTCACACCTGTTCCCTGTTCAGTCCTCATTAGTTTTGTATTTAAACTCCTTGTATTTCTGTTTTCATTGCTAGTTCGTTTCAGTTTTCTATTTTGCTACCAGCATTCTATGAGCCTGTCTTTGGTTTCGCGTGTATTACCCTGCCTGTGTTCGCGGCTCTTGTTGTTGGATTACCCCTTTGCCTTATTACTGTGTTTTGTGGATCCCAGACCTTTTGCCTGTTTTTATCATTGTTGAGCTTGGATTATCCCTTTGTACTTTTGCTGTGCCCACCTGGTTTTGACCCCTGCCTGGACTTAATTTCTGATTCTTGAATTGTGCGCTGGCTGTATGAACTTTCGTTTATTTTACTTGCGTCTGCGCCGAAGTCCAATTCCATTCTACCTTAGACACATGCTGAGACAGAAGAAGCGAATCAAAGCATAATTTACAACTTCTGACCCACCCCTAAACACGCACCCTAAATCTCAGTGCATGCTGTCTCTGAACTTTAACCAGCCATATTTATTCTATTCATCATGAGTGACTATAGGATGAAGTGATGAGTCCTTTCCTCACTCGTATAATCCAAACTTCACCCTTGACTCCGCACCACAAACTGTAATGCAATCATAAATGATCTTTGTCAGGTAGAGCGAGAGCCACTAACAGCTTTAAAATCAATTAGACGATGAAACAGTTTGTGCTTTTCTGAGAATTAATGAAATGCCAGTGAATCCTTTAGTGACTTCATTTCTTCCAAATGCGTTTAATTGCGAGTCTCTGCCACTTCGCGATCGGGCGTCTTTAAACCCTCTCCTCATTAGCGGGATCTCTGCGGCATGACTAATTCTGTCATCTCCAGTATTATCTCTCCTATTATCTCACCTCATTGTGCGGCTCTTCTTGTGAACAGCAAAGCACTTGTAATGGAGTGCCATTTCTCTCTGCAAAGAAAGAACATCTTCATAATGACCTTGTGACACCCTGTTTTATTCTCATACCAAACACGTCCATGTGTCCGCGCTCAGCAACGCTAAAAATAGAATGGAGGCAACAGTGTGTCAGTGTAGGTGTCAAAGAGTAAGATGAAAGATTTTCAAGGTATTTTTAAACACTTTCCAAACCTCTCTCAGATAAAATGTTTTTTAATCAAACAAGGGGAGAGCAGGAAGTCGGCTTGCCCTCCTTAGGTATTTCGGCTTTTTGTCTTTTTTCTGTTGTAGATGAAAGTTGGTGGCCCACATAAACGCACCACACAGTCTTGTCATATGCAGTTCATTAGGATGAAATTATGCGCAGCTGAGTAAGCGCTGTTGCTACGTCATTCATAACATGCAGCGGAGGACATTCCAAACACGCCGGTGAGTCCATACTCATCAAAGGTAGGAATGCAATGGCCAAACGTTGTCCTTTCACATCGAATTTTCAAAACACAGCTGTAAATAATTTCATATAGGCTTAAAAAAATGAAATATTCAGTTTGATGTAGCAGATACTGCTGGCTGTTGGAATGTGGCCATGTTGTCAAAATTATATTTTCTGACTTGCACAGTTGGCCAGGCTGCCCATTCCTGGCACTCACACAGGCACATGGCCCATGGGTTGGTAGATAACTAATAATGGATATTTAGGGCCTCCTCTATTATGGATCTAGTTGAAGTATTTGTTTCCAGAAGAGTGAATTAGCACCACACCAATGCTCAAGGGTGTGTGTGTGATTCAGTCAGGCCAGGCACTCCATAGTGAGTAAAAGCGGGGCCCTCTGCAGGTCCTTGGCTGCGTCAGGAGCCAGCAAATGCCTGGAGTCTGCAGGGTGGGACAGGAGAGGGGCTACCAATGCATTAGCTTCTCAGTCCCTGCTCAGTTCTCTCCCCCCTCTGCTCAGTGCTCTCCCCCACTCTCCTCTGCTCAGTCCCTGTTCAGTGCTCTCCCCCACTCTCCTTGGCTCAGTGCTCTCCCCCACTCTCCTCTGCTCAGTCCCTGCTCAGTGCTCTCCCCCACTCTCCTCGGCTCAGTCCCTGCTTTGTGCTTTCCCCCACTCTCTTCTGCTAAGTCCCTGCTCAGTGCTCTCCCCCACTCTCCTCGGCTCAGTCCCTGCTTTGTGCTTTCCCCCACTCTCCTCTGCTAAGTCCCTGCTCAGTGCTCTCCCCCACACTCCTCTGCTCAGTCCCTGCTCAGTGCTCTCCCCCACTCTCCTCGGCTCAGTCCCTGCTTTGTGCTTTCCCCCACTCTCTTCTGCTAAGTCCCTGCTCAGTGCTCTCCCCCACTCTCCTCTGCTAAGTCCCTGCTCAGTGCTCTCCCCCACTCTCTCCTGCAGTATTGCACATGCAAAATGGTGGCTTAAATGCCCAACCCAGTGCACTCTATATCCTCCGCAGAAGTGTGAGAGGAGTTCATGCACTTCACCCACGGTGGTCTTGGCATAGGTAAGGGCTGCACAGTGGTGTTGAAAGGGCAGTGGGTGAGTCCATCTTGGGCAGATAAAGAGGGGAGCTTAACACAGACCTGCATGTGCTGCATGGTGATGGTTCACTAATCACTTGTACAGAGCTGAGAAATGGAGTCATCTTATGTCAGACTAATGGAAGACTGACTCCATGATCAACAGAAATTATTTTATGATTCAATTATATTAATTTTGACTGATTTTGTTTAGGCCATCTCAGAAATCGTTTAGGTCTATGTGGCATTAGCTATAATCCCATATATCCTCTTCACATGGGTTTAACAGGGAGAGTCTTAGTTTATAACTCTGTGAAGACTTCCTTTGCCCATTAAGGAAGACTTTTACCATACATTACGTTACTCAAAGAAAGTTTCATCCCTCCAATGCTTATCTTTTCTGCTCTCCAAATCCTCTAATCCACCAGCACAGAAAGCCATACAGTGATCAAAACAGCAACAAAATTTTTCCTTTGCAATTTAGCTCATCCCCATCTGAGGGTACCGTATACTGGAGCGAAGAACAGAGCTGCCCCCTACTGGACATTAACAGCACTGCATGCAGCTGGTCTGCAGCTTCTTATATTAAAGGTGATAACTGAGAGCGCAGGGATGTCCTCGCAGAAATGACGGGATACCCAATGAGCCAGCAGAACTGAGAGCAAGGTTATCCTGTTGTTCTTTATTAGAAAAGAAATGGTCAGATGATTTTTTGACGGCATTGAAAATTAAACACAAAACATAATGTGAAATTCACTATTTTTACTGACAGCATGTTGGCACCACAGGAAGAATTTGAATGCATCAACACACAGCTTTAGACCAAAAACACGGCAGTACTGGAATTCAGGGTATTCAGGGTACAGCACAACAACTTACACAACTGTAGCACCACACAAAAATCATAAGAAACAAATAATTTAAATGCACGATCAATCAAAGAACACAACTGTTATCTGTGGACTTCCTCCTTCATAATCAAAATAACCTACGCCTATGAGTTGAGTTGACAGTCATTTTATTCATTAATGTCTGACTATTTTTCATGTACTGACACTGCGGAAACAATATAATTGAGTTGTACTGAGAAAATTATGGATTTTAAATCACAATATCAAAGACACACAAAATCAAATGGGAAACAGAACAAGACAAACACAAGACAATTTATGTAAAATAACAAATCGGTCCGTTCTTTGAAAAAACTGGTTTTCATCTGATGTGTCGAATAACAGTCCAAGGGATGACTCCTTATCCACAGTAAATATAAACAGATCGTCTTTTTACCACCAGATAATCACATCCATTCCCTTTTCTTTTCTAACAGAAACAGAACACGGCTTTTCACATAAGCACATCGGCCCTCCTTCCTCGTTGGCAAGTGAAGACGCCAAAGTTTTATCCGAGCGGTCCACAGTAACACTCATGTTTATGTTGCCACAGGATTGAAAGAAAAACACAGATGCAGTATCAGAAAAATGTTCTTTTGTCAAAGGAATAATCATTGTTGTGCGATATTTCACCTTATGTTCAACAATATAAAATGTTATATTTCTTTAATAATCATATGGCTTTGCCTCGTTTTGGTTTTTGCATTTATTGACCAGTATAAGAAAATAAATTTGTGGCTCACAGTAAGACTTTCTCATAATAAGACAGTAATCTGTAGTAATAGCCCCACCCACACTGATAGTTCAACGAATAGAGAACTCTACAGCCACTTCCTGCCAGCTGTCGTGAGTTCCCGATCACCACATAAACCTCTGTATTTCAGTGCTGTCCGGCCAGTGAAAGGTCTTGTTGATGAATATGTAGAGGGTGGCGATGTTGACGGCGGTGTACAGGCCCAGCTCTAGGAGCAGCCGGGACACTGAGGGCAGGGGGATGTGAACACGGTACAGCAGGTATGGGAGGATGAAATAGCGGAATTCCAGAAGCTTCTGCGGAACGGTGGCTGCAGTCAGACAGGCCAAAAACGCCAGGTTCCAGAACAGAGACTTGGACTTCAGGGATTCGAGGAAGTTCCAGGTTGCAAAGACGTACCCTGGCACCAAGAGGAAGCGCACCAGCTCGTGCCTCTGGATCACCTTCCTCCACACGTAGAATGGGTAGTGCCTGTTGTCAGCAAGCAGGTACTTGTGGACGAAGGTGAATTTCCACACCAGGAGCAGAGACACAGCGGTAAGGAGGAGGTACGTCAGCGGCTGCTTCTTCAGGGAGTGGAAAAAACTCAAGAGCCTGCGGTAGGAGAACGATGCAGGGCCTGAGAAGAGCAGCGTGAAGGAGAAGAAGTAGAAGAGCTGGGGGAAGTTAAGACAGGCCTCATGGCTGGTCCGGTCCCCCACCACGATGCCACCGTTCAGGATGATGAATGCCAGGAAGCCCACAGCCACAATGGCGTATGGCCAGGCCGCCAGCAGCACAGACTTCACGTTGCTTGCGGTTGTGACAAACTCCAACAGGAAACGCATCACCTTCCCTGCACCTGCCAGAGAGAACGGGACCTGGGACGGCCATTTCTCCTCTTTCTTCTTGGACTGCTCAGTCTTCCAGCTGTCGTCCAGCTTCTGGGCGACCACGGTCCCGGCGCAGTACACCACCCAAATGATGTTGGTCTGTCGGAAGAGGATGGCACAGCAGCCCAGGAGGGCGGCGGCCTTATGACTGCCATACAGGGACATCAGGTAGGTGAACAGGGCGAAGAAAGTAGAGCCGGCATCAGTGTAGTAGAGAAATGTGAAGAAGTAAAGCACGGGGAAAGTAGAGAGACATAAGGCAGACAGCACTCTGCGTGACGCAGCTCGAGTCTGGAATGAAAAACACGTCAAACATTAACTTAGCACATTTGAATAAATATGAATTTGGAACTCATATTGAAAATAAATATTATTATTTCTATACTTTCTTACATTCCTTTATATAACCTGTATTTGGTTGCACATTAGAAATGTACAAATAAATACATTGTATAAAGTTTTCTTGATGGGATGAAGGGTCGAGACTATTATAAAAACCCTTTAAAGTCTCCAAATGACTACAAAATATTGAATTCTGCATATGCTACAAGGATTCTGCAGATCCAGTTAGAGTCCCAGTTACAGTGGAGTACAATTAAACGGATATAACACCGATCGGGACCTGTACTTATGCACTTATTCAGAGAGGACTATGACCTTGTCTTTGAGGTGCAGTTTGCATATGATGAGATAGAGGAGATAAAGATTTCCGCAGTTGAAGAGCAGGTTGACGAACCGCAGCATTCCGGTGGAACACACCACCCTCCCCGTCCATCCAGCTAACCACACCAGAGGTTTTATTACCCCTACAGACACCAAATACAGGCCAGGGAGAGTGGTGATCATGGGGTCCCACTAGAGAAAAAGACGACACATACATTATTATTAATAATAATACTCAATATTCATATGGGTATTTAACCATTTAGCTGTTTATAATACAGCACTTTAAACAGCGAGGTGTTAGTTTCACATCTATATCAGTACAGTGTACGCGCATGCACGTAACTGAATGGATGCACAACCGGACGGGCAAACATTTTGATCAGACTTTCGGAACATTTCTGACTACCACCGAGCAACAATGAGTTATGAGTCCATTCTGACTGTGCTAGACAGGGACAAACTAAGCTGAACGTCCGACGGAGAACACAGCAGGCGAATAGCTAACGTTACATACCTCGCTGAATTTCCCATCACAATATTTCTGGGCCTGTGGTACGTGAAATATTTCGTCCATATACGGATCCCTTTGCTCTCGAGTAATTTTTGAGAACAGAAGACAGGAAATCAGAAAGTTTGCGCTACATAGAGCAGTAAAAGCGTACCCTTCAAATCTCTCCATCATTGTACCAACAATCAAATATAATTAAATTGATACAAATGAACAGTCACCAGCACTTTAACATAACAGACGACGGTAAAGCCAGTCGCTAATCTATCGTAGCTAACTAGCGATGCATCATAATCCGCTAAAGCAAAGCATCGCTTTGATACAGCTCAATGAAGACATTTTTACTCGCAAAACCTCAAATGACGCGTCCATCCATGTTACATCTCCCGTAATGCAACGATGGTAACGTACGAATAGTTCCCACAATCACACTTTTGTGGAGTCATACACAGTGAAACATACATTCACAAGTTAACATAAAACGTGCTATTAAATATACACACTTAATTTAAATTAACCCTCCTTCCTCAAAAAGTACGCCATTTATTGTGTTTTAATTGGGAGGAACTTTTCCGAGGCTTTCGTTGTGTCACATAGTTATTGCTCCCCCATAGACCTTTCACTCGTTACTCAAACCAGCAAATGCCCAAATAAAAACTAGTTCTACAGAAGACTGATGACAGCTTGCTAAGTAGTTACTGAAGACTTATTTAGAAATGCACCTGACTCAAACGCTGGAACTGTTTCCTGGTCACGTCGTGACACAATTGTTGTTCAAAGATGTGAAAAATGCTGCAGAACTGAGGAAAAGTGCCATGGCAGGAGAGATACCTGGAGCTTTGATAAACCCGTCAATGGTGAGTTTTGATATTCTGTATGTGTGTGAGGGAAACGTTTGATTGTGAGTTATGTGCGGTTAGATGAGCGACCTACAGAAAAATATTGATTCGTACATTAATCTTTGTTCTGTTATAATACTGTTATGAATGCCAATGCGTATTTTTATGTTCCTCCCGTCCTCTGATTACTGTCTGACGTTGGTCTGTGTCATTGAATACCCAAAAGCTCTCGGGAAATCAATGGAAGGAACTTCACAACAGTTTTTGTGGCTCTCCATTACTGTGCATTCGTTGTTTTAACAGGTCGTTGATCCATTCCAAGTCCTCGTAGCCACCAATAAAGCACTTCACTTGCAGAAGGCTGGAAAGATGAAAACAAGGACTCTGTACTCTGAAATTATATTTAACCTTTCACCCACAAATAATGTAAGTCAGATATGATTTAATAGAAGGTTACATTTGTATATTTTTAATTATATTTATATTTACGGAACCAGGAAAAATCTGTTAGAAAATTAATTGAATTGCCAATGAAACATCGTGAGACGTGTGGATAACTATATCTGACGTTTTGTGTTTTCTCTTTAGATATCAGAGGCCTTCAAAAGGTTTGGAATCTCAGACAGTGACGAGGCTGTTCAGGTTGTTCTCGTTCACACTGAGGAGGAGAGGACAAACACGGATGACATTCTGTCCCGGGTGGACGGCCAGCAGATCCCAGTGGATCGCGTCTCCAGTTTGAGTGACACTGCAAAGATTAAGAAGGTATCGGCATATTGCTGCTCTCTTTTCCAGCCTCTAGAAGGCTCCAAATTATTATTTAAAAAAAAAAAAAAAAGTTTAACGTAATTTATCACTTGTTGCAGTCATTTTCACATTCATATTGTCCATTTTAAATGTAATGAACCATGTTGTTACATGAAGCCTTTAGGTCACTGCCCATCAAAAACTCAGCTGAATTGTGTGTTGCAGCTGTACAAAGTCACCCCTCAGGAGGAGGCCTGTGGGAGCCTGTTGGATGCTGTCATCTGCAGGATGGCCACCAAAGATGTCTTATAAACAAAAACCACCATATATTAGGGGTTTATGGAAATGAATACATTCTTATGAACCAATATGTTACTCTCTGCTTCTTATTAATTGAATAAATGCACTGTATGTTCTTTTTTATGGAGACATGTATTAATTGTCCTTTAATTTTGAACTCATTCATGTTTTAGTTTGATGTCCTTCTTTGTACATCAGATATTTATGAATGACTCTTTTTTTATATGAAAAATTGGTAAGCTCATTATTGCAATCAATGTCAATAAGACCATATCCCAAAATTCTGTTCTAGGTGTTTCTAGTTCACTAACACTATATCCAGAGGAGTCTGCTTGGCAATGTATGAACAGCCAAATGTAACAAAATCTTCATGGATCATCACTACCTCACTGAGTTAAAAGCTGGATAAACAGTACAGCTTTAGGATAAATTTCTCAGTCAGAGCTTCAGCATCATAATTTGCATGATGACAGTGGGCTGCACTTTATACATCAACATGAGGTCATGCTGTTCTTGGGCACACTTGTAACTTTTAGGGGCGATTATTTAATATTGAACTTTGCCAGTGAATGATTCTCAGGGTCCTTGACAATAACTTTGTCCAGGAAAGTCAAGTGGTCACATGAGGGAACATGAGCCAAATTATAAAAGGAACAAATAATGTTAAACCTCCGTTCTGGGGGGTATGCTTATGCTGCGCAATTCATCCATTCAGCCCACCGCTTCTCCCGTAAGTCAGCTGATCTGGGCTTATTGCACTGGAGGTTTGCAGAAATTAAACATCTTACAAAGGTTCTGTATTGCAGAGCATGATGGGAATGTTCTGACCTCCACTGCTGGCCAGTGCTGTGGCCAGTCATGCTTTAGCAGTTACCCTTTGGGGGTTTTTACTGTCATACCAGAGATATATCTGTGTGATTAAGTTCTTTCTGCAGCTATGATTTTAATTTTAATGGGATTTACCTTAAAGCCAGTTCTGAGCTCTCCTGTCCAGCTTCTGCAAACATATGCTTGTGATTTTCAAAAGAATGTGATTGCAAGCAAGTTGAGCTTTTATGAGAAGCTGTGCTAAAAATTAATTGACTTGGATGTACATGTTTGATAATTCACAGTCAACCACTGAGCACAGTTTGGACCACAGGATTTATGATCTTTAATCTCTCTTGGAAGAAAAAGACTGCACTTTTAATTTCATGGGTAAAAATATTTACAGGATTTAAAAGCATCAGAGATCTTTACAATGAGAGCACATCAGAACACACAGATGTTAAAGATGCTCAACATTTCTGAGGAAAGGAACATTTCACGAATACCAAACTATTCTGATAAATATACATGTATCTTATATACACGGAATAGGATATAAATATACAAAGTCCACATAGTGTTCTATTAACAGATATAAGAAAGCTATTACAATCACAAATCAGTGGCAATACCATCCTTGTGCCGACGCATCATACAGCACTGACACCAAACACATACTGTAGGTGTCCTCGTCTCACTTCTCCATTTATTTGCTGTGCGTTCTACAGTGATTGGCGCGGCTAATCTTAATTTATTATAATTTTTTTACTTGTGGCTTTTCAAAATGGTGATTACACGGCACGATTTTGTGGCAGGATAATTATATACAGCCAATCTACAGCTCATATTTCTGGACAAACACAAGGAAAGCAGTGTGCACACATGACGGGAGCTATGTTACTCACAGATATACAAGCTATATGTATACGAAGATGAGTAGACGGGCGCGGCGCGCGTTTGGACAGACGGATCGGCCAGGACTACAAGTCTGACTCTGGGATGTCGGGCATGTTGGCCATCAGATACCCGATCCCGTAGCGGCCGTTGGGGGTGGGGTCGGCATCCAGGCCACCGCTCTGCTTGCGGTAGATGCTGTTGCCGGGTGTGGGGGAGGGCGCCTCACTGCATGGTGACTTCCCGCGGATCAGGCTGGCGTCGTCGTCCTCGTCCAGCGCGACGCTGTCCTTGATGATCCGACCCTTCCTGTAGGACACCGCGGAGAGCCCGCGCGCGCTGTCGTCCAGCAGGTTGAAGTAGCGTAGGGCGAAGACTATGGGCACTGGGAGAATGGCCATGACTGCCAGCGAGACGCACACCGCCAGGCCCCAGGCAGGGTAGCTCCGGGATCTCTCCTGAGCCTGGGACAGAGACGCACAGCGTCAGCACAGGTGATCAGCTCTCGGCCTTCAGCCAGCGACCTCACAACAGCAAATATGCAACTTAATTCAACCAAAGCCTCGTTCATATTCTGCAGAAAAGTACGGTCTGTAGATCATCCAGGCTGTTTGTGGGTATGACACAGCTGCTTTACTGGCAGAGAAAGCACCTTTGACCTTTGTTAGTAACCTGGTTTATGAAGGGGGGACACTCAGCGAAGATGCGACTGCACAGTTATAAAAAGAGCTTGCTATCTACTCTCAGACAGAGGTTTGTCATGGGAAGAACCCAGTGGCAAGCCCTTACTCAGTTCATTTTTATTCTCAGAACCCCTTCTTTAGTTGTCACCGCTGTCATACAGAATGCTCTTAGGAATTTCCACAAACTGCATGTGTGTTCCATTACGCACCAGCTCCTCGATCCAGGCGCTGTAAGTGGGCGGAGTCATGCCCAGCTGGATCATACTGGCCGCCAGCAGAACCAGGAGCACCAGAGGAGTAATGTACTTCCACATGTAGTAATAGAACCGGATCGGAGAGAATCCCAGCATGTCTTTCAGATCTTCAAAAAACCTGTTTCAAAAGCAGTGAAAACATTGGTGAGGAATCCTAACATGGAATCTCAGGCTACCAGTATACATAGTACATACTTAAGTACTGCCCATGGCTGTTACCATGGTAGCCACATTTTATGTACACATTGAGGGTTGCCTTGGCAATACTTTACTATGTGCTATATCTAACAGTATAGTTAGATATAGTAGGAAAAAATGTAATCTGCTATATCATTCTAGATGATCAATCATGGTTTCTCAAAGGCTTGGGAGCCGTAACCTGACACACTGCCCTATGGAGAGGTCTGGTTCAGACTTCATACAGTGCTTTACCCTCTCTTGATAGCAGGGAACTAAAAGCCGAGCTGTGCTGAAAGGCCTGTTTCCATTAATATGCTGTACTGAGTTCTCATGTTCCTCTCCCGTTCTTACTTGTCAATGCCATAGACCCAGGCCACTGCCACGTTCTCCAGGATCACCACCATGAGCAGCGGAAGGGTGGCGGAGTAGTCATCAAACATGGTCACAAAGTAGTTCCCCGAACGCTGGACGAAGAGCAGGCCGATGCTGAAGGCCATGACACAGCACCCCACTGTGGCCCGGAGGAGCAAAGGCAAGTGAGCATTAATACCACTGAGCCCAAGAATACATTCATCACACCACAGCTACCACACAACTATGCAATCCCTCACCACAGACCCTTCTAAAAAACCTTTTTTCCATTAATTAAAGCCAGAAAATGAGATTGAGCTGAAAGTTTACAATGCAAGTCATGGCTGTGAGTTTAATGGAAAACCAAGGCTGGGATTCAAGTCTTCATTTTTATTTATTTTTCTGTTTGATGGTGGTGGCAGGATGTCACCCTGGCCCCGCCCACCTGTAAGGAACTCCTTGCGCACTTTGAAGGTGTCGGTGATAGGTGTGATTATGCCCTCTATGGTGCCGAACATGCTACCCAGCCCCAGGTTCACCAGCATGAGGAAGAACATGACCGACCAGAAGGGCGAGCCCGGGAAGTGAGTCATGGCCTCGGTGAAGGCGATAAACGCCAAGCCGGTACCCTGAACAGCCTGCAAGACCACATCAGCAGCAAGAACGTTATCAACAGCCACTTTCACAGCCGCTTATCACACCAATGTGACAGCGCAGTACCTTCTTTGTACCACTAGATGGTGCAGAAGGCCTTTTCTTTTTTTTTTCTCATGAGGATTCCACTCTGATAAGACTCTCACCTTGTTCAGCTCGTCCTCAATGTTGCAGGAGTCCAGGCCGAGACGCGAGTAGTCGCTCTCTTTCACACCCCTGATGATGTCAGTCATTAGCGTGTAGTCCTCCGGTGTCACATGGGAGAAATCAATGTGCCGGGGGATCAGATCCTGGCTAATTTCATTACCCAGAAATCCCACGATTTTCTTTGTGTTTCTGGATTTTTATAAGATACACACCATTAAAACACACTGCTCTTCATATTCTGTATAAGTCACATTACAGGAGGACATATTAACCACATTATAAGAGTTATTTGAACATTGAACATATTGAACAAGGACTTCCACATTTAATTCTTAAAAGAATGGTACAAACACTATAAAGATAAAAACAATTGGACAATACTGGTTATGTTGTCATATATATCATATAAGTTCATATATCTCTACAATATATACAATTTCAAAACGTGCTTCACGCGAACAATACAACAAAGTCAGGAGAGTAGCATTTAGCACAGCCGTCAGTAGCTCATAGCCTTGTAAAAACCCTGTCTTGAACACCTATTTCATTCACACATTTGCTGCGTAAAGTGTGTTGTGCTTTAATCACTGATTTTCAGGAAAAAGGACAAAAGCATTCATCAAACACCATCATTATCCAGGCATCGCTGCAAACTGACTCTAAGTTTCTGTTTATTTTCTGGGTGCAATAAACAGAGAGAACTGAAATGAGCTGTGAGCTCAAGAGGATTCTGGGAAGCCTGCTGCGTGTGCTTCATCTCACAACAGAGGGAGTCTAGAGTGTTGTTCTTGCTGCGTCTCGCAGGCTGATACTCACAGTGCGACACACTTGGTGTTCATGATGTTGGCCTTGAACCCCAGCACGGCGAACACCACCAGCGTGGCAAGCACCGAGGTGAAGAGGTTGATGAAGGAGACGAGCACAGCGTCGAAGTGGCAGTTGTTGTCGCGCTTGTTGAAGCTGGAGAAGGCGATAACGCCGCCGAAGCCCAACCCCAGGGCGAAGAACACCTGGGTGGCCGCCTCACGCCATACCTTAGGCTCCAGCATAATCTCCAGCTGCAGGAGGAGAACAGAGGGGCCTCAATGCTACGCCAGTCAAACACCATCACCTCACTTCAGAGGGTCAGACCACATCACTGTGGGTAAATTCTGCTCATTCTGAATGGCAGAGTATTAACCCTACACCTTCTGAGCTAACCCTAACCCTCCAGCTCTTGCATATTTATTGGTGACACCTGGAGCAGGTGCCGCCATTGTGTTAGCGCCAATAATATCATTTTCATAGCAGATATTGTTCTTCACGGGTGCAACAGCAATTCATTTTCTGTGGAGGACACAGTCACAAACTGGAGACCTGAGAAGCAGACCCTCTCTGCTCTGAGGGAAGGTGCTCATTCACATGCACCTGTTACACTGTAACACACACCTGTTACACTGTTTCACACACTTGTTACACTGTTACACACACCTGTTACACTGCACAAATAAAAGGGAATTCCCCATTATCAATGAAGCACAGAGTGCATTAACACACAGCGGGAGGAATGACTGCTTTGTCACACATAACAAAAGTAATATATAAGAATCCATAACCACAAAACCTGCTGTGTCACTCTCTAAAGCCCCTGACGTGTTCACCCAGCAGAACCTGCTCTGTCAGGGGACTCACTGCAGCTGCGTTAAAATTCAATTTTACTCCATTTCATATTATATGAATACCTGGACTTGATCAATATAAATCATGTTACATCGCTATGGCAGCTAACTTTGATCAGGCTTCCAAAAATCATTCACCTTCATTAAAGTGCTGTATTACCTGAGGTTACAATCCGCTATAATATTATTGGTCACACTGCGGTTATATTAAATAAAGTGAGAGGCCTGGACCCACCGTGTGCTGGTCCCTGTAGCAGAGTAAAGGATTGGTGAAGGTTTGGTGATGGATTAACTGAGCCTGGCTGCTGGGCATTGTGGGTGTGACCCCGTCTCCATGGATACTACTTACCTTGGGCGTGATCATGTGACGAATACCGTCAACTGAACCGGTCAGGAGGAGGGCCCTCACCAGGAAACAGATCAGAACCACGTAGGGGAACAAAGAGCTGAAGTACATCACCTGCAGGACAGGGAACCACAAAACAAAGGCAGCACTGTCAAAGATGGGGCGGGAATACAAAACACCCCAAAATAAACAGCGCAGTCAAAGACCGGCTAGGAACCTAAAAATACACACACCACAGTCAAATATGGGGCAGGAACCACAAAATACAAACATTGTAATAACTGCACTTTGTATTCCTTTTGGTATTGCTGAGGTTTCAAATTATGCAGCAAAAATAACTTTTATATTTCTAGTTGTCATAACAACACCTAAATATGTACAACAATAACATCAGAATTTATTCTGAGTTTGCTATAAATATGAATAATGTCATAATAATAATGTTTCAGGGAGTGAATAAAAACATTTACAAACCATGCTGGCTTATAAATAAAAAAATGACTATCACAAACCTCAATTCCTGCATTCATTTCCTAATACCAAAAATAACTGCCATTTTGTAAAAAGGTGTCCCATTGTTACCTCTATAAATGCATTCCCTTGTTACCATAGTTACATAAATATGTGTTGTGACAAAAAGTGGAGCCTGAGTGACAACCACACAATAAAATGCTGAGAATATAGTTATGTGCGGAAACCCAAACTGCCTGCAGAGACAAATGAATCTGCTCATATCTGAGGGAAGAGGCCATTTTCCTTGAAGGAAGAAACCAGGAGGATCATTCAATTACAAATCCAAGGCACACAGTGTGTGTGTGTGTGTGTATGTGTGTGTGTGTGTGTGTGTTACCTCAAACCGCAACACCACTAGGATGTTTTCACATTAGATTACTGACCAAGTGCATGCAGAAGTTTTCGCAAAGCTTGAGATGCTCTGGCCATTTGGAATCTACTCAACGTTACACAGCAGGGTGTTTACCCAGCAGAGCGTTGAAGAGGTGAAGGTTCGGGCTGAGTCCAGCGCATGCCCCCCACACACACACTCACATTCACCTCCATGAGGATCACTGATAGACATTTTCTCATAAAGCACTAAAGACAGGACAGAAGTCAGGCTTTGGTGAAGATGAGGAGAGGCTCTGGGATCAGGCTCACGAACCCCTGACCCCCTTTCCCCGAAAACCTCCCCCTAACGGCAGGGCTCCCCTCTCGCTGTGCTCAGTCTGTTCTCACTCGCATCTCCAAACTCTGATAAATCTGAATGGTTGTGAAGAAAAACACCCTTTTAAATGTGTGTGTGTGTGTGTGAGTGTGTGTATGTGTTTGTGTTATTACAGCTAAGCAATGGGGTGAAAATGGAGAGATGTTCAAAGACAAAGAAAGACGAAGGTCACAAGGAAAAAATAATGTCATGGCAAATACGTTTTCAATGGGCTATATCACTGTGCGTTTTGTACAGAGGGAACTGTACAGGTCCTTATATCCTCTGAGTGTCCAGGCTGTGCTTTGACCCTGACATGAGGAATAATGGGGTTTCACAGATAGCTGGGACAGGTGTTAAACCGGACAGAGGATAAATGCAGGGCCAGGATCAGAGGATCCTATTGGAGGTGCCTCTTATCTGGAGCACATGAAAGGAGGAAAGAGGAGGCTGTTAGGCCCTATCACAGGGAGCTGTCTGTCTGTCGCTGCTCTTATCTGGCTGCCTGTTTTTAGCACAACTAGAAGACCTGTGTCAAGAAACTGAAATTTACCACACACACACGCACTCACACCCACACGCACTCACACTCACAAACACACACAAACACACACACACACACACACACACACACACACACACACACACACACACACACACACACACCCACGTACACACACACTCACACACACAGACACACATGCATGTGTGCGCATGCATGCAAGCACACACACATTCACATACACACACATATACACAATGCACACACACAGTCCCACAAACAGGCACACAAACCAGACTCCTTCATGTGATCTTTTCTGAGGCACTATTCAGCACAGAGGGTTCATTTTAAACCCCAGGTTGCTTTAGCATAGCAGAACAAAAAGCACTTGCAACAAGGAAGGAGCTGACCAAGTGACAGGTCATGACAAAGCCCTTGTGAAGGACAGATAGCAATGATCACATGGCAGGGAGAAAACCCAGCGTCCCACTCATGATAATTACTCCCAGAAAGTTAGAGAGAGAGATATACTCCTGTGAGTTAATCCATCAGGACACTGATACTCATGCTAAAGTCATCCCTGCCCCTGAAGCTCAATCAGGCACAAAATCACATGAAGCAGCCCAGCACCAGGCTCCAGATACTTACACTTACAAGCAGTTAGACATTAAAGATGCCTGTCAGGCCAAATCATTGAAAAGAGGATGTGAATTTCAAATCTGGAGCACTTTTCAAATCTTGAACCCTTTTATCTTTCCTCATGATTGCTCTCATATCTTCCAGCTATCATACCTGCCATTTTTGTCAACATTTTAAAATAAAAACCAGAATCCCAAATCCATTTACCCACCATTTAAACTCTGATACCTGTTGAAGGATTAGTGCGTTACACTTTAGCCAGTCTCTCTCAGGCACCCCTCGCAGGCAGGAAATATTACTGCCTTAGACTGCCTTACCTTGTATCTGCTTGTGTACGGATGGCATTGATATTGCCCTGCAAAACTATTTCAAAACCTTGTTGTAGTCCAAGATAGCAGGTGTGTTGTAGTTCAGATAAAGCGACCATTTGAAGCACAGACCTGCTGTGTGCTGGAAGGAAGGACTGCTTCAAAACCAACAGGTCCTTCAAACAAAAGCCAGCGAATACCTGTGAGAGGACAGTTCATCTGCTCTTCAGTTTAAGCTTATGAGCGACCCACTTCATTTTAGGAAGACATGGGGGGAATGAACACACATAAAGCACATCAGAAGCAGTCAGGTGTTGAGACCATGCAGGCTTCGTCTTTCACTTGTGTGGAACAATGTGCACTGTGAAAGTCCGTCATGGCCAGGATTCAGGCAATATTTCTGCTTAAATATGACATGCCATTAAAATGCAAAAATGTTGGCTGCAGCCATCAACATGCCAAACTGTGTTTGTGAAGACAAAAACAAAGACACACATTTACACATGAGCTGTACTGGTGTACCCTGTCTGACCAGAGGGAGGCGCTCTCCTCACCTTTCCTGAGGACTGGATGCCCTTGATCATGGCCAGGCACACCAGCGTCCAAGCCGCCAGCAGGCAGACACTCATCCTCCAGTTGAGGCCCCCACCGTCGGAGATGGAGTCGGAGATGTCCAGGGCCACACGGTACCAGTAGTATGTGGTGGCTGAGCTTTTCTCACACTCAGGTGCCACATCTGCGGGACCAAACACATTGACCAAAACCTCACTTCCTACTTCAAACACATTGACCAAAACCTCACTTCCTACTTCAAACACATTGACCAAAACCTCACTTCCTACTTCAAACACATTGACCAAAACCTCACTTCCTACTTCAAACACATTGACCAAAACCTCACTTCCTACTTCAAACACATTGACCAAAACCTCACTTCCTACTTCAAACACATTGACCAAAACCTCACTTCCTACTTCAAACACATTGACCAAAACCTCACTTCCTACTTCAAACACATGAACCAAAATCTCGCTTCCTTCTTCAAACACATCGACCAAAACCTCATTTCCTGCTTCAAACCCAGCTCCCGGCTCTTAGCACAGGAAAAGGTTACTCTAGGCATCCTTCACACATTATTATGCTTCACACATTTAGTAATATACTATTGCTGTAAATATTACTAATAAAAATAGCAGGACTGACAGTTATAATTAGTGTATTACTGTCATACTACCATACATTTACTTCATTAAACTTGCACAGCCCAGGGTTTACACAACACTCACTACACAGCTGGGAACACTTTCTGAACTTATCATGGTACCTTAGTCAGTGAGTTAAACTGGAATACACTTACAGGTTGCAAGTCCAGTTCTTTGATCACCATGTCAGTATCACTGTGCCCAGATTTATATTAATTATCTATATTATGACTGCAATGTAGTGTTTTAGCACAGTTATATTTCAGCTACACAGAATATTTTATGTGATATGTGTTTGTGTCACTCTGCATTTGCAGTATTAAGGTCCCATTCTGTCTCACATAGGCTTGTGCTGTTTCCACCCGATTCTGTGTTACATGTGTGTGTATGGTTCAGCATGAACATTATCTTACACGTGCTGGTTTTGTTCTTGACCAACGGGCACTCGTGCCAGGGGAGAGGCTGCTGGAAGGACTGGGAGAAGTAGAACAGGCTCCATCCGATGATGACGTTGTAGTACAAGGCGACAAAGAAGCAAAGCTACAGAGACAGAACCACAGACCAAAAATAAAGGCCGACAAGAGCTACAACATGAGAATGCAAACTGCAACACAAGTAAGCTGGTGGTACCAAACAGTCATAAGTACATCACAGCTAAAATGGCAAACAGTATTATTCATAACATTCATATCATTAATGGTATCAAGCAAATATAAGTGGCAAGGGCAAGTTAGATCATTTTTTTTACTTGTACATTTTCATTTACTTATACAAATGTATATTTTTTGAATTTACAGTCTCCGCCCACAGATAGGCCCCTCCCCCCTCACCATGCAGCTGGTGAATCCGATTCCCCCCAGGTGGGGACAGATGTAGTTCCAGACCCCGATACTACCCCGGCGGATCCGCTGCCCAACGGCCAGCTCCAGGAAGAACAGCGGGATTCCGATCAGCACCAGCAGAATCACGTAGGGCACCAGGTACGCTCCTGCCATTGGACAGAGGTCACATGCACATTGGCTGATTGGACAATTTCCATTTTTGGGCTAGACTGTGGCCCGCTCATTTATCACGAATAATTTGAGTTCTCTGTTTGTTTCATGTGTAAATACCTGGCGCAGAAAATGGACTAGACGGTAATCTCAGCTAAAAATTTTTGGTTGCCAGAACATTCTTAAAACGTTAGGGCAAATGTTTCTACGATGTAAGTTTGGTCCAGTTTTCTTAGTGCTCCTTCAATGTTATAAACCTTAAATATTTTCTTGTGACCTTGACAGAGCTTGTTTGGGACATTCTCATTATAAAATCAGGTAAAAACCCAGTGAGAACATGACCACAATTTTTCCAAAAGTAAGATTTCATTATTAACGTAAAATTCCCTGATTCAGGTGTGATGGTATATGCTAAAGTGCTGAAATAAACGACAATTTTCAATCAGAACATCAACATCCACGAACGCGCTCATGGTGGTCAGCAGGTCATCGCAGCATGGAAGATCAGACAGTCACTCACAGGGCTTTGTGTGAATCTGTCCAAGCGGCAAATGGCTTAGCTGGGGGCAAGCCATTTTGCACAAGCGCCTGGCGCAGCTTAATTAAATCAAACCTACCTTTCTGACCCTGATAAATATAATTAACTGCTGATGGCATTATAACAAGTGCTCAGTGTTGCTAGGCTGCATCACCAAAAGAAGACGTCAGAATGTAATTACTGAGGTAATATTATGCACACTGTCTCCGTTACTGGGGTCACTGTGGTTATTTTTTATCTATCTGCCACACAAAAGAAATACTAATACTCTCTATGCCCCACTAAGTCCCACAGTTACAACTTTGCTTAAGCAACTTTGCCAATTTTGAATAACTGGCACTTCTAGAGCCCTTAAAATCTGCTTTCTAAATAACCATAAACCTTTCCCATAATTTACTTTTCAAATAAAATCATACTTATCAATCCCCTCAACATCTTGTTTCCCATGTCCACATCCAACAAAGTTTGAGCTCAAAGGCCGAACTGATCTGAGTTCAGCCATAACAGGTCTTACATATAATAAACCCAACTGGAAGGCCCACTCCAAAGAAAGATCACTCACCCTGTTATCATGGAAAATTCAATATTGCATAGAAATGGAAATCAAAATGAATGCTGTTCCAGTTTTTTTTTTTTCATTTATCAGTGTTTGAATAATGATGACAAACCAGGTTTTGAACATTACGTGAAGGAGAGCACCAAATTTTACATGTATGGAAAGTTGTTGAAGTTGTGTGATAAAATATCTTGGTTCGCCATGTCACTCACAGACCATGGTGGTTAGCTCCCAGCCTTTGAAACGTGAGAAATATTTGGGGATTGGGTAACTTACCCCCGCCGTTCTTCTGGCAGAGATAGGGGAACCGCCACACGTTGCCGAGTCCCACAGAGAAGCCGACCTGGGCCAGAATGTACTGCATCTTACTGTTCCATGCCGGCCTCTCCTCGTCCGAGTCACAGCCATCTTCAACGTCCCTGTCCTTCCCTTCCCGGACATCGCTGACGATGAGCGAACTCTTCTTGAACGCGTCGTCGCACGTGTCTTCGTTGGAAAGCAGATCTTTGACGGACTCTGTGACGTCATCGTCAAGGTCTCTCTTGACGACCTTGCTATTTTTGGGCATTTGAATAGCAATCAGGGATGAGGGGAGGAAAGGTCTCTCGGGTGGGTGTACTAGGGGAGATACTCTCAGTCAAGTCCAGCTCAGCTTTATAGCTACAGTGTGACGCAGACAGACACAAGACGTTTGCTCAGTTTTTGAAAAGAGTAGAGCTTTGGTCAAGTCTTTATTTCTTCATTATCACAAAATATCTGCAAAAAAGGGAATATCAATAAGACCCCGATATACTCTACTGGTTTTTGTCATCACAGAGCCGAATGTATATTTACACAACTTCAATTAGAAATGACAATACGTTACAAAACTCAAGGCACAAATGATGAAATATTTTGTTGGAAATTCATCAGATCTTTTGTAAACAATTTTTACAGCTTGATCTCAAACTAAGTGGCAAAATCACTATATTTCTTTAAAATGAAAGATACATCCAAAATATTGTCTACACTCTACAGTATGTAGCATGGAAAAATTGTAGAGAATTACAGTTTTAATTGTTAAGCGATATCAATGGGTAAAACACAACGTAGGAAGAAACCGCTCTGTTCTGTGCAGTGCGCACTCCTCACAAAACAACTCAAACTGCTGCAGCGCAGCAGACCCACGCACGCAAAGGTCTGGGGCATCTTCATCACTTCACGGACACAACCATTTTCATGCAACAAAACTCAACACTACAATCAAATCTTCAAACCTGAAATAACGAAAAATAGTGGATACATCCAAAACCAAACGCCACTTGCCAGCTAACATGGCACAGAGTCAGAATCGGCATCGCCACAGGGGAATCAGCAGCACCTGAGACCAGCACAGCGCAGTCTGATGTGTGAGTACAGGGACTAAAACAGCATTAACACGCAAAAGTAATTTCCTCCGAGAGCAAAACGTCTCCATCTCCCCACAGAAAAACATGCGGCGATGCCCAAACTGTGAACTAGTTTTGTTGTGGACATATGAAAACTCCGGGTCCACAAGTAAACAGCTGGTCTATGGCATTAAGGGAAAGGCCATTTCAAAAAAGAGCATATATATATTCATACATCTTGACGGCACTCGAATGCACGCTGCAATACAATTGCAATCGACGACAAATACTATTTTATGTCTAGTATTTGTGTATTTATAAATAAATTACTTGATTTTAGAGTTAACTTCAGTATCTTAGCCTTATAGTATGTGGGAAACGTCAACTGTAAAAATAGCTAACCAGATCTCAACCGTACAACAATGTGCCTCAAAATTGCGCACCAATAAACGTTTCACAGATGGGGTTATTAGAGAACATAACCTGCCTGCATTCATTTCAGATTTCATTGACCGTTTAATAATATTTAAACGTGCTGTAATATTTCTATTTGCATTGCGGATCCTGTGGTTAAAGGTGTAAAATAAGGATGGAAGTGTTCTAGAATATATCAATAAACTACCGAGCGGCGCAGCATGAGTCTGAGCTCATTTGCATACGAACCCAAACATCGTTGCAACGCCGCTGTCATTGCCAGGGAAGCACTTAAGACCAAACACAAACAACGCAGAAATGCTGCTATCATTGACTGTGATTTCCTCACTGCTTTCCTCTGGGTGGGAACATCGTTTTGATTCTACTTAAATAATCGTAAATGACACTACATTGCTGTAATATTGCAGAATACAGCCTGTCTCTTGCCATTCACGCGGTGGCTTGGTTCAGTGATTGCCTGGTTTCTATCACACCATCAAGCTTGAAAAAAAAAAAAAAAAAACTCTTTTCGCTATAAGTAACTGATAATACTGAAATTATAAATAACTAACTGAAGAGGATGTTCAACTTTATAACGAATCTCACACTGAAATGTGAAGAAATTCCATGCATTAAGAATAAATTACAAAGACAAAAGCCTGACTGTATGTAGTGTAAGAAATACAAATGATACCTATGAATGGCATCCATAAGATGCAGCGAAGGATTTCCTGGAACACACGTACTTTACTTTGGATCTTGATTAATTCCAAACATTCTGTTCTGTTATTTTGAATAAGCGTTCGCATTCTCAAGTACAAAGAAAACTACAGCACTTTATGAATCGGATACTAATATTAAAAAAAATCTCCCCTCAGTCTTTCTAGCAGCCATGAGGCGCATTTCATCATTTCACACATAATCACGGATGAAATCACTACATGAACAAAAATGATTAAAACAAGACGATGGTCTTTACCTTGGGAGATGATGCGGGAGAATGCTGTAACTTTTAAGGAAATCGGTGTTCCCCTTTTCAATTAGGTGTTTCCAGGAATCAAATTACCACATGCTCACATCGGACACCATCATTTGGTCCACTGAATTAGTTACGCCTGTGCTGTGCTAAGGAGACAGTTCGGTCGCCTTGTCTCGGAGTCTGACGGTACACAGAATTGATGCCAAATATTAGGGGTAGTGTGGTATTAATAATTTCTCCACTAAATCTAAATCAAACTACAAATCAATTACTCTCTTAAAATATTACGTTTTAGTACAATAATAAACCAAGTAAAATAACATATGTGTCATAAAACCACCCATTTAACTGTTTTCATGTACTAGTTGTTCTTATGACACCCCTATGTGCAGTTTGGTTTAGTCTACTATAACAAACGCTAAAGTCTCCCCTGAAGTAAAGTTTGTGTCGGTCAGTGGTGAGTTTTTACAGTTAATCTGAAGAGCACACAGTGTGCTTCACTCTTCTGGAAGACGAATTGAAATTTAATAATGGAAGACTTAGCCCCATTTAGATGTGGGTTAAATTCATCCTAACTTCTATCCCAGTGATGCCCACAAAATGTACTCTAAATTGCTTTTCTGATTCCACACGACTCTGTTGAGTTTTTTAGGCTAATTATATTTATTTTTTATGAGCCTGTAATAATAGTAAAAAAACATGCAGCAAAGCGTGGATAAATAATTTCGAATCTAGTTTTTGAAACAATAATGTTCCTTGATCGTGGCATTACTACGAGCGTTACTAGAATCCGTTACTGTAATCTGTAATCGATTGTAAACGGGTATTAAGTTAGAATTAATCGACTTAATTAGAGTTTATCTCAGTTTGATCAGTTTAATACTATGTCTTCATGAAAAACTGTAATTGTTCCAGAACAAGAAAAATATGGGTAACATGCGCCAGTGCAAATACGTAGGTAATCATATTAGTCAAAATAGATCTTAAATAAATAATAAATAAATCACCCGTGTTGACGTTTAACGCTTGCTCAAACCTGCTGCTTAGTTTAACATGAGAGAATCAAGTGACTAGACAAGAGGATTCCCCCCCGCCCCCCCGTTTCTCCACTCAGAGCCTAACCGAGCGCTCTGCAGGTAGCGTTGGTCGAACTAGTTTGTTGTAAGCATGCAGCGGCCTTTGGTCTATCGCCACTGCCTGCTTCCACCAACTCAGGAGTAAAATGCCGTGACACGTGACCTGTGACCCTGTCACGAGGTGACCAGCCTTCTTTGGACACTGCTGATGCACCACCAATTACATGACAAAGTCATAGCCACACATAACAAACACACCATTGTGTCAGTGTGACAGTGGGCTTTTTAAAATTTGACAGTGTTGCTCCCTACATTCGTTACACTGTTTGCAAGAGGGATGCATGAGAGAAGCACAGGCCTTACAGATGCCTGCGCATATGGATGAGAGAGAGAACCAGATAATGTATCTTCCCTCTTCCTGGAGGGAGGTTTCAGACAGAGAGGATTATTCTGTGGGTTTGCCATGAATTTACTCAGAGCAGACAGGGAGGTATATGAGGGTAAGTACGCATCGTCTGGGCTAATCTGTCATCTGTGAGTCACTAATATCTGCGGACCTCATTATACGCTTTGATCAGCTCTGAGGAAGGCCAAGCCAACCAATCCTTTGGGTCCTGTGAGGCTTTGAAGTGCCAGAATACATTACCTTAAAAAGAAAGACAAAAATCCTAAAAAACTGGATTATCTCAACTTTCGTTACAGTTTAGCCATGCTGAACTCCGGCTAATACACGGCACAGTCACTTCGCCCTAAAGATTCCACCCCAAATCTACGAATCAGAATTGGAACGACCATCAGTCAATTAAACTCATGATGAATGAAAACGTTTCATGTTGTGGCTCAAGGTCACAGACCCAAGGGGTCATTTCTGAGACTAGTCCCAGAACAACTCTGGTTGCATAACCTACACTAACATTAGATATTACATGCTGTTTGTGCTAATCTGAATCTATGAGAAGTGGCCAGCATGTAGTCTTTCACACTCGCATTGTATATAACAGGTCTCTGAAAAATGTATTTCACAACCCTTTGCCCTTTGGATGTCCACCTCAGCTGCATTAAGCAGCTAAAAGCAGACATTCCAGCTTGTAGTCCCATGAGGAGAAAGCAATAGGAAGTACACAATGTTCACAGCCTGAAGGCAGCTACAAGCACGCTTAAGTCTTTAGCATGTTGTGAATGGAGCCCTCAGCTGATGTGAGGGGAAGTGAAATCTCATGTGGAGACGCACGTTGTCCTGCCTGCCAGATCTACTGACGGAACCCAAGGCGAGGCCTGTCTCTAGGGCATGATGTTGCCATGGCGCAGCATTACCATGACGCCTCATGTGATGACCACACAGTTTCAGGTGGCTCGAGGACACGGCGCTGTCTCATGGGTTGTCATGCGTCCTCTTCCCCAGCATGCAATGGTCTGCCAGCGCACAATGAAAAAGCTAATTGTCACAGCGGCGCTAACGTCAGAGCAGATGCGATGAGGCCTCTGTGTTGTACACACATGCTGAATACGGCATTAGCCACTCTCAGTGCTGGTGCAATGACGCACTTTCGTTTCTGGAGGCTGTCTGCCTTTTTTCAGCTCTGTGAGAGATGTGTTTCTACTATTTTTAAACCACCATTTTACCCCACCAAACAGAGTTCTTAGTATTATGAATTTCTCACCCCACCTCTAGAACTTTATGTGAGTTTATGTAATTCGCCATGACAAGTGTGCATCATCCTATGTGTCACAGATATAAATTAGAATGTTTAACCTTTTTCGTTTGACTCAATGTTTAATGTTCATTGAGTGCTTAAGAGAGAATGCAATTTAGACAAGTTAAGTAAATGAAATTCAATACTCACAAGCATTCAGTTCTTTGTGAATCTTTTCACAGTTCATTTTCTGGAAGCACCTGTCTGAAACAGCTACTTAAATAGCCAGTGGAAAGCCATACCATAGTCTGGGAGCATTGATAGAGAATATGCAGTGTCCTTTGGTTTACAGACTTTAATAGGGAAATTAGCAAAACCTTTATTTTTCATATAACAAGTTGGGACACAGTTGACCACACTGCGCAGCTCATTTCATCAATACTTAGTTTTACTCTACAATGCAGTATACCTGCTATGTTGTGAATTACCCCTTCCATTTTGCTATGAAATATCATGCAATCCATAATCCTTAATCCTGCAGCTGTGAGAGCAGAGCAGACAGAATTATTGATTGTGTTTAACAGAGCATCACTGATATCTGGGCCAGTCTGCTGGATGTGTATCAGCAGCAAGAGTATCGTTCTTCACATTAATAGACTGATCGTTGATATGATATTCACATTAGCGTTCATTTCCAAATTGGTGATAATTTAAATTGATGACACTAGATGAAATAAACTGACGATTACCACATAATTATAAATATTAACTTCAATATTACTGTAAATAGCAATGCATGGTTATGACTTCTATATGTAATATTGGCCACAAATTACAGGATTATAGAAATCTTATTTTCTTATATTTTTCCAGAGTGGCAGGATCTGTGGAATTGTCCCTGACTGGACCCCAGCGATGTCAGTGGCAGAAATACTGAGCTTGGACTCCAGGAAGGTGATGGTACCTGACTCCACTGTGAGCTCACTGCGGTAAGACGCAAACCTGCCTCTCCAGGCTGACTACAGAGCGGCACAGACTCCACTGTGAGCTCACTGCAGTAAGACTCAAACCTGCCTCTCCAGGCTCACTACAGAGCGGCACAGACTCCACTGTGAGCTCACTGCAGTAAGACTCAAACCTGCCTCTCCAGGCTCACTACAGAGCGGCACAGGCCGAAGGTGCAGAGGTGTGCTACTGCTCTATGTGTCACCAAGTGGTCATATCACCCTCCATATTGTTTTTATTGTTTAAAGGTTAAAATCACTGCACTTAACAAAGATGTTTTTACGAAGACAGCCTTTGAATGCAGCAGTTAACAGTGTGATGTGAGGATCAGCGCATACGTAGCTGGGAGACTGTGGGTTTTTATCCTGGTTTGGGAATTTAGTTTATGCCCAAAATGTACCAAAGATGCCCAAAGATACCAAACCCAAACAATACATTATCACATTTTTGATTCTTTACGGGGGTTACCTGGCACAGGAAACAGGGAGGCACATGCCAGTAAAGGCTGGTCCATCATGGAGAAATTGCTTCCCTCACTACCATCTTTCTCACAGCGTGGTTTCATAGTGATAAGACTACATAAACGCTCAGTCAAAAGCATGAGTCCATGTGACAAAATTCCTCTAAACATATAACCAAAGCCCAGGGGCATAGGAGCAATACAGATGGATGCTTGCCCACCTACATTTTGAAAATGCATTTTTGCGCCCCCTCCCCCCCCAACATTTTGTGAATGTTGTCACTCCACTGTCCTTTTCAGCATCCTCCTACATTTCTGCGTAAGCTGTACAAGAAAGGTAGCTAACAATGTTATTACCACTTAGCCTAACTCCCCTGACTGGTTGAGATTAGCTTGACTAATGTTAGCTTCATTGCAATGCAAATATGGCCTTTTACAGCACTGATTGTTGACGTCATGCAATTTCACTTGATAAAAAGGTATATAGCATGGAACTCTTACATGTGTGTGCCGGCTGCTTTTGTATTTACATAATCCTTGACAGTCTTCTTTTATTATCTCAAGTAGTGGTGTAGTGTGCCGTATAAAAACAAACATTTCAATGTACTTGCAATATAATAATAAGTGAAATTTTAAAAATTGACACATAACCAATTGTCAGGATTCTTTAAACATGACCTCTGATCAGAAAGGTTTTAATTAATAACATGAGCAGTGATTAAGGGGATTTTAATTGACCCTTTACTCAAATATGTGTATGTTTAAAGAAGAAAAAAGTTACATGATAAATATATCCACTGTGCTGTTATCCAAATGTATCCTCACATAATCTGGTCTGATGGCTGACATCTCAGTTGCCGTGGTTGGATTCACATTTCTTGTGTTTGTGTTGCTCTCGTCGGCGGGTTTGGCCGCTGTGGGGGCGCAGTGGTTATGGGGGTGAGGGGTTAAAGCAGACTGTCCCTGAGGCTGCCCTGCATTGTCTCACAGGCGGAGGATTATGCAGCGAGCGGCCTCAGACCGCTTTCTCAGGAAACGGGACGCGTCACGAGGCCGGTGTGGATCCTGTGACCGCTCCATGGCAGGGCTCTGTGGCTCTTTGGCGGATTTGGCTTCATTAGCTCCCTGAAGCTGTCACACTCACACATTTCCCCTCCGGGAGAGGCGAGGGTCTGCGTGAAAGACCGGTATCAAAGTGCAGAAACACTCACTGTTCTACATGTTAGCTTTTTTAAAGGGATTTTTCAAATATCAACTATTCCTCTCTATTAAATCTTCTGTTCCATGGGTGACTAACATATAGCCTGTTAAATTTTATTGCAGTATTTTTCATGCAAATGAATGTTTTACTATACAGGTGGGGTAAATTTCTCAAAGATATCCAGGGAAAGTTCCACTCATATTTGAACCGGCAACCTCACAGATAAAAGTTAAATTCCCTTCCCATTGCAATGCACACAGCTTCAGAGTACAGGCACTGTTACTGGCTTGTGCTCTGCAGCTGCGGTCAGCATCCAGGCTGACTAACATAGGTCACCTTATACAGGCAATCAATCTGTACAGTGGGCTTCGCTTACTGAATCAGGTGTGGGTAAGCAACTGGATCAGGGGCATGATAAACCTTTTCTATCAGCGACTGTAACCTGCAGCCGTCTGGATGCAAAGTCAAAGCCAAGTTCCTGTTCTCAAGCTTCCAAACCACAATTATGACGCCAGTAGTCATCCTGCTGTTTTATGTAAACTGTCATTAAAACACACTCTGGTGAATGAAAGAATAAAGGAGTTTACCTTACATTTCACTATCCATCTAAATGAAAATGAAAGTTTAAATTTATTTGCATTTTTCCTTGATGAAAAACCCAGAGTTTAAAAGTGAGCTCCGGAGAGTTTCCGAAAAAGAATGGCAAGGAACAACAGGATTTTCGATCTCATAAATAAACGCCCTGCAGCATAAGCCAAACTCATTAGCAGAGAATTTCTGAAGCAGTGTGATTCCACAGTAATGGAAAACAGCTTTCAAACTGTTATTTATAATGCTTTGAGCTCAGATGTGAACCACAATTCATTTTTTATTAGGGATATCCCACCTGTGAATTTGTTTTTCATTAAATGGATATAAAGTTTTAATATAAACCAAATGGCTTTGAGCCATGAGTGAAATCCTCTGATTCAGCCTGTTTCAGAGGCAAAGGAGAAATGCAGACCCCCACTTTACAAATGTAGCTGAGAACCCCACATGACCACAGTTAAACATGAAATGCACCCAAAAATAATAAGCTGAACGTTCTGCAAAAAATTGAGTGTGTTTGACTGAGGAATGATTGTGCTGTTATATTTTGTGAAGCATTCATTTGGATGAGTCTCATTTCTTAATTAGGAATATCCTCCTGATCTGGAATTACTCATTTTGAAGTCCACTGTTTCCTAAACCTAAGCCATATATTTCCTATAGCATCAATTTCAATGATAAACATCTCAGCAAATATCTACAGTAGAAAATATAATAGCAATTTCATTGAAGAGCATTTCCTTCCTGTAAAGAATCAGTATTGTTTTAATGCAATAATTGCATGGATACACAGTGAGATTGGAGTCCCCAGGTCTTCAGTGTAGCAGAAATACAGCCTCTTGTGCCTATGCTTAAGAAAATGCTAGTATTGCCCAACAGGAAAAAAGACACATGGAGAGCTTTTGTGTGCATAAGATCTATTTGCACAAGATACGACATTTACATGTTGTAGTAAGTTTAGATATAGCATCTGGAGCACATGAATTTGGGTAATCTGAAAGATTGGGTGAACAGTGTCCTTTTGGCGCAGTTAGATGTGACCTACATAACAGAAGAAATCTTTCCTCAGAAGCTCTTTCTGCAGATCTGCTCTGTACTGACAGATTGACCAGTGGGTGGTGAAGGCAGAGCTCCCATGTGCACGGTCCTGGAAAAGGGCCCCAGAACACCTCCAGCGGCCGTCAAGCCCTACTTGAGTCATATTCAGGTCAGCATGTTGATTTACACAAAGCATAGTTTAAGGCATTAATTCAATCAAAGTCATTTCTTTGGTCTTTGGGAGATCACTGGCCACCAGAGGTGCTGGCAGGAACGTGGGGCCCCATGAAAAGATATGACATCGGGCCCCTTCTAACCCATTGATGACATTGATGAATATTTTGGGGCCCCAGTCCAGCATTCAAGGTTTTCGCCCCTTTATGGCACTTGTGTCGTACACCATAATCCATCAACAAAAGAACATTTATTTAGCAAAAAACTCAAGAAATATGAATGAAAGCTGTGCTGCAAGACTATTACAAACAAAAATAGCGCCTGACAAAGTTGGTAATTAAATAGATACAGACACTTTATTGTTGTGTATTACTCTAAGAATTTTTCAAATGATCAAGTGCATGAATAGTTGTTAGGTGCTACTCAGATACTTAGATGTATATCTTTCCAGATATATGTAATTATTACATATGAAAGCCTTAAAATGACAGCCTTGTTTGAGTGCAAATTTTTCATGCTTCCTGTTGTTTGGAAGGAGCTTTTCTCCTTCATCCTCTGCTCCATCTCAACAAAACAACCCCAACACTTCCACCTTAAACTGGTACATACTCTGCTGATGGCCTTGTAAAGAAAACACTTTTCTTCTACTGTCATCCACTCACTGATCACATATGTCACATGTCACATTTTCTGTATCAGACCACAACCACAACCCAAACACTCAAACTCAGATTATAATGTCACACGCACAGGTAAAGGCAGGTGGAGCAGGACACCTTGAAGAGATCATCTCACTCCTTCTGCCCCCTGTCCAACTGCCCAACTGCCCACTGCACAAACCCATAATGGAAAGGACATGTGGGGTTACCTCTTATTGACATCCCATGAATGGACTATGAATGACTACTTTGTTAGAACATTATTAGCAGTTACTTTAGTCACTTTAATGTGCTTATAAATGTTTATAAGCATTCACGAGCTGTTAATAAGTCATTGCATTGGGTCTATGTCAGGACACGCTCTGCAGGACAGTCGGTTAACGTTAATAACTACAGTGCATTCGTATAACTTTTTAGCAAGGGTAAAGTGCATTTGACCTCCCTACGACATGTTACCTGCAATGCTTGGAGCTGTTTTCCCAGATAATGGCTACAGTGCGGTTACAGAAAACCCTTGACTGTATAAACACGGACACTATCCAAACTTGGACAGTGCTGGGAGCGGAGACACCATTGACGGCGTAATCTTTGTGTAAATCTGCCTGTCTGGTCCCTGTCTGGGTTCAGCTCACACGGAACAAAAGATCCGGACACCTTGCCCTCTGACAAAGGCCCAAGCCAGCCCACCGCTAATCGGAGCAGACAAGGCCTGCTGATGAGGCCTTTTTAAAGCAATTGAACTTGGTAATGCTTCTTGTGGACTTGTGCGAATGGGGCTTTCCCCATTTGACTTCAATAACAGCCCCACAGAAAAGAGAAAAGTCCCCCCTGATTGGTGACCAAGGCAGAGCACTGACACAGAATGACCCGGGGTTAATACATGTTGGTTTTTGTGTGTTTTTTATTATTATTATGATTATTTTAATATTTAGAAAACTGTTCTGGGTTTTAACAAGCAAATCTGAAAATGGGTCTCTTGGGTTTGGAACACTTTGTGTTTTGGTTAACTACATTTTCTCTCTCCCTTAATTTACCTTTTCTTTTTTTTCTTGGACAAGATACAAAGCAGGTATTGAATACACTCTCAGCTCTGCTTGCTGCTGTATGAGCAGTTCATGATTATGCATAAATTAACAATAGGGACAATGAATGAGAAAAAAGTCAGAAGGTTGTTTTGGCTCTTTATAAAGAAGTAAAATGAGCAGTTTGTGTTTTCTGGATGTGGGAAACAAGCACTCTTATTGTAATGGTTTCACAGTGCATGGATTGATGGAAATTTTTACTGCACTTTTCCACAGTATTGGTACTGCCTCCTTTGAATTCCTCAAATTGTCTCGGTTTTCTTGGATCCTTTGTAAATATTCAGCCCCCCAGTAAGAACACAGAGCGTGGACTTGCAGCAGATTCTTTCTCTGAATGTGGGAAAAAACGGATGAATTCAATTAGCATATGAAACAAAATGTTTTCACAGTCATGTGATGGAATGCAGTGCAGTGTCAGCACTCAACTAATGAGATTAACTGACACTCAATTTTAACATTTACGGAGCAAACCAGAGCCATGGCGAGGATCATCATTTTTTAAAAAAACGAGTGTATCGATTTATCGTTTACACATTGCTCCTTATGACTGCTTACTGATGACATTTAAGGGGACAGATGTGAGAAGAGAGAGCTGACATGTCTTTCTGTCCTGAAGAGTCCCTCCTGTGGTTGTGTTTAAATGTACTATTTCTACATCGTTACCTCAGTTGTTGGAGCACCAAAAAAGAGCATTACCTATATTTTCCACAAGAGGGTGCTCATACAGTGACTACCCACAGACGTCTTTTTCTCACACAATGTTAAACATCGTCCCTGTCCTAAAGTGTACACTGAGACGTTGTTCACGCCAATTACCCAAATTGATACACTTTGAATATCATTTAATAGTACACCGAAGGCAACACTGGATTTAAATGAACAAATAATTCTTTACAGAAACGGGTTATTGTCTGTTCAAAGACATGCAATGTTTATTCTTTGAATGTTATCAACAAGTAACAAGGCGCTTTGTAAATACATTTATTAGCAGTGCACAGAAGAAAACAAGTGTTCAGTGTCTAGACTCCCCGTGAGATTTCAACGATTTTACATTCTCTTGTCTGCGTGTTGAACAGTTTGGTCCTACCTACATTCCGTAGTTTCCACTGGTAGCGCACTTCTGTTTCTATAGCAACTTGGGCGCTATGGACTGGATTGAAAGTGCAAACCTGACAGATACCGCTAGCTAAGTTAACTTATTAACGTTAACATTAGCGATTCACGTTAGACTCTTTGAGTCTGTTTATTATTTTACATTTCCACACCTAGCTGGCTGTTTTGAAATAACTCCAGGTACCGCTGGCGAACGAACTTCTTTCGTCTTTAAACGGAAATCTGCCAATCATCATCGTTGTTGATAATAATGACATTTTAGGTGCTTTATGTGCTGCTAAACTGAGTAGAAGACAGTCACCAAGCAAATGGCAAATTCAACAGGATTTGTTAGACCTTACTTATCTGCACCTGCTGGTTTTATCTATATTTATTTGCTGTCTGTTGTAACATTTCCCTGTATTTGTTTGTTTGTTTATTTACTGTTATAGTGTTCAGTAATTTTAGACATTATGTGCTTTCCATAGAATGGATGACACTAAATTAACAGAAGAAGCCGTTTGTCAAGAGTTGACTAAACTTAATGACACCATCACCGACCCTGAATATGACTCTTTGTCTGAAGTTGAAAGCATTTCTGTTGATGATCAGGTAATATTAAACTCAGTGTTCTGACCGTGTAGCTAGTATTATTTAAACTGGAACCATCGAAATCTTAAGTTTTAGTTAACGTGGTAGCTCGACAGGTTTGTTAACCTTAGTTTTACAGTAGTTAAATATATGCATACTGCTTGGGCAGTATCTAGCGCACTCCAACCTTGAGCTTTATGTAGCACATAGCCAGTGAAGATGACGTTGATTATTATTATTTTGTTATTATTTCTGTCATTTGTAGCCGTTCAACTGTAGTATATACTTAGATGTGCGGTGATGTGGTTTTTGTGTATCTAATATCATTTAATAAACAAAGAGTAACAAAGGCAATTATAGTAATACCCAGTGCCATCTTTTATAATTCTTAGGTTACCTATGAGTTACCTGAGTCAGTTCTTTCGTGTTTTCAACTGGAGAGAAACAGATTGGATGCCATTGAGCGACAGATTATGGAAAACACTGAAGAAAAAGGTTAGCAGAAGATTCAGTGACTCATACATTCTGTTTAAGATCAATTGTGTTTCAGAATCATACAAGCCAAAGCTTTTTGTATCTTCGTTTACCTATGTTTTCTTTCATTTAATCAGATTCTGCAATCGATGAAATTCGTGAAGGGATTCCAAACGATTGTGATGAGTTCCTGAAGGAATTGGCTTCTGAGTGTGGGGAAGATCCCATCAAGTTCAAAGAGCGAGTAAGTTTAACACCTAAAAGCTGTAGCTTCTGTACATTAACCCCTGTGCAGCTGCAGCGCAAAGATATTTGCAATGTAGAGCACATTTCAGTTACATTCAGTTTTACTTATATAGCGTTTTCACAGTACCATTGCTACAAAGGAGTTTTACATGGATCCATTATTACACTCTGATCCATGCTAACACCATGTTGTTTCCTGCAGCTAAAGGATTTGCTGAAGATGCATAATATTATAATAATATGCTGAGAATGATACATTGTCATTAATCACACCTGATGTCAATAACTTTAATTTAGATCATATCTGAAATTGAAAAAGAGGAATCACAGTCTACGCTCTGCACAGAAGACCCACAGTCTGCATCCGATGGAAATGCTGCAGAGCAAACAGCACACGAGGATGAAGGTAACGAGTGAAGCCATCTGTTACATGGAGTGATAAAAATGTGGGTCTGGATTTAGTCAGAATCTTAACATTGAGTGCAAGCGTTCATTTTTGTGCAAATACTGAATCAGCCTTAGAGTTTGTCCTTTTCCCATGATGTTGCGTGCATGAAGTATATGAAGTGGTCTCAAGGTTTTAAAAGTAAATTTTGTCGCTTGGTTATAGATATGACCACTACATGTCCTCATCGTCAAATTGTGTCTCTTTTAATGGCACTTGCTGGTAGAAGAGTGAGACTCCATAAACCATAACATGTGTGGAATCATTATGTTTTTTCAGTAGCTGTGATTTAGACCATTTTAACATGTTGCTAAAAGATCAGGATACAAGTCTCAATTTATAGTACAATGAAGCTCCACCTTCTTTGGGCTTCACTGTCCAATCACTACAGACCACCTTCCTACCATTTATTCCAGAAAACTCAGACTCTGACGAGTACGTAGAAACTGAGCGGCAGTTCAAGATTGAACTGATGAATTTGGAAAGGAGACTGAAAGCAGAGGAGGAGAGGAGGATGGCGGAGAACAAGGCGATTAAGGAGCGTCACCTGAGGGAGCGCAAGGAGGAGGAGGAGAGGAGAATTCGCAGGCACAGGTTCTTCGAAGAAGAGCTGAGAAGAATAGAAAATGACAACATAGTAAGACATATGATAATGGATCCTGTATTTGACTGCACTTACAGGAATATCACATTAATTCTGTGCATACAAATCACAGCTGGTTTTTATATGTAATATTTGTTTCACATGCATACTACACACATTTACACATCCACACCACTTATGATCGCACAGGCACCAGGTTCAAGATAATCTAAGGTATATATGTGATCTTACCTAAGATAATCACATAAAATCACATATGCATGTGTTTTCTAGACATTTCACACATGGAATTCATGGGAGTTTTCATCATTTAATGTTTTTAAATGTGCTGACTTGATTATTGCTTAGTTTCAAGATATACTCCTTAATGAACGCAGCTGAATGTAATTATGTATAGGAGTATTAGTACAAACTGTTCTGTCATGATGAACATTTTTGTGTTACTTGAATGTTTTTGCTATCTTTGCAGGTTGAGCATCACTTCAAAATAGATGTAAATAAAACTAAACTGAATGAGAGAATAACACAGGAATTATCAAAACAACAGGTGAGGACATACCTGATGTCAGCCCTGTGTTCTGATGAAATGTGGAATTTCTGTTATTGTTTTGCTGCACACTTGATAATGCTGATTGCTTTAATGTGCAGGAGCTGATCGCCGGGCTGCAGAAGCACGTGGTGGAGGAGAGGCAAGCTTTTGAGGAAGCCCAGGCTGATCAGAAAAGGAAAACCGAGGAGAAACAGCGCAGAGCGGCCACTAAAATCCAGGCCAGCGTGCGAGCATTCCTGCTACGCACCAAAAACGCCATGTTACTGAGCGGAAAGAGGGAGGAGAGGAGACAGGAGACAGAGGCGAAGCTACGGCTGGAGAAAGAGAGGAAGGAGAAGGAAGAAAAACTTAAAAAACTGGAGGAACAGAGAATCAGACATGAGGAAGAAAAGAGGAAAAGAGAAGAAGAGAGGATGAGACAAATGGAAGAAAGCAAGAGAAAGGAAGAGGAGAGGATCAAACAAATGGAAGAAGCTAGGAGAAAGGAGGAAGAGAGGGCAAAACACGAGGAAGAGAAGAAAAGAGAGGAAGAAGAGAGAAAGAAAAAGGAGGAAGAGGATTGTCTGGTGAGGGAACGGAAACAGAAACAGGAAGAAGAAAAACGTAAGGAAGAGGAAGAGGCCAGAAAAAGGGAGGAAGAAGAGAGAAAGAAAAAGGAGGAAGAGGATCGTCTGGTGAGGGAATGGAAACAGAAACAGGAAGAAGAAAAACATAACGAAGAGGAAGAAGCCAGAAAGAGAGAGGAAGAAGAGAGAAAGAAAAAGGAGGAGGAGGATCATCTGGAAAAGGAACTAAAACAGAAACAGGAAGAAGAGAAAAGGAAAGAAGAGGAAGAGGCCAGAAAAAGGGATGAAGAAATTAGGAAAAACGAAGAACAGGAGGGGAAACAGAGGATAGCAGAAGAGCATATTCAAAGAGAGATAGAAGAGAAGAAAGCAGAGGAGCTCAGAGAAAAAGAAGATCACAGAAGAGAGCAAGTGGAAGAAGAGCAAACAAAACAACAACAGGAAGAAGAGCAAAGTAGACAACTGGAGCAAGAGGAGAGCAGAATGGAGGAGGATGGTGAAATTCAACTGGACCGCAATATCCCAGAGGAGGAACAGAATCAGCATGGTTCATGTGCTGAACATGAAAAAGACCCACAGTCACAGTTCTCTGAAGAACTGGAGCAAACTAAAAGTCAGCCACAGAGTGACAATGCAGCGTCTGACACGGACCAGTCAGAAGAGGAGCTGTATGACTGGCGCAAAGGCTTTTATGGGTCTGACCGGTCCTCACGGACCTCCAGCCCTGATGAGACACCTAGGTCCGCCAGCACTGTGCATGTCACAGAGCAAAACGGGACACAGGAAGAGGAGCTGACAGCCACCCACTCAGACGAGGCCAAGCTCAGGGAGTCTGAGAGACAGGTCCCCATCGTCCCCAATAGAGCTGCGCAGAAGTGTGTGGAGCCTGTGAAGGACATCAGCTCTGCGACCAAATCCGCCCTGCAGGCCAAGAGGAAGCTGGTGCTGAAGTCCACCGTCGCAAGGAGGGGCTCGGTAAGAATGCTGCAATTCAGTCTGCTTCCTGGAGCACATCCAAGGAGGTACACACAAATAAACACTATCCTGTGTAAATAATTACTTTATGTCGCCAATGGGCTTTAGTACGGTTAATAATAATAACCATAATAATCATAATAATAATCATAAAGAGCATTATAACAGATTTACAACAGCTAGACCTATTAAGTTGATGTACATAATGTAGAGCTCATTGTCCAATAGACAGTAAGGTCATTTTTAATGGCGATTGCTTTAATGGTCAGGAGCTGACTGTGGGGCAGCCGGACCAGCCGGTGGACCAGGCAGACCAGAGCGGGACGGCGGAGGACGCAGAGACCGGAGCCACAATCCCAGCATTACTGGTGTGCAAGAAGAGGGCAGCAGTGCAGGACGACAGGAAAGAGGAGTGGAAGAAGAAGAAAGAGCAGCAGCAGCAGATGGAGAAGGAGCGGAGGGAGAAAGAGGAGAGGGCCAGGAAGAAAGCAGAGGAGCTGAGGAGGAGGAGAGAGGAGGAGGAGCGGGAGAGGCACATCGCTGAGGAGGAAGAGCAGGCCCACCTGGAGGAGGAGCAGCAGGTGGAGGAGGAAGAGGAGGAAGAGAGGGAGGAAAAGCAGTGCAGAGAGATGGAGGAGAGGAAAGCAGAGGAGCTCAGAGAGCAGGAGTGTGAGAGGAGGAGAGAGGAGGAGAGCCAAAAGCAAAGCAAAGAACCGCTGGCAGGGGAGGGTGGAAATCCACAGCGTTTGGATGTTGGCAGTGAAAAAATGGCGCCTCCTGTTTCAGAGCATCATTCAGGAGCTGGTGAACTGGCCCAGATCCAGCAGGGCACTGAGAGAGAGGGCCCAACTCTGCCTGCAGACGGGCTGCTGTCTGTCAGTGCAGTGTGCCTGCCGGACAGCGCAGAGCACAAGCGACTGCAGTGGATGAGGGACTGCGTGCCCTGGGCCAAGCTCTCCCTGCAGAATAAGAGGAAGCAGCCACCCAAAACCAAGACTGTGAGGAGGGCCTCTGTGAAGCTACTGCCTCCCCTCAGTGCAGAAACCATCCTCCAGTGCTCTGTGTGGAGCTCACTCAAACAGGTACACCCAAACAAACACCCAGCGCTTTAAACAGGTAGCGCTGTGTGGAGCTCACTCAAACAGGTACACCCAAACAAACACCCAGCTTTAAGCAGGTAGCTCTGTGTGGAGCTCACTCAAACAGGTACACCCAAACAAACACCCAGCTTTAAACAGGTAGCGCTGTGTGGAGCTCACTCAAACAGGTACACCCAAACAAACACCCAGCGCTTTAAACAGGTAGCGCTGTGTGGAGCTCACTCAAACAGGTACACCCAAACAAACACCCAGCTTTAAACAGGTAGCGCTGTGTGGAGCTCACTCAAACAGGTACACCCAAACAAACACCCAGCGCTTTAAACAGGTAGCGCTGTGTGGAGCTCACTCAAACAGGTACACCCAAACAAACACCCAGCTTTAAACAGGTAGCGCTGTGTGGAGCTCACTCAAACAGGTACACCCAAACAAACACCCAGCTTTAAACAGGTAGCGCTGTGTGGAGCTCACTCAAACAGGTACACCCAAACAAACACCCAGCTTTAAACAGGTAGCGCTGTGTGGAGCTCACTCAAACAGGTACACCCAAACAAACACCCAGCTTTAAACAGGTAGCGCTGTGTGGAGCTCACTCAAACAGGTACACCCAAACAAACACCCAGCTTTAAGCAGGTAGCTCTGTGTGGAGCTCACTCAAACAGGTACACCCAAACAAACACCCAGCTTTAAACAGGTAGCGCTGTGTGGAGCTCACTCAAACAGGTACACCCAAACAAACACCCAGCGCTTTAAACAGGTAGCGCTGTGTGGAGCTCACTCAAACAGGTACACCCAAACAAACACCCAGCTTTAAACAGGTAGCGCTGTGTGGAGCTCACTCAAACAGGTACACCCAAACAAACACCCAGCACTTTAAACAGGTAGCGCTGTGTGGAGCTCACTCAAACAGGTACACCCAAACAAACACCCAGCTTTAAACAGGTAGCGCTGTGTGGAGCTCACTCAAACAGGTACACCCAAACAAACACCCAGCTTTAAACAGGTAGCGCTGTGTGGAGCTCACTCAAACAGGTACACCCAAACAAACACCCAGCGCTTTAAACAGGTAGCGCTGTGTGGAGCTCACTCAAACAGGTACACCCAAACAAACACCCAGCGCTTTAAACAGGTAGCACTGTATGGAGCTCACTCAAACAGGTACACCCAAACAAACACACAGCACTTTAAACAGGTAGCTCTGCGTTACATTTTGCTAATATACTCTCATGTGGAGGGTGTCGCAGTTAATCAGATGTAATGGCATATATCCGGATGTTGTTGATGTTTTTCTGTGCCTCAGGTCACCACGGTCACTCTGGAGGACCTGCCGGGCTGCAGTCTCTCCACGCTGTCCGAGTGCGCGCAGCTGCAGACTCTAACCATGCGGCGCTGCGGGCTGGTGGCCTTAGAGGGCCTCAGCGGCTGCAGGGCTCTCAGATACATCGATCTGCAGGTGGAAACTCTGCACTCGCTCCAATGGCTGCAGCTTGATGCATTTTTAATAGTGCTGTTCATGGGTAGTGGATTTGTGAGGTGACTGCTTTGTGTAGCAGTGAGGGTTTAGGAAGTGAGTTTCAGCTTTGAAAGTTTGTTTCCCAGCTGTTCTGAATATGATAATTAAGTCCATGTAAATCCTTATAAACAGGTAATTTATTAAAGTGTTGGTCATCTTATATAGGGGTATCTGAGAACCTTTTGTTTTTGTTCTCCTTCGCAGGAAAATGAAATCAAGTACGTGAACTGTCAGGACCTGAGCAAGCTCCGGGTTCTTCTCCTGAGTCGGAACCAGCTAACGGTGATCCATGGGCTGGAGGATGCCGCTGACCTGGACGTGTTGGACCTGTCTCACAACCGGATCTCCCGCATCAGTGAGTTCTGGCACACGCGACAAGTACACTGATTGGACTCACAGTCCTTTTCTGAGTACCTCCACTAGGTGGCAGTGTTTGATCTAAATTCAGACAGATACAATGAGTTTGAAAAATTCTCCGGTCTTTAAGTCATGAATAAATATTTCATAAAAGAAGGGTAATATACATTTATGCTGCATTTAACCTTCAGTGTGGATGTTAAGTCAAAGAAAAATATGAGTCGTTATTGCCTTCCACAAGTGGTCTGAAATTAAATGTAGAAAGAGAGGATATGAGAGAATATATTGCAGTTGTGCAGTCTTACAGTCCCACTGTTATATTATTTTTCCACCAGCATCTATACTGTTTTAATTTACTTTTTGATTTCCCATTGTAGGTGGTTTAGAGTCCCTAAAGAGACTTCAGAGGTTGTTAATTGATCATAACCAGCTGATCAGTACTAGAGGCCTGCAGGACATGTACACTCTTCTGCACCTCGACTGCGGATATAACCACCTCACCAACATGAGTGACCTCGACAACTG
Organism: Albula glossodonta; assembly: GCA_019788955.1. Lineage (NCBI taxonomy): Eukaryota > Metazoa > Chordata > Actinopteri > Albuliformes > Albulidae > Albula > Albula glossodonta. The sequence goes on along the minus strand of JAFBMS010000107.1, from coordinate 826,062 downwards.
TGCTCTGCTGAACACTCTGAAGCTGCAGGGAAACAACCTCACCGAGGTAATCCATTAGCCTAGCCTCGTCTCCACAGTGTTTTGCAATGGCTCAAAATCACTCTGAGTTTCCTCTGCTAAAAAACGTACGTTTATGAAGAGTTTTTCATTCAAGCTGCAACATATTTGTCTTAAAATAAGAGTAACTAGTTGAACTTGTTTGTTTTTTGAGTACCTCTTTGTCACACCATGAATCTCAGTCATTTGGTTTTGCCCAAACTAAGGTACAGCTTTTCTGTGGATGAAGTGCCTTGGTGTAAATAAACTTGGTGTATAAAAATTCAGTATAGAGTATGCTAAGCAACACACTGTGCAATAATTGAAAATAGTGCAGTACAATGTTTGAAAAGAGAATGTAATGTGGTATAACAGACAATATGACATTGTAACACTCTGCTATAAGACAATGTTATTATAGAGTGCTGTACTTAATAGACCATTTTGTGGACTACACTGCAATGCATTTTCGTAGTTGTGTAAATTGTGATAACAGATTGCATTGTGGTCATGGTGTGAATTGTGGATTATGCAGTGCATTGTGGTAATGGTAGTAGTAGTTAACATTACAATGAATTACTCATGGTAATGCTGTTTACTGTGTGATAATGGGGTATTATCTTTGTTAATGGGGTGTGCAGTATGCCAGTGGAGTACACAGTGTGATAATGGCAGGTCTTGTGGAGTGAAGTGATCGTGTGCTTTGTCTCACAGCCCCCCAGCCTGAAAAACCACGTGCTGATGAGAGAACTGCATTTAGATGACAACATTATCTCGTCCCTGGACAGTCTGGCAGCCTGCTGGCTTCCCCTCCTGCAGCTTATTTCTGCGTCAAAGAACAGGTGGAGTGTTAGTGATGTAACAGCACTCGTACAGTAGTGTGTGAGTTTGGCACTGTGATGCGGGGCAGGGCGCTAACACTGTTTTTCTGTATGTTACAGCATCACTCACTTGCCTCCTCTCCATGACTGCGTGTCTCTGCAGAAACTGGACATCAGTCACAACTGTCTTTCAGGTGTAATTTACCTGAACTCCTCTTCTCTGTTTTACTGGAATGTGCTGTACTAATGGTGTAAAATCGCTTTGGTATGACATTCAATGCACGCTGCTAATGAGAAAAAGATTGGGTAGTGGCTGTAGATATATCCCTGTTTTTTTACCGTATACCAGTAGTCTTTCTCCTCTACTTATTTTCTCCAAAACACTTTAATCTGTGACTGGCTGACTCTGAAGGCCACACATTTGCTGGGCCGATAGTTGTGTGATATCGTATTTATTTGTTACGACTATGTTATTATGTGAGTAACTGCTAAACTATGCTTTTCACTGTCACAGCACGGTAGCACACAGCCACATAAAATGTTTTTGTGTGCATTGCAAGGTGAGTCAGCAGTGTTGAGTCAGGGCAAAATGCTGAGCTTTTTCACTTTATCTCGCCGTGTCGTAGAACTGGAAAACGTTCGTCAGAGCCTGATGGGTTGTCTATGGCTCGAGGAGATTCACCTTTTGGGGAATCCATTTCAGCAGGAGAGCAACTGGAGGTAGGACGGTGCATCCTATTCGTCAATACATCTGCATCCCAGCTGAGGTAGAGATAGAATTCTGGAAGGACCACATTGACATGTACAATACAGAGGTATCCAGGTTAAGATTCAGACATAATTTAGATAAATTCTTAGTCACAATGAATCGGACAAAGGTTCTGGTAAAGACAAAACCTTTTTTTTTTTTTTACATTCTGATATAACACAATATCTGTTGCATTTTTGTAAGGATTATTTTGGAATTTTTCTGGTCAGAAGTCACCTAAAGAAAACAGAGAAAATGCCTGTGCCGTTTCATACTTGTCACAGAGTATAAGAGTAATACCCAGCGGGTGGCTTGCTGGAGGTGAATTAGGCATAGAAGGCAGAGTAAACATTCCTCTTTAATACGCAGTTTCCTGCCCACATCTGTGGACCGGTGGGTGTGTCAATGTCTAACCTTCCCAGACCGGATTACTGCACGCACCATAGACAATTCCACCGGATCAAGTCCTCATAATTCCGAAAATATTTTAAAATGAATTTTTTTTCAGATTCAATATCACACTTTAAGTACCAAAAGTGGTTAACTTTCCTAGAAGGTTAGATGAATGACAGAATAGCAATTATATTTCACACTGCAACCACATGGGGGTGCACAAAGCGCTTGATGTGATTCACCTCATCTCCCAAGATTGCCTTTCACTTATAAATAAATAAACAAACAAATATTTTAAAAAATGAATAAATCACTACTGGTTGACAGGTTAAACTGATGTTGAGGTGGGGAGAGGCCAGGGTTTGTTGGTTTACTGCGGTTGTCACTGTTGTCTGCTGCGCTTTGTTTTGTGTAATTTTGCACATTCCATGCCAAGTCGGTAAGCCATTCTAAGTGCCTTACTCTGGACTGTCTCCCTGTGCTGAATTCCTGTAACATAAAACACTGTGTCTGTAGATTTACAAGGAAGAAAAAAACAAAGATGATATATTCATTCATGCCAAGATAGAAAAAATCAATTTCCCCTTCAAAAGCACTCGAAAAGCCTTCAACAGTCTGTCAGGATAAACATGGCAATGACTCATCTTGCTGTCATCATAAAAATGTTTTTTCTCCCATTTTCAAGGAAATCACATAGATACTGAGAACAAAGGCTATGAATTTAATATGATTGTTGAAAAATTAAGAACATATTTTTTTATAGTCTCATTTTAACTAATATTTTAGTGCCCAAGCTGCTTCAGCTAACTTCTTATGAATGGGGGGTTGGACATTCCCCAACCAGAAATGACAAATTGAATTCAGATTTTTTAATACCTTTACTGTTTGTTGTTTGGACAGGTTTTCACTCACTGTAGTACAGAGATCATGCAAATCATTTGGTTGGTTATTAATGCAATAACATTTACATAGAGTATTTTCCTGCAGTGTGTACAAATGTGAAACTTTTTCAGGGTCTTTTTGATGTGGTTATATCATGCAGTAATGTGTAGCATTTAATCACTTAAATTACTCCTTAATGAACCTTCACAACTTATAATAATCATTTTAATTATTTTGTAATAAGTTCTGTAATCTATCGATCAATGCAGCTTAATCCATCAATATTTTTGGATATTGCTGCCATTCTTTATTTGAATATGATTAATACAAACTTAATGATCATAATTTATGTTTTATGTAAAAAACATACCCAGCCCAGCCTATTGCCAAGCCCATGCTATTTCATTTCAAGTAGTTGTATGCAACACCATATATTGAAAATGTTTGGTGTTTTTTCTTATACTGTTTTCAAATGGCTTGTGTAAAAGTATCTGTCAGATAAATCAACAAAAAACACATAATAATAATAATCATCATAAAGTTTTGATATGTCAGATTCATTGTCACATAGGAATGATGGAGACTGGCACCAGTCTGTCTTTAATTACTCACACGCTTATATTTTTTTTTTAGTTAGCTAGGTGAGTGCTAAGTCCTGAAAACACACTGAGATATGTGTTACTTTTACAGAGGGATTTCTGCGGTTCCACCATTGACTCAAACGGAGACCAAATGTTCCATTGAACTTTGCCTAACCCTCAATGCCAACAATGGAATTAGCCCCAGCGTTTCCCCACTCACCCGCCACTTTCATCTGCGTCCAGCGATAACACCGCCTAAATTAAAACACTAAAGAATATTGCAGAGAATTACACCCTAAGAGCAGTCTGAGCTCACGGAGAAGAATGCGTTTCACTGACGGTTTGATTTATCGCACCTCTTTAAGACAAAGTGTTTTCATGGAAGTTTTCACTAAGTGAAATATGGGCTTGGTTCTTCTGAAGGAGGAACACAGCTGGGAAGACTGTGGCTCAGAACTCTCAGTTTCCAGAAACTTTTATCTGATGATAATCACCTCTCCCACTACATTTCTCATACTTTGATTTTTATCGTTAATTGCCCTGTGTGCAGTGCTGCTGGCTAGGTACTCAGCTTTATGACTAACATATAATTCATAGTGGCGGGCATGGCTTGTGCACCGCTACAGTAATTCCACACAGAGCAGAGTACGCAGTAGGTGTGGTTTCATGTGTGTTCCCTTAATTGTGCGGTCAGTCAGCTGAAGATAAATTCCCAGCATGTGTTTTGAAAGGGAACGTCTTTAATTAACACAAACAGCAGTGTTAGCTGGCCGCTAATGCACTTTCCCAAGTCACTCATATGCATTAAGCCCATGTGTGACATGTGGGCCTATAATTTTATACTGGAATATGTAATACATTATACTTATGTATAATATTTAATACATAATTTTATACAGTCACTAAAAATTTACAGCACTGTCATTACTGGTTGTTATGGTTCTTCTTCTTAATTAATGCTTTATTGGTTTTTTACAACTTTGGGTCTTGAAATAGTGTCAAAGGGATTAACAAGCGCTGTATATCTTCAAACACAAAATGCCGCCAGGAAAAGTGTACACAGACATCACACAGCATTCCAGACAGGCTAGAAAGAACAGGAATGCTTTTTTCCCTGTTTCTTCAAGAAAAATCTTAAAGTCAGCATTGATTTATTTAAATGATCATACCAATTTGTCATACTTAAGTTCAACAGTACTTAAGAGTGAGCAGTAAATACAGACTACCGAAGCCTTAAAAACGTGAAGGGAAGTGGTGCCCAGACACTGTCCCTACCATGTCTCCCTTTCTCCTTTAAAGTGATTCCTCTACTGATATTTAGTGTCTCCCTGAAAGGACGTCCATAGCCTGAGGTGCTGGTCACCTTCCTAGATACCTCCCAGCTGAACCCGGCTTACACAGGGGCCAGAGACGGCCACTTCCTTTCAATCACTTCAGCCTTAAGTAGTTACACTGTGAAGCGAATAACGCTTGACTGACACCTGGGGGTCTGGTTTTGGGACTGAAGCCCAGATACCCTCTGAGCCTTTAATGCGAGCCTGGTGTCATCGCATACTTCCTCCATGAGAACAGCAGACTCAAACAAAATCTTTTGTTCTGCACGGAGAGAAATTTTGTTGACTCTCTCGGGACCCGAATGTCAAACTCGGTATACGTTTTATCCACGTTCCTAAGTGGTTTCATCTGCTCAGAGTAAACAGTTTTTCTCAAAAAGCCTTTTGGATAGGTTGGAGGAGTGGTTAAGCTTGCAGGGACTAGTGATTGTTGTGATGGCTGCAGACATTTTGCAGTGTGTGTATGTATACATATTATAGATAGTAGTATATGTATCTGTGTCATTGGTATAACTGTCACATGCTAAATTGTTCAATGCATAGAGCTACAGAAAGTGTTGCACAAAGTCTGTGCCTTTGTGATCATGCACTTGAAATAGCTGGTTAAACTTTAGCGTTTTTTATGCTGAGGCTGAAATGTGTTTATTTACAGTGTATTTTGACTGAGATGGCAAATATGATGAAATCTCAAAGACAACACGAAAAAAAAACCTTCATTGAAAATGGGTTTGCAATTGGTTTAAGCTTTTTTTTCCAGCAATTTTACTCCTAGAATGTAAACAGTTACTCACGTTGTATAATATGCCATTACTGAATCGTGGTTAGACCAAATGTTAATCATAGCCTAAACATGAGAACAAATAGCTACCATTCAGCCAAAATGGCATTTATCATTTTTTCCATACTTTCTTGACCAAATCTAAACGGTGTGGAGAACAAGATTACAGCAGCCCCAGATTGCATGTAATGTGTTTGCGTTTGCAGTGTTTGAGTGTTTCTGGGTTTCTGAGCTGCGCAGGGTTTGGGACTGTGAGGGGGAGTCATGTGAGATGGCAGGTCGTCTGTTTCAGGTCCTCTTTACTGCAGACCGTGCCGGGCCTAAGAAGGATCAACGGTGAGTGGATCAGCTCCACAGTGCCCCCCACAGGCAGGGCAGGGAACCTTGCCCCAGGGACCTTTCTGGGTTTCTGCCGAGCCCAGCTCCAGCAGCTGCAGATGCTACAGAGCAGCCATGAGACACAAGTGAGGTGAGTGCATCTCCCCAGACCAGACTGGACCGAACTGAACCGGACCGGACCGGACCAGACCAGACCAGACTAGACCAAACTGCAGTACACATAATCAGCAATACCACTGAGTTCCAGAGACTGCAGCACATCATTTTTACACATATGTTTTCATATTTATTTATCTAACACCGTATATTTTTGAACTTAACAAGTTAAGGGATGTGTTCATGTTGTCCCACTTGTTGCAACTTTTCCTCAGTGATCACTCTACACATTGTCTCCTGGGGCAACAGTAGCTGCATTGGTGAAACGGGTTAGAAGTGAGTTTGCTCAAACTTTGTGAATTTTGTGTTCAGAACTGTCGGTTCTGGCCCTGGTGATGCTTGCTTGGCAGGAGGATGCGGTGAGGTTAGACGTATGTAAATACGTTACATGGTTCCTGAACAGTGACCCTCACATAGATATGCTGTGCTTTCACAAATTGGTAAATGGCTTGGCTGTACATGGGGTTTACCATTTATTGGATTAGAGTGGTTTCATCAGGTGAGGAGATGGTGAGGCTTCATAGCAGAAATGTGGGGAGATGTTCTAGAATATACCAACGCGGTGGGTGTGCAGTGTTTTTATTTCATATAAAATATAGTGAAATCTAGCTTTTTGGATATGTCTGTAAATATTGGCTGCCACTAAAGGTCTAAAGAAAGAAGAAGGAATTGGTTATTTTTGTATGTATGTGCTATTAACAAAGTTAATAACACATACTCATATAAGCATTTAATTACATAAGTATGTATATCTAAGTGTCAGATAGAGTCGTAATATGATCTTGTCTGCATTTCCAAACAACACAACCCTTCCAGCTTGCCCCAGGAAAACCGACACATAAACCAGAGGTCCCTGTCTAATGTTTTGACATTCTGGCGTAATCTCGGTGACCTTGTGGAATTATATTTTACAAAAGATGAAACGCGGTGGTGTCTCTGTTGCAGTTCACCCCAGGGTCTCTTATGGCTAGAGGACCCCTTTTTTCTGTTTTTTTCCCCCCTTGTGTCGCGGACAATGGCGCTTTTGGGACCGGGCCGAGACCACCAGCATCATTTAACTTCTGACCCGACCCGGTGTCAGTGGACGTTTAAAATGGGGGGCAGTCTGCCTGAGTCTGTCTGAAGCTGCAGCGAAGCAGAGTAAGGCAGAGAGGCTTCATGGCCGCTCAAACCAACATGCTTTCAGACGCAGCATAGCCGCGGGACGGACCCGGCCCGCTATGTCACTTTTAAAGTCTAACCGCAACACACATTAACATACAGTGCTGAATTTCAAACAGATTTTTTTAGAGATGTATTTTAAGGTCTTTTGTATGGTTTTAGACTCATAGTTTTGGTCATGTCAGTGATCTCACTGACTGCCGGGCTCATATGGTCGAATAAGTGTTTACAAAAAGTGACATTTAGGAAACTTATATTTGTGCAAATTCTTTATTCAAAAGTTAAAAAGATAATGGGCATGGCCTTTTTCAGGGTTGGTTGACCTGAAATCTTGTTTTACCATGTTTAGCCTTCATGAATGTTAAAAAAAAAAAAGAAGAACCACATGTGCTGTGATTGCAAATATGTCGCTTCAGCCCTCCACTTCACAACCTGTGGAAGGTCTAGGTCGAGTGCGCATATATTTGCCTTGGCACATTCTGTCCTTCTCATTACCGGAATGTGATTTCTTAAGGTTCCTATCTAAGCCTGCCAAGACAAGTCAAGTTCATTGTTTTAACAAAAGAAGCAAATTATTTATTCAATTACCCCGCACACTTTAAACAATCCTAATTTGACCGAATTAACCAAAGTGCCTCGTTTCATGGATGACGAGGCCTCTGTAGCCCCTGCAAAATACTGACCAGTTGGGCTGCCCCAGTGCTGAACTGGCAGGTATTTGGGTGCGAGATACAGTGTCTCTGTGTCTGGCCGATCCCCTGGAGTAGGCGAATAGGGGGGGCATTGTTCCACGCTGCAAACCTCTGTGGTCTGCTCTACCTTAGGCAATGGCAGAGATAGCGGAGGTCGCGTAAAGGGGGGCGGGGGCAGAACTGGCCGTTGCTAATGGAATAAGGTGCAGATGAAGTGGCTTTGTACCGGACTAATCCTCCTGATAAGAGACACATTATAGAACAGGCTGCTCTGATGTTACACTGATGCACCCCCAGTGAATTCTGACAAGCTTTTTGGAAATAGCATTTAATACAAAATGTCCTCATTCACATACGTATGAGTAAAATAAATCTGCTTGTCTATGGGAATACATTATAATTAATGCTAAGCAAAGAAGCAACTGAACTACCTAAATATATTTAGATCATGGTGTAATGTGAACTGATAAAAAAAACACTAATAAAATGTGATTTAGCCATTAATACTGATCAGTGCATCGCTGTGGTTTTAGGTTTTGCTGATGTTTAAGTGTATGCTGTATGATTTGCTTCAGTGGTGTATTTTAGTTTGACATTTTCACGCTCTGTAAGAACATGAAGGCATATTGTTACTCAAAACAAAACATTTTTTGTTGATGTGCACTGCAATACTGCAACACAGATTCAGTAGTTCGTTTTAGATTTTAAAACCTAATAACAAAATTATCTATAATTGATCACTTTAAAAACATTTAAAGTTGTTAAAGATGCTTCCATTCTTGATGTTTACAGGTATTTTTCTAGCTTTGTCTCTGAAGTGTGACTGAAGTGTTGTTAATTGATGTAGAGACATAGTGAAGTATTTTAACATCTGTGTGCAGCGGTGCCCCCTGTCCTAGGAACATCCCGGCGATCTTCATCCATCACTACGAGGAGCTGCTGCTGTTGGCAGAAGAGCATCGTTATGGCCACGAATTTGGGGATTTGATCATGACAGACAGAACTGAACTGAATTCTCCTGGCAGATGTCCGGATCAGGACATTGTTGCTAGTGCTGCTAGCCAGGCTATTGCTGCTAAAGCTGCTAGCCGTACTATGGTCGCTAGCCGAGCTAACGTTGCTGGTGCTGGTAGCATTTCTAGAGCTGATCAGGGCATAGCCTGCAGTGCCCCCTGCAGCCAGGAGGTCGGAAAAGATGGCAGAGATTATGAACCTCCGGAACCTTCTGCCAGCACCAAGGTGGATAACACAATGAGTAAAAGCATAATTGTCCCCAGTGAGCGCAATACCAGCCAACTCCAAGATGGCTCCAAAACTGCCAAAGACAGGCCTGCCGCTGCTAAACCAGCCAAGAAACGCCCTCAAAAGCTGGACCTTAAAAAGTAATGTTTTCACAGTTGTATTTTTCTTTTAACTAACTGAATGTGATGAATTACATACCTTATAACTTGACTGTTTTGGGTGAAATATTTATGGGGATATATATAAAGTCTGTTTTTTTCTTTGTATCCTCTTGATATTATGTTATTTATGGCAACATGTAATTAATAAGAGATAAATTAAGAATCTGTTAGATAGACTCTTAAGGATTTTGTGTCTTCATTGGAGTTGCTATTTTCTGTTGGTGAATTATATTGCTTATGACCCCAGAGTAGTAATTGCACTGCATTTATCTTTGAAATCTGGTGACTGTGCGTTTTGATATGTTGTAACTCTGCCTGTGATGTCCGCCGTGTTTGTGTGTGGAGCAGCATGGCGGCTGTGGTCATCCAGAGTTTCTGGCGGGGGCATAGATGTCGCAGGGATGCCCTCTGGCATGCTGATCGAAGCGCCGCCGGTGGAGATGGGTCTAGCAGCGCCGTCACAGCTGAGAGACGTCTGGAACTGTGCCGAGCCGCCACAGTCATTCAGGTACAACCCGTTTCTGCTGCGGAGACTGTGCAGGAGGGCCTACTGTTTCCCCCTTTCACAGAGCAGGAGTGGCTGTGTGAATGGAAAAAAACAAATTGAAGTTGCGACACACTGTTTCATCTCAAATGAGACCTTGTGCATCAGTCATGATGTGGATTCCAGAGCCAAATTATGCTCATTTCTGCACTAATTTGGCTTTCATTTCCAGCACATAACACTACAGTGTCTCAGAGGAAAGCTCCTGGGCTCATCTTATTCTTTTATTGAACAAGTGCCAGAGGAACTTAACTCTGTAATATCAAGTTTTATTCTGCCTTAAAGACTTACTCACACAGGCTTGTGCTCTTAATACCACTTGGAAAACGTGCTGCTTGACATTTAACTTGTCCTAAAATATTTTTTCTCCCCTTGCTGTGTTTAACGGGCCCTTGAGGACTTGTAAAATGATTAATCAGATCACTAAAGATTTGCAGTAGTGGGAGCTCAAGGATTCCAGTCTTCTGGCTTGTGAAGTCTGTCCGTGGGGAATTCTAAGATTTAGAAGCGTTCTGGCGTTCCATTTGTCTTATAGCAGCGCGTGTCACCTAAAGTTCAGAGAACAGATCACTCAGCAATTAAACTGAGGGTAACATGTTTTATCTTCCTAATGGGATAACGTACAATATTTACATTTGTATTTGATCTATAACCCTTTATTTTTACCTCCAGGCTGTGTGGAAGGGCTATGTTCTGCGGAAGAGGCTGGCTTCTGCACTGGCGGCCGTTCGAAACACAGAGACAGAAGAGGAATTTGCAGAAGTGGACGTAGATGAATTTGCGTTTGACGAGGTGGGCAGGGTGATAAATTCACCTGACGTAACCTGAAAATGGCTGTCCTGATTACTCTCCCTCCCTCACAGAGACACAGCTTCTCTGAATATCTCCCCCATTACCTCAGCTTATAAGTGCGTGGTGGTGTCACTCAAAAGAAGATAAAAAAGATTTGGTTACCGCCTTTCTTCTGCTTTGATTTCTTTTGCTCTGAGCAAAGGGCTCTTTGGTAATAGTGCCATTAGGAGGCCTATAACATTCCAAATTTTAAAAGTTGTATTGTTAAGGGTGCTATACTAAATAAAAACATGGCAGTATAAATGTTAAATTTGCAAACCTGTATTTGGGGAAATGCTACCGTTAAGGTATTGGTAGAAAAATAATTTTTGGCAAAAGTATCGTCTGGGATTCAACAAGAAATTGAATTGCGGTAATCCTATTGTTAGGCTTTCATGTAAAGTCCTTATAAACTATATGTAGGATGTAAATTTGTCAGATGTAGTTTTTAATATATTTCCAAAACCCTGTATTATCTAAAGATGTTTTACATACACACATGCAGATGCACACACAAATCATTTGTACAAGTCTCATTGGTTTATATAAACTGCATTAATTCAGTGTCATATATCATAGAATATTTTATTTGCCATTTTTGCAATGCAAAAACAAAACTTCAAACATCTGTTAACCTTTGAATTATTATTACACCAGCGTAGTTTTAAAACTCTCCTTAGCAAAAGTGGACCTGCCCAAAACCGCTTTTGATATATTAAGTGTAAAGCTCTGGCAAGATAGGAAAATATATGTAAAAATTATTGGATTTTAACCACGGGAGACTTTAATGTGTCCTTTTCTTTAATGCGAATAGGCTGCGCTGGACAGAGACTGGCTAACCCTGGATTCCGAGCGCTCACCTTCCAGAACGCAGCCGTTGTGCGAGCGGCCGCTCTGGCCAAAGGTAACAGCATGAGGACGTCTCAGCCCCTCTCTCCCGCAGGATGTATGGTGCGGTCATGATTAATGCCTGAATTTATTACCTTGAAAAACACAATTACTTTAAGCAGGCCGGAGCTTCCTCCACACCAGCAGATGTCATTTTTCAGGCTCGCTTTTCTGCGTCTTTATCTTGGACGGCGGTCAGGGCTTTACATCACAGTAGCAGAGCGTTTGAGCCCCTGCAGCTGGGAGAGCAGACTTTGTTTAACATTAATAAAGAAAAAAAACAATTAACCTCCGCTAATCCACAAATAGAAGGGGTCTCGCAAAGCAATCGAACAGAGGGGCCTGGAAAGAAATAACATCAGTGGAAAGATTCGCTTTTGTCTTTGAAAGGGTTCCCCTCTTTTCGGTTTCAGTAAATGTAGCTGTTTATTTCTCTCACGTTGCAGCTTGATGGCTCTATGACAGGTGAGACCAGCTTGAATTTTTAAAAAAAAATTAAATGACAGACACAAATGTTGTGTCTGTACACAATTGGCCAAATGAAATAAATGCTTGGAGAATTGTGCTACCACAGCACGTATACAGCGTGCATTCTTTTCTGTCTTTGGGGGCTATTCAATCAAACCGCTATAGCCTTTTGTCCTTAACTTAAGGTAACGCTGTTAATCAAGCAGGGAATTTGACAGGTACACATCATCACCAGTTTGACAGTCTCTGAAATTAACTAAATAAATTGTGTAAGAATGAAAAACATATAAAATACTGCTGTTGTGTGTAATTTGTCACTCAAACGCGGTTAGCTGGATTAACCCTTTATGGTGTGCTGCAGCCCCCGGCCCAGCAGCCCCAGCAGCGGACCAGTCCCGCCATGCTCATGTGGCAGCCCAGGCAAGCGTGGCCGGGGGGTGAGAGTGAGAGAATGACTCACTCAGAACGTCACAGCGTCTCACTAGAGATAGCTGAGCTCATCCACAGGTAACTACAGACTGAGCAAACAATGGTGACTGTCTCTCTCTGTCTCTCACACACACACACACACACAGCCACAGGTAACTACACACTGAGAAAATACTGGCAGTCTCTCTCTGTCTCTCTCACACACACACATACACACACACACACACACACAGTCACAGGTAACTACAGACTAAGAAAATACTGGCAGTCTCTCTATCTTTCTCTTTCACACATACACGCACACCCACGCACGCACGCACGCACTCACGCACTCACGCACATTCTTGAATATGCTCACCGGGACAGTGTGGTATAAAAAGCTTAATGCCATTTTTTCTCTGTAATACTACTGCTGTTATTGAAACATATTTGAATGCAATTTTTGCATGGTCCATAGGATATGAACTGTTAAATTAATGTAATGTGATAACATACAAGTACAGTAACAAAAGACAGAACCAGAACCATCACTGACCCAATCAAACACATACACACACACACACACACACACACACAGTCTCTGAGAAATGCTAGACTTGAGACTGCAATACCAGCATAAATAAAGTAGGACTGAAAGTGGAAATCAAAATAATTATAGTGTTGATATTGATAACAATAATTTTTAAAGCCTACAAGAGTATGAAATCTATGCCTCAGGAAGGAGGATAGTAAATGCATTTTGTCTATATATTGTATTGAACAGTATTAGCAGTGGATGGAGAGTACAATTTTAAAAGTAGATTTCTGATTATTATTATATGTCTAGAGCAAAATTACCATTGGCATGTGGATTTGGACCCCCAAGAGAAAAATCGGACAAAATTATGAAGGAGTGGTAAGTTTTTTTTAATAGAAAAGTTTAGATTGAACACATTGGCAATCGGGAAGGAGTGATTCCATAAATATAAAGTCATAATCCTTTACATTTTTTAATTAAAAATCAAAAGTATTGTTAGTAATTACTATTGCCATGTCTGCTTTTGTTTGTCCAATTCTTTAGTCAGAAACAAAGGCTAGGCCTATATCACATTTCCTGTATGATGTAATCTCTCAGGACACGGTTGTCCATCATGCAAGTACAAAACAAACTTTACTGAAACGGAATTTTCCTTTTTGGGGCACATAAATGGGAATGCTGTTTTTTTTTTTTTTTTTTAGAATAGTATTTCATTCATGTCATTTGTTGTTGATGTGTGTCGTTACCCCCATAGGGGACTAAGGGACATGTACACAGTTCAGCTAATGTTGAAGAGGGCGCAGAAAATGAAGCCAAAAAAGAGGAGAGACAGGAGGGCTGCGGGTAAGTCACTCCACAGAGTCTTCTCAGTGTGACTAGAGAGGCCGCTTCGCAAACCCACCTTGCTCATTTCATAAACCGAGGCCTCTTTTTTTTGTTTTTAATTTGGATGGTCCCTCCATGACCACAAATAGTCTCTCCTTTTCAATAAAACGCAACCAACTGTAACAGCTAGCAGCTCCCTCCATTTTTGTACATAACGTGACTCCTTGTTGTCACAGTGCATTTTGGAGCCAGAGAGCAGTTGCAGGAAATAAGCTATTTTTACTCTGGTTTCAGCTTCAATCAGTCGCTACACTACCCAGAGAAGTTTTCATTATGAGGGGCCATTACACGGCAGCCATGACGTCACCAGGCTTTGATTCCCGTTTCTTCCAGGGCAAGCCCGAAGACAGTAGCAATTCAAAAAGGACATATTGACTTCAAACGTCTTTGATCGCGTTTGTAAGAGCGTAGCCCCTAATTCCAGAAATCCAATCATTTTTAGCTGTCACGCAGGTCTGTGCATGGACTCTGAAGGCTGCTGGCCTAACGGAGCAGGAAGTTTTCACAATGAGAAGTGGAGCTTGTGGTGTGTTGCTAATTGTGGGTGTTTGGTCATGGCTGGTCAGACGTCTGTGTGGCACTGATTTCTGGTGCTGAGGGTTCGAGTGGAGTGTCCTGACTCTGGTTTCCCCTCATCTACTCCACAGATCCAGCTGTATGTCTGGATTTATTCAGGACTAACGAAAATAAACAGACCCCCGTCAAGGTACCCAGGAGAAACCTACCAGAAAAAATACAGACCTTCAAAGGTGGGTTTCAGCTGCAGACCTGTTTCATTAAGTGCTATGTGTGATGATACAACTGACTCCACTGAGAGTCAAGTCAAAATTCAGGAAAGCACTCTCTCACACCCTGGTTACACCTTCAGAGTTCAATGGGACTGATCAAATTGTCTGTTTTGAGCTTTAATTAAAACTGAAATTGTACAGAAAAGTGGGAAGAATTCCCCGTGATTTCAAAAAAGTAACATGCAATTGTGCAATACGCAGGGGTCAAACGCCAGGTCAGGCACATAGGTGCTGAAAGTTGTACAAAAAAGTATGAGGAATAGAACTTGTCAAAGCTGACACATTTTGGCCAAGAAAAGTCCTCTTCAGGCGATATATTTGATAAGCCTGTAAACTTGCGCAGGGTACTATTAGATATTACTTTCTGGGCTGCTGCCTCCTCTTTCTATTTGGATGCACTGCATGACTTTTTGAAACACCTGTTTTTTCTTTTTTATCACGGTATTCTTGTTATTAAAATTGAATCAACATGAACTGAATGGATGAAAACGTATATGTATTGTATTGCTACAGAGGCAGAGTTGAGCAATCCTCGTTAAAGGAGGATGGTTACATTTTTGTCAACACAACATAAAAAAGCCGGACTGAAAGTGAAATAACGTTCATCAGAGGCCATATAAGACAAAAGGTGCATGTACTGACAGGGTCCTTTAAAGTGCAAAGCCTAAAGCTTAAACAGCGTGAAGAGACAGATGCACTCTGCTCTCAATCAAACCAAACATGCAGATTACCTGATTGAGCCAGTCGTGCAGGAATAGTTGTTAGTAGTTGGAGATTAAGTTGTTTAGGATGACAGAGGGTAAACATGATGATTATGTTTCAAGCAGACTTATGTGCACTGCATGTGTGAAATTGAGTTAAGTACAGGGAGGTAGACCGCTGAAAGGTTTCAGGCTGCAAAGGACCTCTGTCTCCACTTTACCGTGGGGGCGTGGAGAGGGAAGGTAGTGGTGGGGGGTAGGATTTTTTTGGGAGGGGGGTGCTGATCCACATTTTTCCCCTCCACATTTGCCAGCCTAGGCCCTGCTTAACAATAGACATCAGCAAGAGGAAATATTTTCTCCTTTCATGAAAACCTGCATGGCTCTTTACCTCGTCCCCCTGCGCGTGTAAACCGATAGCCATTTCGAGTCGGTTAGTCATGTCCAGTACATCCACCAAAGAGCCGGGATAAAATAAACACGGCGAGTCGGATATCTCGGAAAAAAATCTGTCACGGGTTTGGGTTAATTGTCTGCAGAAGAGGTTGGACCCCGCGCCTGAAACGTAAGCCTTTGCCGGGGGAAGGCGGCGTGGCCTGGGGGGGGTGCCGTGGATCTGAAGGGGTGCCTTCTGCGGGTCAGAGCCACGCTGCCGGTGGAGGCCACGGCAGGTTCACCGCACGGCGGCTCAAAGACCGCCGTAAAAGGGCGAGGGGGAGCCGGTCTGGTGTGCACGCAGCCCCGGGTTTGGGTTACAGTTCCGAACCCCCTCCCCACACCACCCCTCCCCCCCCACTGCATGCTCTCTCCAGCACTGATTATGGGCCTGTTCTGAGCAGAGCTCAACAGCCTGGGCTCAATTCCCCATCTCCTGCCTATCAGCTGTTCTGTTCCATCTGCTACATGCTTCGTAGACCAGGGCATTACCTTATATATAATGTCATGAACAGGAAGACAACATATATGTTGCAGCGAGACCTTAACTAGGCTGTTGAAAAAAAGCTTAGAGCGTGCAAATCCTTTTTTTTTTTTTGAAGTGGCTTGTTAGCTGTAAATACGATTCAGTATCAATAACAATTAAAAAGATTATAGACATAATATACCTTCTGCCGGTCACGTGTTACTCTGCAACTGAAACAGGATCCTAGTCATTTAGTTATGCCCAAATTAAATTTTTTTTTTTTGGTGCAGAACAAAAATTCAGATCTGGATTGAAAAAATTCTAGCCATAAGTCTTCTCTTAAGCATTAAATGAGATATAATACTGATACAGATGCTCTCTTTCAAAGGTTTTGACTTAATGGCTGAAATGTTAAACATAACATTCTTAACTTTTAAACTGCAGAAAGATGTCACGAAGAAAAAAAGCCCTGTGTTAAATATTACATTTATTGTAAACAAATTGCAAATGTAATTGTGTCAACATCCTACAGAAAGCAGACTGCAGAAAATAACAAAGCGTATATGCGACTGTTACTTGGACCAATATAATCCATTTTTCTGAAGTACAGCTCAGCAGTCATTTTGTGATATGTGCTGGACGTACCTGTGTTCTGCAGCGTGTCTGCATGGAAACGTATGAAATGTAGCTTTCAGCAGCCGCGGTAACACAAATCTACACGGCCCGCTACTTTTTGACCGCTGGATGACCAAAGCGAGGTTGACTGTCCCGAGGTGAGGTCTTGACCTGCGTCACAGAGACCAGGAGCCTGAGCCTTATGATAAAGGCTGACCTCCCTGGCTTTGAGTCTGCGAGTGGAACTCACAACGGCACGGACCCCAGGGACTGTCTAACACACGGGGTCAGAAGGAAAGGTCAGCCTCCTGCAGAAGGATCAGAAAGTGTTTTTTATTGACAGCACTGGCATATTGTGGAGCAGATATCCTTCATTAAATTACACATTAAATTACACTACAAATGGGCATGAAAACTTTCAATGTGAATTATTTTTTTCTGGAAGACGAAATCATTTTATTGAAAATATTAGTGTAATGTTGAGTGTATGTCCAACCGCCAATAAACTGGAAATGAGTTTCAGATTAAATTGCATTCCAGCTTAAACTCTGTGGTGGAATATTTCACTGTATTTTTTTCTGTCTTCGTCATACTAATATTGCATTTTCAAGTCAATAGTCTATTAAACTGTTGATAAAATAAAAAGAGCAGAGCACTGAGTAGAAGGTACATATAAACTTTCATTCTTATGTGTATGCATGCATATGTACAAAAGACAAGTATTTCATTCACTTTTTTGCATTCAAACATTAAATTCCAGAGGTGACTAATCAGCAGATGACTGTTTAGCATTTTATTACACTTTTTCCTGTGATTGCTATGTAACATAAGAGTAATGTGGCCTGCATACAAATTCCTTATAAAAATGAATACATAAATATGTAATTGAGTAAAAAAAAAAAAGAAAAATCCCTCGCCATGATTTTTGCATTTGAACATGAAATGTCATCACGTTTTTTCGGGCTCCACTTTCTCATTGTAGGACTAAACTGCGCGTGACCTCAATTGTGTTTACTTAAGGGAGGGTCTCTAAAGTGCCTGCGGTGCGTGGCTCTCAGGGGAGGGTCTCTAAAGTGCCCATGGTGCGCTGCCGCGGGGCCTGACCTCCTGGACTGTCTCTGGCCGACCCCCTTCAATAGCCTCATTCTCTGATGATGGGATGTCGTTCCCACTGCCTCGATAGCGCCGTAAGCCAGAATAACCCCCTCTGAGTCCCCCTTAACAAGCGTGACTCCTGAGGTCCTGGGGGGGAGGGGGGTGGGGGGGACGTAGGGTCTCAGAGTGCTACTTGGACTGTAACACGATGGATGTGATCGGTACACCCCCCCACCACCAATCCCCTCAAGAATGGCCTTAACTGTGCACTGTGGCAGAACTGATATTTTATTATTTATAGCTTTTAGACCTTTAAAGATATGTGTGGTTTGCCATGTCATGGTCAGCAGTCCCTCAATGTCAGGCCTTAGCTAGCATCCCATTGTCTGCAAAATAATTAATAGTAATAGGCAATAATTCATGGAAAATGTTAGTATCCCCACTCGTTATATTTTTACAGTGGTGTTGAGAGTGAACCACTTGCCTCAAGACCTCCTTTTCACACCAGCAAGTGCGAGTTTGAGTTTCCTTCTGCTCTGGCCTCAGGGGAGGCATTAATCAATTGACATTTTTAGTGGATTTTCAATTAACCTAACATGGCTATAAACTATAAACCTTTTTTCCCTCTCACAGCTCGGCAAACCATGAAAATGAGCTAAATAAATGGCACATTAGTTCCAGCATTAGGCTGTCACAAATTATTATCGCTGCACATTTAGGGTGCATTGCCATCTGTCACACAGAATCCTTAACTTTGAGTTATGCACTTCTTACGCTGTCTCCATGTCACTCAGAATCGATTTGATAAGACCCCATTTTTCCTATTGATCCGTTTTCATTTGAGCATTTCATGCCAGACCTCAAAATCCCATATAAACAAACCTCTCAGCTTGCATTATTCAGTCTCAAAGTCTATTATAGTAATGCCCTCTGAGCCGTCCAAAACAAATAGGGCTTAAGCCTAAACATAAACAGAGCTGGCTGAGCGCAATGGGCCCGCATGGCCCACTAAATCACACAGCCATTAATTGCAGTAAAACTACTTGAAAATATGTATTTATTTTGCTTACTTATAGGCTGCACTTATGGGGCATTGTGTATTATTTTTCATATTTATGTACTTAAATATAGGTAAAGGGAAAAGTGGACTGTATTTTTGAACAGAGCAGTGTCATTTTTAAAAATAGCTCATGCGCACTTATATTATGCATATATTGTGTATATAAGTGTGTGTGTTTGTGTGTTTAAAGACTGTTTTGCAGCTGTCGAGGAGGGATTTGAAGAGCAGAAGAGATTAATCAGAGAACGGACTGATCTGTGGGTGCAGACGCAGGACAACAACGCTGACACTGACAGGAGCTCGCCGAACACCGAGAAGTGAGTTTGCCTGACACAGCAGCGAGGCACGGATATTCAAGAGCCGAGCTTCAGTGCCAGCCTCAGCGCTAGCTGTGTGTCCCCTCCTTTGACCGCACCAATAAAGGCCCCGCTCTGACTGGCAGTCCCAGCTGATTAACGAGGACTTTACAGGCTGCTGGCCTAAGGGCGGGTCCGCTGGGAGAGTAACACTTCGCTCTGAAACATCTTTATTGTCAACAGGACACATGTTACCTTTGCAATAAAAGCTACATTGATTGGATATTTGGCAATTCCCCAGTGCCCTGTTTAAACTATTATTTTTTCGCTGTCCTCTGCTTAAAAGCACGTGAGTCATGGCGGAGTGCGAGCTTGTGCTTGAAGGAGCGCCATTCGCTCCCACGCTTGGCAGAGCCGTCTGCCCGAGCGACCTATAGCAGCATATGGACATGTGGTCACGCTGGAGAAGTGAAAAGTGAAGCACTTAAAACCAGATGCTGGTTCATACTGTGCTTTAGATTTTAAGTCAGAGCTTTGAGAAGACTGAGGCCACACTCACAGTTTAGACTTTGTTCTGAAATATTGCTTAATCTAGTTTTAATTCAGTGTTCGGTCGTCTTATTACCGAGGTTTATAGAGTTTTTATTACTGAGTACCATATATTTGATGAATGAACATATATTGAATTATTTAATTGACAGAAATTTAAATCAAACAGTAAATCAGTTCACTTTGTATTATTGTTTAATAGCAAAATGTAAGATAAATCTGGATAAAATATGAAGTGATGAAGTGTAATTGAGATGAAGTCAGTTATTACAAATTATTTTAACTTTTTCGCTTTGGGATAGTAAGGAAATAATATAATTTAGGAGCTGTAAGATGTAAGGAAATATAATGTAAGAGCTGTAACAGTGCTGTAATGCTGCAGTGCCAGTTTGTACAGGAAGCCGCATATGATGGTGGTTATACTAATGGCCACATTTATGGACCTTTTTAGTGATCATTTCCTGCCTGAGATTGACCTTGACGTTCGGAACGGACGGAGGGTACAGCTTGTGGTAAACGCATTTCATTTTATTTCCTCTCTCCTCTCACTGATGTGCTCCCCACCGCACAGCTGCCGATACGCATCACGTCTGTTTCAGGGGACATCACTGAAATTAATTCCAAATTTTCCTGCTTTATTTCATCCTCATTTCCACCTAAATTTCCATGTGTTTTCTTTCAAGAGCTAAGTGTGTTTCCACTAGTTTGCTGAAGTTCCTCTGTAATTTTAACCTCAGCTACATATGCAGTTATATTAACACCTTATAACAATGGCCCATATACCTCGTTAACACATTAATAATATATGGACCCCAGTGAAAGTGATCACTTTTGCCTCCTTAAAGTATAGTGAGGTATAACTCTGAAACATGTCCCACTCCCGAGGATGAAAGACATATCTGTTGATCCTGTAGAGTTGATGGCTTTGGAAGCACCACTGATAACACTGGTCGGTAGTTCCAGGAAGCGTATATTCTTCAGGACGTATCGTAAAGCTTTCCATGGACGCGTGAGCAGCCCTGGGTCCTCGCCCAGAACTCATATTTCATGAATGCGCTGTTTGTTTATGTAGGGCCCGTAGCGTGAGCCGCCCAGAGAAATGTCATCTTTTATTTGCAGAGTGTGTCTGCGCACCCCCGTCGCTGCCAGGCTGGCCCGGGACACAGAGCCGGCCCGGATCAAGAGAGCGGGTCCTGGGCCAGCACCGCTGCTTTGTCTCCACCCCGCAAAGAACACAATCAAACGCGAGGGGACACAGTGGGACACGCAAGTGAGTTTCCGACCTACTCTCTCTCTCCCCTCTCTCTTGCTCCGTGACACTTAACTGTGTGTGCGTGTGTGTGTGTGTGTGTGTGAGTGTGTGTGTGTGTGTGTGTGTGTGTGTGTGTGTGTGAGTGTGTGTGTGTGCGTGCGTTTGTGTGTGGCTTTTTATTGCATGTACAATGAAAATCTTGATGATTCAAGGAGACCAGTGTGTTTTGTTGTGGGAGTTTGCGTGTTTGTGGCTTTCTTGTGTCATGTGTAACATTATAATGAAACATCTAGATCGCTTAAATTTGGAGAGAAAACTTTCAAGATCAATGTTCATTTAAGCATGTGTTTCCATTTACAGCGGCTTCTACTTTCCTTACATTTTGTTTACTGTTCTACTTTCATAAGAGAATTTTCACAGGATTTCGAAGTTTTGTGTTTTTTGCAGAAAGATACATTTAATTTGATTGCCTTCATAAGAGTTGTCACACATTGTGAAATGAGGTCTAAATATTAGTATTTTAAATAGATGCTGTTACTTTGCAGAACTCATTTAATTCTATCTTAGAGATGTATTATATTTTGGTCAATGTATCTCCAGTAATTTAGTTTTGACATAGAAATAAGTATTGAAAATGATAAAAAATGTTAAAATAGTTAAAAATATTGTACAATTGATTAAATAAAATATTACAATTGTTTGAAAATGCATAGATATATCCATTAAAAAAAAAACAGTTTAATTTTGTAAACTATTTTGGTCTATGTCATTTAATTCACAGTACAATCCCTTGTAGGTCTTGCTCCGTATTTCTATTTTTTGTTACTGGACAGAAATTGCGTTCCATTATATTATTGCAGTATCTATCCTGCAATTGATACCTGTCACCTCTGGTTAGCACTGTGAAGTAAGAAAAAAAATTAAAAAGAAAAAAAAAAAAAAAATATTCAAGACTTCACACGTTGTTGTCAGTTTAAGTCATTAAGGTCAAGTGCCAGCACAAACACTGGCTGAGACTGTGAGATTAATAATCTACCGTAAAGTACGAAGGTCCATGGAACTGATGATGGAACATGTCTGCTGATTACAGCATTAGACTTTATCTCATAATATCAAATTAATGAAAGAATGGCACCCATGCTAGGAGAGGAATGTTTGTGAAGTCAAAGTCAACTGCCGTATAATATCGCTGCTGCATTTTGAGCTATTGTACCACAGGAGGAATAAGTTTGAATTTGGGGAATAATAGATTCTGTGCAGTTCAGTTTTGTGGTTGGGAGGGAAGGAACAGGGTCACGGAGAGGACACACCGAGGAGGATTTGCTCCGGCAGGAAATGGCAAAAGGCCTTTGAGAAAGAAAGACTACCCCTCTGTCAAAGGTTTAACTCTGGAGTTTGAGTGACAAAGATGCTACACATGCAGTTGTCTGGGACACTGCAGCGACCAGATTAAACAGGTTTAGCGAAAAGCATATCGAAATAAAGGAAAACACTGTTCGCCCTAACAAAGACAAATTAGATTTTGATGATGACTGAAATGAAATCCACGAGGAAAGCAACAGACTGTGCGAAACAAGCAGTTTGTCATCACAGCATAAGAAAAATACCCTCATTTATTCTAAGGATCAAACGCAACTTATCTAAGCAGTCAGGACTAAATTAAATTATTGCGTATGTGTGTGTGAGACAAATCAAAAAGTCAATTAAGCATCACGTCCAAGAGCAAATAGATTTAACATATAGGCAAACAGTATGTGCGTGCTGCCGGAATGTGTATGAAATAAAAATGGATATTTGTTTTTACATCATTATGCCTGCTGTTTGTGTCATCAACCAGATTATATAATGAATACAATCTGGATAAGAGATCATTGTTTTTGGAATGTATGATTTCACAGAAAGGTTTTGGTAATTATGTCCCCAAACAAATGTTTTTATAAGGTAAACCAATGCTCAGAGTATCTGTATTTTCTGTTTAATGTTTTTATGGATGTAGAATAGATCATCCTCGGAAGCAAAATGAATTAAATCAAGGTTTAACATTAGGTATGGCCACTTAGAAAGTGCACTTGAGTTGTCATGGTTATAAATTATATAAATACCCCATAACCAACTGTAGCTTTTGTGACATGATAGCCATTCCTCTCTGGGGCAGTTCCTTTAAATGCATTTTCTAAGCCACATATATATTTACAGCTAACATGGAGGAAATCTCTTAGGTTAATGACTCCTGAGAACAAAAGTGAAATGGGTCTATAGATTCAGTTTCATCATGTTTGGTATGTGAATATGGAATTGTTGTTTTTATTATTTTCTTTTACTGCCATGATGTAAGGTATGATGAAGTGGGTATAGATATTGGGTGGGTGGGTTGTGCAGCAGGTAGAATTTAATTAAAATTAAAAGGATAAAATGATAGTGGATTATTGTTGTTGTATCTAAGTCAAAGAAACATGGAAAACCATATGCATATGTGTCTCCATTTTAAGAATAGTTTTGGAGGAAAAATATGATACGATGGTTATATAATTTCAGACTGGCTTCTGATAAAATATACTTTAAACATTTAGTCAATGCTAATGAAATTGCTAAATTATTAAAATAACACCATATCATGTAGGTATTTATAACTGTGCATGTTACCTGCGATAAGCTTTCTCTGTCCTCTGAGGGTTCATTCCCACTGTTAAACTAGCTGTGTGGGATTTGAGCAGCAGGCCAGGGGTAAGCTTTACACGTGGAACACATTGAGCAGCGAAAAGGTTGTGCTTTGTTCCCTGTGTTTGTAAAGATTTGTGTTCAGCCTGCGGCTGTGCAGTGTTGGGGGAGCGAGCCCAGATCCGGGACGCTGCTGTTGGTTAAGAGCGGTCCAGTGCCATTCGTTGCAGGATGGGAATCGCCAAGGTGTTTTCGGTTTTAACGTTTTCTTCTTCTGTTGTTTTGCAGAGAAAGAGGCACCTGCCCCAGTGCCGGCCGGATCAGGCCCGATCAGAAAAGAGCGAATTTCCTTCCGGGACAACCCAGTCCAGCTCAGCCAGGGCTGGGGAGGAGGGAAGAAGAGGTCTAAACCAAACAAGTAACCCTGGTTAGAGAGGAAGAGACGGCATCACTAAGCCATACGGTCCTTTTGTATATGCTTGTGTTTGTGTGTTTGTGTGTGTGTGTGTGTATGTGTGCGTGTGTGTGTGCATGTGCGCGCATGCCTGTATAGGTATAACCTTAGTGCCTTTGTGTGAAACGAATACTGTTTTAAATGATGATTAAATGATTTTAACAAGTTTATTCATTTAAATTCGCCGAAGCTTCTTGTTTTAAAACAGTTTCAAACCTCAGTTTGAAATTTAGATTAACTTTTGCTTAAAGAAAATTGTTATTGACCAAAACATATGTTGACATCATTCCCACACTTCTGTTCAAAATTCAAAAGGTCTACTGTCCCTTGAGTAATGCATGAGAATGAAATCTTGCCTTTGATTCATACTGCGGCTTAGTATGAAATGCATGAATGCACAATAACAAATAACAATGTGTGAAGTCAGCATTTTTCAACAACCAGAACATTGACTGTGTACACAAACGCAGATATTAATACAGTTCTTTTTTATTTAACGTGACCGCAGCAGTGACTGCAATATGAGGACTAATATTAAAGGTTCATATGGATATCATAAAGAGGAAACTTACTGTTCTATCACTGTACCAGTGTCATCGATTATACCGCTACTTACATACCTAATATGACAATATAAAGCATTGCAAAATTATTTAGCTCGTAGTAGGCTGCGCAGCAAAATATTCAGTTTTGAATCAGCTCTGAAAGGGTAAATAAAGTTCTGAAGGACTTCATGTTATCCCTGTATAAACTCTGTTAGAGCTGGAGTAACTATGTTATAGTCCATTTCACATGGAACATTTCATTGTACGATATCACACAGGGACAGATTCAGATCAAAATTACTAATGTTCCTGAACCAGATGAATCAATTAGTGATGAACCTACTGGCAGGCAAGTGTTTTGTACGGGGGAAACTTATGTATACACTTTTATAATATTTCCTGTGAAGTGATGTCACAGTTATATTCTACAACTGAGAACAATTAAGATCAATAAATAATGAACATGCAAGTGTAAGTGTAACTTGTGATTTATTATTAATGAAAGGTTCGGTACGCAAAAAAGGAAGTATTGCAAATGTATTATAGAAGTTAAAATTTGAAGTTTATGAATGGGAAATCCCTATTATTGGGTAAACTGGTCATATGTTTTGATTCACAGGCTTTTCAGTTGTTTTACGCTCAGGCTTTTTTAGTGCTGTAATGTGCTCATGTGAAAATGATTTATGTAAGAGAGCAGAATTAGAGTTTCAAACTCTCATCAGGAGTGACTGAAGTCACAGATTTAAACGTTTTGCAGGAATTGTGGTACCCTGCAGAACAGCTGCTAGAGCAATGCCCTGGAATTTCGCTGGTCTATGTCTTATTAAATGTTTATTTGACAAATGTTGTAGTATTAGCTAATTTGTTGGAATTTATTTTTTTCATTTAAATGTATCTGAATTTTGAGGACAACCGTAAGCCCACAAATCAGAGTCATTATGAACATACTGGAGTGTGTGATTATTCCTGGATGGGAGCAAGGGAGGTATTTGCTGATCTGTTGCCTGGAAATAGTAATCTAATGAATGTAAAAACAAACACATGACGCTGGAGAGTGGATCCCTGCCAGGGTCTTCATGTAGGCCGTTTATTTTCCTCCCCAACTTTAACTTTTTCTCTAACGTTTTGGCTGTATGGACACACCGAGAGTTTTGACTGGGGCTCAAAATGATGTTTGCCCGTGATGGAGAGGTTCTGATGATTCAAAGCTGTGTTATCCTATGAAACCTTAGCTCTCCGCTGTCCCTTCATGGTGCGGCTGAACTTTCGTCCCCATGGGAGAGCATTCATCCTTTACTGCTGTAATTACTTACCACGGTAATGATTTTTCATATTTACATCTGTCCAGCATTCATCTGAAAATTACAGTCTGATATACTCAATTGACAAACTGATTTGATTATTACAGATTGGCAAATTTCTTCAATGTCTTCAAAAAAAGTAAAAAATAATTCCAAATCATCGTTGTTTTGCCACTGTGAGAATTGTTTTTAGCATGACATATATAAGAGTAAAGAGGAGAGTGGAAGTGCACACGGGGTGTTGACTGGGTTTGTTTTTTGCGCAGCCACACAAACATTCATCTGGCTGCTTCTTACCATTCTGTCTGCTTTCCCCTTTTTTCTGTTAAAGACTAGTCATGCTCAAACATCACAAAGTAGATTTGCTATGTAAGCACACAGAACATGTTTGAAGACATGTGAAGATGAAGCAGTCTGCCATGCCTGTTGTGCTCGCCTTTGAAGGCCACCGGCCAGACACAGGCCATTTAAACTAAACATGTATACTTTTGTATTTCTGATGTGCCATTTTAACAGATGGCGGTTGCATTGCTGTACTAGATACTTCTCACAGTACCGCGGTCACAGTTTATTTTGCCGTCATACAAGACTACAGAGCTATATCACTGATTGCTTGTTGTAAATGCAAGAGACAACTCAGTCATACAACTGCCATCATATATAAACATGTACACACTCAGATCTCTCTTATGTATTCTTTACTAGCTTTACTAGTTTATTTATCTGATTCTCATAAAAATATGGAACAAATATTTTAAAATGTTTGATCTTATTACCACAATTTTTTTTCTCAAACTTTGAAAGAAACATGTGAGTTATAATTAGCTGACAGCTCTTTCAGAACATTTTTTTATTGTGCATTTCTTGAACCTGTGAGCAGGGTTTGCCTTGCGCCTTGATGAAGACAGGGCTGCGCTGTTGCAGCTGGAGCTGCAGACGTTTTGGACAGACGTTTATTTTTGCTTTAATTATTACAGCGTTGATAGGGCACGCGCTCACAAACTCAAGCTGACATTTTTCACTGGAGCTGGGTTTTTTAAAAAAAAAACGTAGCTGTGCTTGTCTAATGAGAAAAAAAAAACTAAGACATTCTCCCTTTTTAAATATAGTGATTGAGAGTAGGCTTTGTCATTTGTCTTGCTGTTGAAGCTTGGATTTGGAAATCAAATGCATTTGGTCCAGAAATCTGTAAAACGAGGACTCTTCTTAAAAATTGTGGTCACCCGCACTGGTATTTTTGAGGTAAAAAAAAGAATATTTTTTGCTCTGAAAGACTGATTGAACCCTATGGAGAGAGTGGTTTACCACATGTTCAGTTGTTGTACCGGTCACAAATATGAAGAAACCTCAAAGGGATTCTTATTTGTTCTGCAGTTACAACTGGAATTAGATACAATCACAATCGAAGCATCATTTATTTCAGACTGAATATTCACAAAACTTTGCAACTGAAGGCTGAAGCTTCATAAATTTAAATATATGAATATATTCATATTTTCATTACGGAAAGGGAATGTCGATGCTGTGGACTGGTTTAATTGAAACACAAAGTAGACCATAAACAAGCACTAAATGTTGTATGTATGTTGTACTAAGGTTGTATGTGTGTGCGTGTATGAGAGTGTGTGCATGCACACGCATGGGTGTGTGAGTGTGTATATGCAAGGTGTATGCATATAGGTGTACCAAGTTTTCAGAGCTGTTTCTATTTTATGCCTTTGTGAAAAGGTTTTTTTTAATGTAAAAAGATTTTTGCAGGGCTATGAATTCAAACCATCCTACCGCTGGTTACTTTACACTAACTGCTAAAGGAGACTGTGAGTCCTGCCTGCATGGAGCCCAAAGCCTGTTAGAATATCCGATGCCGGGCCAGATCTGAGACAGGACCCCTGTGAGAGCGCTCAGATGTCCGGGAGAGACACATTTTCTGCCCAGCATGGGGGCTAGCCTGGAGATCACCCAGTAAAGGACCCCCCCCTCGCCCATATTTATTTGGATTTTTCCCCCTTCGCACACCATCCAGCTCAGGTATTATCGCTGACCTGATAGCCAACCATATCTAAATATGACACGCACTCTGCAACTGCAGGGGGATGAGGTCACAAGAGGATGGGACTGAGTAATTTGTGGTTACACCCAGACAAGCCTTCTATTTGTATGGAAATGTTTATCAAGAAGAGACTATGTGCTGTTGTAGGAAAACAAAGTGCTATGAAACTTATTGAGTTATTCAAACCTTTTTTTTTTTTTTGCATTTTTTTTTAATATGAATATGTTCAAATATACTGTAGCTGCAGGTCATATTTTATTGCAGCTTCTATTGGGAAAAAACTGAATAAATAAAAATAAATAAATAGTTGTTAATGTGTGATTTGCCACTCATACGTTGAGCTTTTATCAGTCTGCTGTTACAGAAGAGGAAGACATCAATGAAAGCAAAGAGTCTGTCTACCTGTCTCCAGGTGACTCATTTTGTTTCATTTGTGGCAATGAAAATTTCTGTTTGCGAATGGCACACTAATATAATTATAATAGAGTCTGTCCTCCACTGAATCACAATAACACATATTCAGATTATTACAATTTGATAGAATGTTGTAGGCCTACAAGATTTGTTTATCGAATTTAAAAAATATATATTGAAAGAGAAATCTGTAAAAGAAATTTACGCAATATTTTGTCATACTGATATATATGTAGCGATACAACACAAATTACATTTTCGTTGGTTTTATATTCAGTACGCCTTCAATAAAGTAGTAATGTCAATATGCAAAGGTCTGTAGGTTGCATAGACCGTCGCTTAATAGCGCGATTATGTTTAAATGTAATGTGATGAAACACAAATACTTAACTTTGGAAAACTAAATATTGCCGTTTTTGATATACATGTCGCTCCACAAACCCTTCTAGCTATAACTGGGAAAAAGTCACTAAATTATATGTTAATCAAACGGACGTGATTACTTCTTGAACTGAAGCGGTTTATTGCCACGCTTTCTGTATAATGACCTGTCATGTTTATGTAAAAGATTAATCAGTCATCTCAAACTGTGCTATACCGCTGCTCTCTCCCCACGTGTAAGATCACCTGAAATACTTTGTCAAAGTTATTGCCCTAAAAATGTGTGTCTAGATGGTAAAAACCAAGAGGGCTCAAGCGCAGTTCAGTTTTCTTCAGAACTCTTAGGGCCTCTTTCTGCATGCGCATCATCCCCATCATTCGCATTTCCTGGGAGCTGTCTGTGGCAGTTTTAAAGTTCCACAGATTCTTAGTTAAACTCAATTAAGACTGGAAAATGTAAACACAAAAGACTGATACCAATGAACGTTTAACCGTTTAACGTTGGCAGTAACAAGTGAAAAAGTAAGCTTTCAAATGGGGGAGGATGTTGAACAAAATTAGTTGGATTTGACCATGATTTAATATTTTTGACTGATTCGATTAATTGACGTTTTCCAGTGCAATATTTAATTGTTACAAATTGTGAAATGTCAAGCGTTTATTAAATTTGTTTAAGATTTTGTTATTTTTGAAAACCTCTTCTCACCTTTATTTAAAAATAATTGTCGTTGTTTTTATTATATTCGGAACAAAATGAATAAAAATAATAAAATTATTATAAAATAATTTATTATAATATCATACTATATAATTATATATACCTATAATATAATTATAATGATAATACTAGAGAGACGCTATCATTTGTTTTATTTTTCTTTGAAGTTGTTTGTTGTAAAATAATATGTGTGCAACTTTTCTGAAGTTGGGATGTATCGCGGGATACACCTCTAAATCCATCAGGTGAAAAAAAAAACATCTTATAGTTTTGCAAATTTATAATACAACAATTAATAATACAACACAGGGAACTTCAGGGAAGCATTTGCACCGCAGTTTATAGTCAACTTCTACCAAACGGTAATCTGAAGATACCTCCCAATCAATCCATGCGGTAAAAATGGTCATACAATTTTGGGTATTAAAACGCAACATTTAGTGATCATTCATTCATTCACTAAATCCCACTAAATTATATATACAATATACCTGTTACATGTCCGTGACAACCAAAATGCGGGACTTTGTTTAACATTTGCTTACATCAAGTCTTCATCATTAAGGCAAAACCATAACGCTGAATACTAAAAAAAAAGGTTTACACTCTAAAGCTGTTTAACCATAACTTGTACAGAAAATCTTACACACTTAAAAATCAAAGGACGTCAATAAGAGTTAGATATAAAACATTAATAAATGTTCTATTGACATTAAATTTCGACTAACTGAAATGCATCTCGTAGGCTATGCTCTTCAGTTTATGAGCTGACTGATAAATTGGTTTCCAGACTAATATACCAGTGTTCATTAACTACTCATCGAATCTTTAAACAACTAGAGAATTGATTTAACTTGCAATAAATCGTGCTAAATCATTACAGTAGTTTATGGGAAATGTCAAAACAATTTGCGAAAAATGAAAGTCAGTTTAATTGATACCTCTGAGCCCTTTTCAGCGCCATCCAGGATCACTTAAAGTTGTGTTTAGTTTGGATCCGGGGCCTGGGAGGAGTTTGAACTGTTTCATATGCATTCGATGGGAGGCTACCTCGGCAAGACTTCGCAGCTCCGCCATATAAAGAGAGTCCTCAGGTTTCCTTAAGACAAGACAAATTAAAGGACTTTGCAGACAGACACTCTGGGTACAGCATCGGTCGAAATTCTTATCACCGCGAGTATTTATGCTACAACTTTCCAAGCCTGGGGAAAGACACTCATCCCAACAGAATGATGGAATACATGACAGAGAAATTCTCCATGAAGAGTCAAGCAATGAAGAGCGGTGATTACTACATGGGTTCGAGCGGATCGCTGGACCAGGTCATGGAGAATTTGGATAGCGTGCAGTACTACAGCAATAAGACCTCGCCCAAGTGCGTGCAGGCCTTCAGCCTTCAGAACAGTGATCCTCATGCGCGGATGGATCGAACATCTCCGGGTGAGGACCAGAACGGTGAGCGACATCTTTAGCCTTCATGCTACCCTTTTGATTTTAGTGTTCTGGGGTTGAGATGCGTCAGTATTTACATTAATCTGAGTGTTAATCAGCATATACATATATACAATTACCATATATAATCATAACTCTGCTAGCGTTTATTTAATTTTGTTGTGATAGCTTAAATAACAAGATCTCAAATGATATAAATTATGTTAATACCAGTACTGGAATTTTGAATATATTACTCATAAAATATATTCTTAGTGCTAAAAGTAATACAGCCCAATAATATGACATGACAGCCGCATGATGAGGAGCAGTGGCTTGTATCTTTGCTAATAATACAATGACAGAATGCCCTAACACACTCAGTCTATCAAAAATGCAGCCATGTGAATTTTCCACAGATCAGTTAAAATATTATTCACTGCAAGATGTAAATAAAACAAAACTGTTAGCTAATATCCGGTAGGCCCATAGGCGTCATTTACGCTGGGGACATGTCCCCACCACTTTTTGTCGTGGCCTATTTCGTCCCCACCACTTTTGAAAGCCTTTAGTTAGTTGAACCCGTCGTTGTCCCCAGAACTTTTCAAAACAAACTGAAGCCCATGAATAGGCCGTCCGACCTTTTGAGAGATATAACACATCTAAATTCATTTCAGTATGAATTAGAGTAAGTATTAGTTAGATAGTATAGTATTTTAAATACTTTAACTGAGATGATCTTTAAAACGAGTAAAAAAGGATAATTAGGCAACCTGGTACTTGCAGCTTTTATTTAACTTGATCTTTGCACGTGCGGATTTTCTGGAGCAAATTTTATTAAGCTATAACTCTATGACCCTTTTTTCCCCACGGATGATCTAAATTCTGTTATAACATCACTGTATTTAAATAAAGTTATTTCTGTTATTAGGAAATTATGGAGTTCCAAAAAACGAGGACGACAACCTGCATACGGAGCTCGGAAGGCCTATGGAGAACTGTTGCAATCTCAGAACCTCGCCGGTAACGACAGCTCAAGAGAAGACGGACTTAGATGACATTGGCGAAAAATGTGACAGCAACGTGAGCAGCAGCAAAAAGAGGCGACACAGAACTACATTCACGAGCACGCAGTTAGAGGAGCTCGAGAAGGTATTCCAGAAAACCCACTATCCGGATGTGTACGTCAGAGAGCAGCTTGCGATGAGGACAGAATTAACGGAGGCGAGAGTTCAGGTAAAATCTTAGCATTTACATAAATGTGTTGTCACAGTTGTGATTAATGGGCATTTGAATTATTATCTGTTAAGTCACAGAGTTGACTCGTGCAATCGAACTAATATTTATGTATGCTTACAATGTAAGAATTCCAGGGCATGAAGACCTAATAAAATCATTTCATAAACTGCTTTAACAAAACATTGTCACACACAGTTTAATTATTGTCGGTTTTGGTCGGTTGTGTGGTCCATTTGAGACCCTACATAATAATCTTTACTTTGCTTAATATGAGGGGTTTGGAAATACAAACGAAATAGTGAAATATTCGAAATAATATGTATTTAAAATGAAATAATACACCATTTGAAAGATGATTTGCAACTTTAACCTTAAAGTCTCTGTCCTGCGATTGGCCCAAAGGAACTGCTACCAGCGACTATTTCTACATATGAAATTTGAAAACCGTCTCTTCATTAATTTTATAGAATCAAAGATGAACCTAATGCAAATGTCAAATGTCAATTTTGTACCTTTTGAAAACCTGCACTTGATAAACGCACTTGAGTAGCCAGCTACTTCTGACTTTACCGGGGTAAACTCGAATTAAGTACTGTTCTTGTCGCATTTTAGGTATGGTTTCAAAACAGAAGGGCCAAGTGGAGAAAACGCGAACGTTACGGGCAGATCCAGCAAGCGAAAAGCCACTTCGCGGCCACGTACGACATCTCAGTGCTACCACGCACCGACAGTTACTCCCAGGTGAGACAGCTCTTCTCTTTTAGGGCTTTGTTTGACATGTGGGGTACAACTGAACTGATGAAAACTGTCGTCTGTTTATTGCTGTGGTTTCTCATTAAACAGGATGTTTGTCTTAGGGCATTTCTTTCTATTTATTAACCCTGCCAACAAGTTTGTAATAATCTAATGTGATTTATTTTACATTTTGTTTTTTTTTTTTCTGGCTCCAGTAATAATTTTTATAAACCCGGGAGTCCTATTTAGACAGTTTTGAATTAGGATTAGTTATACTATTCAGAAATTGCGTCAGACATTTCTTTGGTTAAAGTTTTAACAATGTACTTCTAATAAAGATTTGATCGAAGTAACACATAATACATTTTACTGCCAATACAATAGTTGACTGCTCACAACGTCAAGTGAGTAAAACAATCAAGTTAAAAAGCATCGTTTTGGATGTCTATTAAAAAAAATACATGTTATTCCGAGAAAATGCATTCCACCCCGTACTGTTCAAATAAAAAACCTGAGCCATTTGTTTTTTTCTCATTTTCCTTTTGATGATGGCGCTCATTTTTCATGACTTTTTCTCTTTATCTGTGTAGATAAATTTTATGATTATTTTCTGCATTCTTTGACTAATTTTGTTTATTCTCCTTTGACTATCAAGTGTCACGTTTTGGTGGTTTGGTATGAACGTATGCTTGTTTATTATTTTCAATGTTTAGGAAAAAAACTTCAAATATATCATATAGGATTGTGGGTCTTGTCTATGCTAAGACTATTATGTTTTTCTTAAAATGCCCTCTGCAAAAAACCATGTTTCAGCAGATATAATCTGTCTGTCAGTCTGTTTACCTTCCTGCCTGTCTGTCTGTCAGTTGATCCATATATTTACCTATCAATCAAATTTTATTTCAAATCCTTTCCATGGACTGGTATTGATTCAGAAGCATGTAATCTGACCACAGATGTAAATACATATGTGTGCATATACACATTACCCGCATTGGGAAAGCAACACTTTGGGTGTTGGAGAAATTGCAGGATTAGAATAAACTGTTGCATGTTTGTGAACAGTGGTTCATACGGGGTAAATCAGGCAGGTTCCAGGAGGGCATGGGTTTGTGCTGGAGACAAACTGCAGGCAGCCCTTTAACCCATCCCCTGGCAGTTTTGGATGTCGAAATTGAAGCTTTTGCTTCATTGCATTCTGCTGCTGAATTAACGGGTGCTGGAGGTTAATCATTATTACAAACATGCATTTGTAAATTATGTTTTTTGAATACAGGATCATCAGTATCATTTCGAGATGGAATGTATGACTTAGAAACATGTAAAAAATAATGCAAAGATAAATACAAAGGCAGCCAGAAAAATGTGACATATTAAAATAATCTGCTATTGATTAATTAATGAGCAGAGGTATTAAAAAACAGGAAAAGTGTGAGACCCTGGAGATCCGTAAGCTCATGGAGAGAGTGTGGTGTGGGGCAGGCGGGCGTTCGGAAGCCCAGAGATGGGGCTGGGAATGACGGTACAGATTTACGGACTCTAGCTGACATAATTGTTGAAGGGGATTAGTTCAGATGATCTGGGTTCCACCGCAGTGGAAACCGATGGTTTGGCTCACGTCCAGTCACAAATCCTGTTTAATTCTGTTTTTCATTCCCGCTCATATGCTTCTCATATAAACATCAGAATAAACCCAATTTACCCCAGTTTACATGTTACAGCATGCAGATTCTAACTCTGGAACTATTCTGTATTACATTTCAGTTTTACAACCATGATAAATCTCAATTTACTTAAGAGTAGACTATATATAAAGACTATATATATGTGTGTGTTGTATATTTCTAAGAGCAGGATCTGGAGTCTGGATTGATTTAATAAAATATAAAACAACATTGCCATAATGGTCGCTGAGTTTACACTCATCTATCTCTATATCTCATGTGCTGGTTAATATCATACTGCAGTGTATTTTTAACATAATGCTTACAGTGTTAAAGGAAGTGGAAAACCCCTATATTTTTTTAGACGCACACATACATGCGCAGACTTATACACACACACGCACACACACACACGCGCATGCATCTACGTAAATAAAAATACCAACACGATTCGCTCTCTCTTTTTTTGTACTAAACTAGATTTGATGTTGGGTTTGGATCGTGTCCATGTCTCACAGATTCATGACTGTCAGGCCTTGTTTTAGCCTCCACCTGGAGTTACGTCTCTAAAGTGCTTTTCCAAGGGGCGCATTCCATCTTCCCACTGAAGTGCTTTGAGTCAGGGAATTTAAGAGTTTTACCTTTTATTTTTTTTGATGCTTTTTGATACGGTACACTGGCTTAAATTTGAGTGTCAGACTCAAGCCGTCATGGCATGTAGATTAAACGGCTGGCTGAGAGCTCTTCATCCAAACCTTAAAAGGACCCCTCGCTTCTTCCCCACAGATACCCAACAATTTGTGGGCGGGGCCGACCCCCAGTGGCTCAGTGGTGTCTTCCTGCATGATCCCACGGGGCTCCTCCCCCTGCATGACCTCATATCCTCACTCCCCCCGGGGAGAGCACGGCTACGTGGGGTTCCCCAACCAGCAGAACCAGTTCGGCCACGTCTCCCTCAACAATTTCTTCACCGACTCCCTCCTCAGCCCGCCGCCCAACGGCCACGCCTTCGAGACCAAGCCCGAGTTGGAGAGGCGGTCCTCCAGCATCGCTGTGCTGCGGATGAAGGCCAAAGAGCACACGGCCAACATCTCCTGGGCTATGTGAATATCTCGGGGTGCGGCAGACACCAGTGCAGTACTAATTACTGTGTCAATACCACAGCAATGTGGTGCAGAGAGCATAATAATAATAATGATAATAATAATAATAAGGTGCAGAGAGTATTTTACTTGTTAAAGTACAAAAATGCCCTGTGTGAGGGGTCCCTATATCGGGGAAAGTAGCGTATATATGCGAGTGACTGTTGAGCAGATAAAAAACATCCTTAAGACTGTATTCAATCTAACCTAAAAGCACTTCAAACCGAACCTCAAACACTGAAGAAGAAATGTATATTTTTCATGTAAACAGTAATATGACAACGGCAGTAATTGCTGGGGAAAAGTGCAAGTGTTTGGGAGAGTTTTAAGATTAAGTTTCAAAAATGGAAAAAAAAAATTGTATTCATATTTCTGGTTAAGATTGGAAGAGCAAAGGCATTGTGGTTTGATTGAATATAGACTCTAAGGCACACAGCTCTTTTGGGTCAGGATGAATTTAGGCCTTAAGTGTGTCCTGCACAAACAAAGACATTTACAGTGTTTCTAACAATATCAGTGTTTATAGGAGAAAACAAAGCCGATATATCACTATGCAATTCTGTAAACAACTGATCATTTTAAACCGTGTCTTCATGCTAGCCTCTGCTGACATGATGAGATGCACAGATGTACAGATTATTGTAATGTTTACTATACCAGTCTTGTTCTCACTCCCAGCTCAGGAATTTCAGCTCTGAGAGAAAATAAATTGACATACTAACATATGTCTGTGTGCTTTGCAGCAAAGCTGTGTACTTCCATGAACTGTGTCTGTTTTTGTGCTGTGCAGCCCAAATAGGATACAGTCTTTTTTGTAATATACATTTTTAAACATAAAAAATTAAAACAAAATTAAGTAATGCTTGTATCTGATTTTTTTAAACCTGGGGTTTAATTGGGCTTTGTGTGTGTGTCAGTGCATGTGTACATGTGTTTGTACATGTGTGTGTGTATGTGTGTGTCAATGCATTTGTACATGTCTATCAATGTGTGTGTACATGTGTGTGCTGAAATGTGAGTGTGTTTGTGGGTTCATTTGTGAGCATGTGCACACTTTCCTGTATATGGAAGGTTTGTGTGTATGTGTGTGCACATATCCATGGAAGCTGCTGTTGTGTTTTGTGTTTGCCAAACAAAATAAGACATTTATATGCTTTAACTATAAACACAATTATTTTATGTAGTTTTGATTCAGTGCTGTTTAATTGTGCAATTTTCAATGTTTGGAATTTTGGGGGAGATACTGGGTGTTGCACCTACTTATTAATCATGATCTGTAAGTATCTGAAATACAATATCCTAGCAACGTATCAAAACCATAAGTACATCTCTAAGGATTTAGTGGGGCTGGGGAGGGAGACTCTGAGTGATGGTGTTTCTGAGCACCCCTGATAAAGCAGACATATGTCTTCCCTCCCTGCTGCCTCTCAGCCCTGCTGCCTCATTCAGCCCTGCTGCCTCTCAGCCCTGCTGCCTCTCAGCCCTGCTGCCTCATTCAGCCCTGCTGCCTCTCAGCCCTGCTGCCTCATTCAGCCCTGTTGCCTCATTCAGCCCTGCTGCCTCATTCAGCCCTGCTGCCTCATTCAGCCCTGCTGCCTCTCAGCCCTGCTGCCTCATTCAGCCCTGCTGCCTCATTCAGCCCTGCTGCCTCTCAGCCCTGCTGCCTCATTCAGCCCTGCTGCCTTTCAGCCCTGCTGCCTCATCAGCCTGTGCCTCATTCAGCCCTGCTGCCTCATTCAGCCCTGCTGCCTTCAGCCCTGCTGCCTCATTCAGCCCTGCTGCCTCTCAGCCCTGCTGCCTCAGCCGCTGCCTCTCAGCCCTGCTGCCTCATTCAGCCCTGCTGCCTCTCAGCCCTGCTGCCTCATTCAGCCCTGCTGCCTCTCAGCCCTGCTGCCTCTCAGCCGTGCTGCCTCAGTCAGCCCTGCCTCATTCAGCCCTGCTGCCTCTCAGCCCTGCTGCCTCATTCAGCCCTGCTGCCTCTCAGCCCTGCTGCCATTCAGCTGCCTCTCAGCCCTGCTGCCTCTCAGCCGTGCTGCCTCAGTCAGCCCTGTTGCCTCATTCAGCCCTGCTGCCTCTCAGCCCTGCTGCCTCATTCAGCCCTGCTGCCTCTCAGCCCTGCTGCCTCATTCAGCCCTGCTGCCTCTCAGCCCTGCTGCCTCATTCAGCCCTGCTGCCTCTCAGCCCTGCTGCCTCATTCAGCCCTGCTGCCTCATTCAGCCCTGCTGCCTCTCAGCCCTGCTGCCTCTCAGCCGTGCTGCCTCAGTCAGCCCTGTTGCCTCATTCAGCCCTGCTGCCTCTCAGCCCTGCTGCCTCAGTCAGACCTGCTGCCTCTCAGCCATGTTGCCTCATTCAGCCCTGCTGCCTCATTCAGCCCTGCTGCCTCATTCAGACCTGCTGCCTCTCAGCCCTGCTGCCTCATTCAGCCCTGCTGCCTCAGTCAGACCTGCTGCCTCTCAGCCGTGTTGCCTCTCAGCCCTGCTGCCTCATTCAGCCCTGTCCTCCACCACACTGTCACGCACTTACATACATACACACACACTTACACACACGTGTACACACATGCTTACGCTCACACACATTACATTATCGTCATTTAGCTGACGCTTTTACAGTTGATTAAAATTTACAAATGATTTACAGTTGATCAGGCTAGCCAAGGACCAATCCTCCCTGGGAGCAATGTGGGGTTAAGGGCCTTTCTCAGGGGCCCAACAGCACTGGTGTTCTTGCTATGGCTGGACTGGAGCTTGAACCACCAACCTCAGGGGTCCCAGTCATTTACCTTAGCCACTAGACTACAGGCTGCCCCACACACACATACATGCAGGCACGCACGCGCACACACATGCACACACAAATGAACGCACAGACACACGCAGCCTCAGAGACACACACTCCACAAACACACACACACAGACTCATACACAACCCTCCACACACACACAAAACAGGCAAATAAAAATAGAGAAACAATTCCTGCATGCATCCTCAGACAGCTGTCACAGTCATGTCCAGGCAGTTAGTGTGTGAGGTCACTTCCTTTAGAAGATTCCATCTCCTGGCTTCTCAAGGAAAACTAGTCCATATGAATCATACTGCTGATTGAATTAGAGCCGAAACTCATGTCAGATGCAGTGATAGCCATCTCTGCGTTTGCGTTCAGAGGGGCATTTCTGTGCAGTACAGTAATGTAACGTATGCTGTTGATCAAGACTATGACATGGGGCGCTCTGTGAACACAAAGCATTTGCATTTTTGAAAAGGGTTTTCCTTTTTGAAGTTTTGAAAGCTTTAAGTAGTTTTGAGTGGAAGTGCATTCTTCTATACTTCTGAAAGCGTGCCAAACGTGTGACCACCTCTGCTCTCTTCTTTTCTCATGTTTATTGTCTTGTTCATGTTAATATCCAGAACTTTTCAATTCACTTGTAGAAAACATATTCAGATGTCTCCGTGAATGTATTGGCCCTGACAGTAAGGTTTTTGGAGAGGATTTTAGAAATTAAAATGACCTCAGTCAACCAGAATCGACAGTCTTAAGTTCTGTGCTTTTATTCTTCCACTGAAGTGTAAGAGTTAATGTTTGAGAATTAAGGTATGTAGGTACGTTATAGGAACAAGGTATAGTCCTCTCCAGGTGAAGGTGGAGGTGTTAGCGATGTAGGGACATGTGCGATCTCTTGCAAAGTGAACCTGGGGGTGCAGTATCTGATTGGCCATCGCTTGCCCTCGGGTTCGTTCTTCCATCTCTGCCGGATCAGTGATTGGCCGCTCGATTGCGCAGAGATGAATGTTCCGGCGCGGCGTGCACGCGTGAGCGAAAACATCCCCCAGGCGAGCTGGGCAGACGTGATCTGTCAGCAGGCCGAATGGATTTGACCCTGTGAGGTTAACCACAGCCATTAATAAAGTCCCTCTGTGGGGGGGAGGGGCCGCTCAGAACAGCACCCCAGCTAAGCCGTGAGGATACAGACATTTAACTCCAAACGCTCAGAGCTGGAGCTCAATTCAGAGCAGTAACCCGAACAGAGACAGGACCACCTAAGGTAAGCAACATGCTAAGAGGGTTATTTTAAATTTATGACGGTATTATATTTATATTTATATAATTTTTTATGTGGAGCAACGCTGAAAATGCATTGTTACTATGGACCTGGCGTGGGTTTTTCAGGATGTCCCTGAAACCAGAACCATGGCTACTCGGGTGTGCTGTTTATGTATGCCCCTGTTCTGGGCCCCCACAGGGGCCTCTCCACCCTGTGGAGCCATGTGCCCCCCTGAGGCCTGTGATGTCAGAGGGACAATCTCCCCAAAACCCCCACCTCTCACCCTCAGCTGCTCATCCGCAATCTTTCCCTCCAACACCTTCCCTTACAGGTCCAGAACATTAGCACGTCCCCCCCACCGCCTCTCACAGGCCAGAGCGTGAACCAGAGCAGAATGTAACGGAGCGACAGTGTGAACCAGAGCAGAATGTAACAGCGACAGCGTGAACCAGAGCAGACTGTAACGGAGCGACAGCGTGAACCAGAGCAGACTGTAACGGAGCGACAGCGTGAACCGGAGCAGAATGTAACAGAGCGACAGCGTGAACCGGAGCAGAATGTAACAGAGTGACAGCGTGAACCAGAGCAGACTGTAACAGAGCGACAGCGTGAACCAGAGCAGGCTGTAACGGAGCGACAGCGTGAACCAGAGCAGGCTGTAACGGAGCGACAGCGTGAACCAGAGCAGACTGTAACGGAGCGACAGCGTGAACCAGAGCAGACTGTAACGGTGTGACAGCGTGAACCAGAGCAGACTGTAACGGTGTGACAGCGTGAACCAGAGCAGACTGTAACGGAGCGACAGCGTGAACCAGAGCAGAATGTAACGGAGCGACAGCGTGAACCAGAGCAGACTGTAACGGAGCGACAGCGTGAACCAGAGCAGAATGTAACAGAGCGACAGCGTGAACCGGAGCAGACTGTAAAAGAGCGACAGTGTGAACCAGAGCAGACTGTAACGGTGTGACAGCGTGAACCAGAGCAGACTGTAACGGAGCGACAGCGTGAACCAGAGCAGACTGTAACGGAGCGACAGCGTGAACCAGAGCAGACTGTAACAGAGCGACAGTGTGAACCAGAGCAGACTGTAAAAGAGCGACAGTGTGAACCAGAGCAGACTGTAACGGTGTGACAGCGTGAACCAGAGCAGATTGTAACGGAGCGACAGCGTGAACCAGAGCAGACTGTAACAGAGTGACAGCGTGAACCAGAGCAGACTGTAAAAGAGCGACAGTGTGAACCAGAGCAGACTGTAACGGTGTGACAGCGTGAACCAGAGCAGACTGTAACGGAGCGACAGCGTGAACCAGAGCAGATTGTAACGGAGCGACAGCGTGAACCAGAGCAGACTGTAACAGAGCGACAGTGTGAACCAGAGCAGACTGTGACGGAGCGACAGTGTGAACCGGAGTAGACTGTAACGGAGCGACAGCGTGAACCAGAGCAGATTGTAACAGAGCGACAGTATGAACCGGAGCAGGCTGTAACGGAGCGACAGCGTGAACGAGAGCAGACTGTAACGGAGCCGCAGCGTGAACCAGAGCAGACTGTAACGGTG
This sequence comes from Albula glossodonta, assembly GCA_019788955.1. Classification (NCBI taxonomy): domain Eukaryota; kingdom Metazoa; phylum Chordata; class Actinopteri; order Albuliformes; family Albulidae; genus Albula; species Albula glossodonta. The sequence goes on along the minus strand of JAFBMS010000107.1, from coordinate 784,586 downwards.
TGACAGCGTGAACCAGAGCAGACTGTAACGGTGTGACAGCGTGAACCAGAGCAGACTGTAACAGAGCGACAGTGTGAACCAGAGCAGACTGTAACAGAGCGACAGCGTGAACCGGAGCAGACTGTAACAGAGCGATAGCGTGAACCGGAGCAGACTGTAACGGAGCGACAGTGTGAACCGGAGCAGAATGTAACGGAGCGACAGCATGAACCAGAGCAGACTGTAACGGAGCGACAGCGTGAACCAGAGCAGAATGTAACAGAGCGACAGCGTGAACCGGAGCAGACTGTAAAAGAGCGACAGTGTGAACCGGAACAGACTGTAATGGTGTGACAGCGTGAACCAGAGCAGACTGTAACGGAGCGACAGCGTGAACCAGAGCAGATTGTAACGGAGCGACAGCGTGAACCAGAGCAGACTGTAACAGAGCGACAGTGTGAACCAGAGCAGACTGTAAAAGAGCGACAGTGTGAACCAGAGCAGACTGTAACGGTGTGACAGCGTGAACCAGAGCAGATTGTAATGGAGCGACAGCGTGAACCAGAGCAGACTGTAACGGTGTGACAGCGTGAACCAGAGCAGACTGTAACAGAGCGACAGCGTGAACCGGAGCAGACTGTAACAGAGCGACAGTGTGAACCAGAGCAGACTGTAACGGTGTGGTGGCTTTAATTTCATAGGGAAAAGATGAAGTGCCACTCATTAGCTCTCAGCACTGGATCCTCCATAAGGATAGGGAGGGCCGTAGAGGATGGGGGTCCCCCACACGGCTGCTGTAGAATTGGGGGTGGGGGGCAGAGGTGCAGCTCCATTCCAGCGCTGTGACATGGAGCATCTGGCCCGCGCTGCGCAGAACATCAGCCATTACACTGACTTCAGGATCCATGTATTTCTCAGCCATTTCTCATCTCCCCATCCGCCAAGTTTCGTGACTGACGTTGGCCCGTGTCCAGCGCCTCGCGGAGAGCCAAGACAGCCTCGCAAGACATTGATACAGAGGATATGTTTGTGACCCCTTTAATTAAATAAGAGGCAGAAACCGGATCGCCAAACCATGTTCTCTGTGTATGCGTTTTCAACGTCAATACTGTCATTGGATTACATGAACGCAGCCTTTCACCAAGACGACAGCGTTAATAAAAGGCATTTTCCTTCTCAACGGAGCGTACGCACCCTCGTGCGCTTAGATTAGAAGTAGGTGAGAGTGCATGACTGCGTGTAAGCCTGACTGAGCAATTGATGAGATTGTATTTGTGTCTTACTCAGAGCCAGTTGTGTGTGAGTAAGTGTAAGTGTGAGTGTGTGTGTGTGTGTGTGAGTCTGTGTGTGATTGTGTGTGTATGAGTGTGTGTGTCTCCCACGCCTTTAGGGAGTTCCTGGAGAATTATGCTAAGCGTGTCAAAGGCCCACATTACTCTCCCTCATGATTCTGTGTCAGTAACATGGACGGCGTAGATCCCCAGAGCGCCAGGGCGTCAGCTTAAAGCCTCTGTATGTTTTTCCTCCAACGCCGTAACACACAGGAAGTGATGCTTGTTTCAACAGGGTCCCATCACTCAAGCAAATACCCACAATGCACTGGGCCCTGGAGTTTTCAGGCTCCTGGGGTGCAAAGGTCAACTGTCCCTTGTCTCTCTGCGTTTCCAGTAGGGGCTGTGGGGGCAGGCCCGCACCAGGCCCGCTGATTTATTTAAGAAACAAACAAGGAGAAAATAACACAAAAATTCTGGAGGAGATACAGGAACATGGATGAATTATGATGTGTGAACTGATTTTTGAATCGGTTACATCAGGCCGAAGTGGCGTCTAGGGGGAAAAAAAAAGTGTTGAACCTTAAGAAAGTGGAGCAAAAGCAATAAAACAAAGTTAACCACTCGAGAGCCCTGTTTCACTCTGTTTCAGGTCTATGTAACAGAATCAAAGGAAGCTGAAATTAGAATATGTGTAACTGACTACAGGACATTAGCTACATTATAAATATGCAGACATTCTAAGTGAGTGACTTCTGAGAAACATCACTGGTGGAAGAAGAAACTCAATTTTTGCTGTCCTGTCTGTTGATTCCCTGGACCATTTATATTCTGTTTATCAGCTAGTATATAACAGAGGCTATGTTTACCCCTTAAAGCAGTCAGAACCTGACACTGTGCCTGCAGCATTAAGAGCTGGGTGAGAATGTACAGCCCTGGCAGAACACCAGAACATAACATTTTTACCTCATTATTCAATTTTGAGTGGCAAAAATAAGGATACTCGCTCTCCCAAGCCCTGAACTCAAAACCCCAAAGCATCTGCCACCGAATCTTTGTTTTTTATTGTTAGATCACACAACATAGTAACAGAAATAAAATGATTTTATAAGCATGCCATACAGGTTTTTCAAACGATGGTAGAGAAACACCTAATGAAATACTCTGCACTCGCAGTCTCCTGAACTGATAGCTGCAGTATGATTGGCCATCTCTGCTGAGACTGTCTAATGTTTGTGAGGAGCACACATCCTGGAACAGGACATTGAGTTCCTCGAGTCAGGGGACCAATGACACTCAAAGAACGGAACAGATAGTAATTCTAACTCTCAATTAGAGACGTCTCAAGTTTTCCATTAGTGACTCACGCACAGCGAACCCGGCTCCGTTTTGCTCAATCGTGATGATAACATCGCTCATTTGGTAGCGCTGCGAGTCCATTTCTTCGCATTAGCCGCGGAACCACCGAGCCCGTGAATACGCTGATGAGGCAGCGTCCCACAGAGATAATGATGTTTTGTGAATGCTGTGACTGTAGCAACAACAAACATGTAATTATGACTGAGGAAAGCAAGCGTGCACCCTTCACATACGCAGTCAAATTAACAAGTCAAATCCGCCGTCACAAACAAAATTCATTCATGACTCAAGAGATATCGCAAAGTCATTCTTGACACAATTTCAAGAGTGCCAAAACACAAGACTTGATACAACCTTAAGTTGATTTATGAATGGTTGTAATTCACGAGGCTTTTCGTGATGAACAGTAAAGCAATTTATTACTAATTATTTGATAAGCAATTCATTACTAACATATAATAAGCAATTTATTACTAATATTTCATAATTAAATGTCACTGACAATGGCTCTGACAGCAAAAACAGTTACAAAAGTTTGAAATACCCTTAAAAGTAACAACTGCGTCCATCTTTGCTGGCATACATGAGTTCACATTCTGTTACATCCCATAATTCATAGCACACAGGAAATGCATGTGTGATGTAATAAAGATTTGTGGTTGTCCTTTTACGAGTGAGCTAATACCCTTGAATTGTTACCCAGTATACCCTTGCAAAAGAACATGAAAACAAAACAAATCATATGACAGCAAAAATGCAAGTATATGTAACAAATGTGCATAAATCACAGGCACAATTCGTTGTAAACAGTGGACTTGGCTTAACATGTACCTCGTCATTTGTTTTATTATGCCATGTAGGTGCAGAATTAGTGCCACAGAATGACTCCTTTGAGGAAAGGTATAAAAAAAAGTCTTTATCAGGCTAGACGAAGCTACTGTGTGTAATCTGCCCCAGACGCTCATATCGGCCCGTTCTGTGTATACAGACCGAAAACTTGGCCTCAGAGAGCTCCCCAGTACAGACTGGTCTGAAAACCTGGAGAAATGACATTATATACCATGAATATCTGTCTTCAAAAAAAAAAAAAAATTCTACAAAGTTATGGTTCAGTGATGGGTACTCCAGGTCCACAAGAAAATGAATGAAATTAATGTGGTCAGAGATAAAATGGTTTTGCTTGGAACAAATCGCTGAGTTCAGTCAGTGGAATGGCGAGGTTCATATGAGCTCCATGTACCCTAGTGTCCACATACCAGCACAAAGGTAAGACACATTCAGATTCACACACACACACACACACACACACACACACACACACACACACACACACACACACACACACACACACACACACACACACACACACACACACAAACACACGATCCTGCGAAAGGAAACCTGTGAGAGGGCATCCTCCTCTCATTCTCAACATTGCTAAGAGGATGAGTTCCTGCTCTTTCCACCAGCAGCTTCAATGTTCTGCCTTAATAGCAAAGATGTTTATTCTAAACCCAGCCTTTCATGTGGGCCCTGAACGCTCCCTCAGGCAGCCCCCCCCCCCAGCCAGCCCATCTCATTCTGTAGCCAATTAAAAGCACCTGACATCCTGGGGAGTCCTTGCAGCAGCCCCGCCCCCAAGCTTCATCGAGGAGGAGAGACACCGACGGAGGGACAGGCTCGGGCCCCTGACAAATATTTTGACACCTTCTCCTTAATTAGAGTCCTGCTGAGCCCTCCGCAGGCAGCCCCTCTCAGGACTGCAGAGATGCTGCTCTCAGACAACCCCATCCACGGCCTCGTTAGCGAGCGGTCCCCACCAGAGCCTGCAGAACACGTAGCACCAGAGCCTGCAGAACACGCAGCACCAGAGCCTGCAGAACACGCAGTACCAGAGCCTGCAGAGCATACAGTACCAGAGCCTGCAGAGCATACAGCACCAGAGTCTGCAGAGCATACAGCACCAGAGCCTGCAGAGCACACAGCACCAGAGCCTGCAGAGCACACAGCACCAGAGTCTGCAGAACATGCAGCACCAGAGCCTGCAGAGCACACAGCACCAGAGCCTGCAGAACATGCAGCACCAGTGCCTTTTAGTCTGCCCATTACAAAGTGCTAGCCCCTTGCAGTTTGCTCTAACTTTGCCTGCCCTGTAGACCCTCCCTGTAAATGTGGACTCACTACTTATCCTGTCATAGCAGCAATCAAACCTCATTGGAGAAAAAAGACTTTGCAACTATACAAGGGCTATGTGTAGTTTGCAAGGTTTACATATTCAGAGATTATTATATTTAAGATGCAGAATAAGCTAATTTTTATATCCTCGTTTTGGCAGGAATTTTGGGAGGGAATACACCTTAACAGCAATGAAGCAAAAACAAAATGTGTAAAGTTAGACATTCTAGTTTCCTACCACTTGTTTTTAAGCAACCACATTAAATATATCTTTTTTACTTGCACATAACAAAATCATATGTTTTTTTGTTACTGTATTACTGGTATTATGATCCAATGACATCATAATAATTGGAACCAAAGATGTAAAATGAAGTTAGCCACTACAACATCCCTGCACAAATAAATTTCTATCATTCTTATAGGCCTGAAAACCCTCTCTGCTATGGTTTAGCTCAAGCACTACCTGCTCATAACGGGGTATCACTTACTCATGTATAGCAACTGTTTAGCTGTTTAGCCCAGCCAATTTTATTCCAGCCATGAAGGTCGCCCGTATATTCCCATGGCACTGGTGTCCTATTGCTGCAGACATTCAGGAGGGTTTGGTTAGCTCACGCTAAGATCTCCGCCCTCAGCACGGCCTGTCTCTCCCGTCCTCTCTGCTCACCGCAACAGACGGACCACAAGACATCAGACATGTAAACCCTCAGGCTCTCAGTGCAGCAAAAAAAGACAGAAAAGCTCCCAGACTCCTGTGCTCCATGAGGAGGAGAGTGAAAAGTGAGAGGGAAGATGAATTTCGGGTATGCGGTTTATTTATGCTGTGGATAAAACCAAGTACAATCGGATCCCTTTTGAATGACTTGCACTGCATGTCTCCTGTGGGTGTGGCCTATCTTGCTTGCACTGGGCCTGCAGTAGCACTGAGCCCTGCTCCTACCTCCAGGGTTCAGGGCCTGGGGCCCGGGGCCTGGGGCCCGGGGCCAACTCCTCTAAAGGGTTGATATGAAGGGAGACAGACCCTGTGACAGCCTCTCAGAGGGATCACAATCACTTCATTATTCCAGTGCTCCACTCACCCACCCCACTCCAGACAGGGCCCTCCCTTCCGTGTGTGCTCTCTGGCCCCTGCAACCCCCCAGAAGCAGCCTGGCGGGACCAGCCCTCAGGATGTTGGCTGAAACTGCCTTGTGCAGGTTAAGCATTCCAGATGCTTGATGTCTCACAAGGAGCAGCTTCATTTCTGGAACTGGGAAGCTAGCAACCCTGTCTGCTGCGGGAGGAAATTAGTCAGAATCAATAGGAGTATTGAATTTGTGTCCTTAACAGACATTGAGAGAGGACAAATGCAGGCATTGCTATGGTGACTATCCTCTTATCTGCATCCCCCTCTCTGCACAAGAGCAGCGCTCACTTTCCTCGCTCTTCTGTCTGGCATGCAAACATCTCAGCTACATGGACGCAAGTCAGATGCCATGCTCATCTAGCAGAATGTGTAATTTCTATTGTAGTCTGAACATCCTGCACAGCTTGATATGTGTGTATGTGTGTGTGTGAAAGAGAGAGGGAGAGAGAGAGAGAGAGAGCACAAGAAAGGAGAAAATAGCTATGGCAGAATTCAGCAAGGTCTGCTGGAGTAGTGCTGCTGTGCTTGGGCCCTGGCAAAAAAGAATCAAACTTAAATAAATAAACAATACATAACTTTACTACAGGACTTACTTTAGGCTCTAATACAAAATACACATTAAAAGTACACTCTATTTGAAGTACAGCTCTACATTGAGCTTCAACTTAGACGTGCATATGATGAACAGAGGAAAATGATACATTGTAACACAAACAAAAGTATTTGACTCATTGACAAACTATCAAAAGCACAAAGACAAAAAGGCATGCATTCAGGTAAAAAAAAAACATATACTGCAATTGAAAAAAATCATGATAACATATAGGCTAAGAGAGTGAAGGCCGAGGGAGTGACCATCCAGAAAAAAGGCACACATTAACAACAATGCACAAACTCGATGACTATTTCCTTGCCGTTAAAACAGGCCACAACAAAAGAAATGGCCAGCTGAAAAAAATCCTGAGTGATCACTCCAGTCGTGCAGTGGGGTAGACAGAATGGATCTCTCAGACTTAGGACTGCTCCATATGTTTGCGTTTTGAGATCGTTCCCTCGACAGTGTTTGTTTGTCGGTGGTCTGGCTGAAAGCGATCGAGGATTAGCACCCCTGGACGGCGGGAGGTTTAGGGGCTCCCGTGGCGCTGACTGACAGGGGTTCCCCCCAGCGTGCCGCAGCTCTTCTCAGGAGACACCGTTAATTTAACAGATAGACACGGAGGGGGGTCCCACTAGGAGTCCAGCATCTCACAGGGACATAAAACAGGGTCTGAGGTTGCTTGTGCTTCAGCTTCTATCTCTCTAATCAGTGGCAAAGAGCAGCATTAATGACCCATGGAGAGGAGCTTATAGCTGCTCCTCCTATTCACTTAAGCCCCAGAGGCAAAAGCCCCTCAACTGGGGGAGTAGGGAGGGTATTAGCGATCCCTCTGGTTTAATCTGCTCTAATTGCTCTCGGGGGTTTGCACTTAGCACTACTGTGCTACTCCATTACCCACAAGTCTCTGCTGCCATCCCCTTTGCTTTGCAATTCCAGTACTGCACAGAGTGAAGCAGCAGCACTGTCCTGGAGACTGTTGTGTGAGCACTGGGCTGCTGACCACCAAGCTGTCTGTGTGAATGCAGACCCTGTGAATCACACAAAGTGGCAGCTTGAGCTGTTGAGTGCTATGACATTACACACTGTCTCCTTCCTGCAGAAGCCCGGCAGAACATGAAAAATAATAAAGACACTAAACTTTATTTACTCACAACCAGGCAGATGAGCAAAACCAGTGATGGTTAAATGTAAATGCAATATACAGTAAAATTAAAATGTACCATACAAATCTGCATACAGAAATGCATGCATATAAATGTGTTTTCAGCATGAGACAGGTGACTGGCGGCGTCTCCCCTTTAGAGAGAGTTTCATCACCCCTGCAGCTCAAAGAGAGCCGCAGATAGGCTTCACCGAGGATCTGTCTGTGGCGAGGCCAAGCAAAACCAGAACGGAGTTCTCCTGCGTCCGCTGTCTAATATATCTGACGCTCCCGTGTTTTCTTTTCACCTCCTGCCTTTTCACCAGCTCTAAATATTCCTGGAATTAGGACCATGTCCTGTAGGACTGTGGGGGGAGGGGGGGCATGACCAAAGGTGGAAAAAAAGGTTTCATTCCTCATTTTTCATCTGTCCAGACATGAATATTAATTTTCCTTTCTGTTATTTTGTTCTCACCCGTTTATAGGGGTGTCAGATGACTGTGACATGGTAGTTAGTTTAAAATCAGCACACGGAAATGTGACTGTCTCCTGTTTAATGCAATTACAGCCAGCTATGACAAATAACTAAACAATCCAACGAGGAACAACAAATATCTGGCAACCGCACTCAGACAACCTGGCACACAGCTCCAACCTGACCTTGTTTTTTTTACCATCAGCTGAGTGTTAATTCTCTTGTGTGATTGCTGACCTCATGTGGAGCTGGTGAAAGGCAGAAACACACTTAAAATGAGCCAAAATTTTGGTGCATATTTTTGTTCTTACAAATACTGGATTGAAAACGTCCATTCATTTAAACCAAAATATTCCATTGCACCTTCTTAAATATGCTGTAATCTCTGGAGTTTAGATAATGAAACATCTCTTAAAAATATGTCTTTATGGTGCAGTTTCACTTCGGAAACTGATGTGTTGACAAGTTAATGTCCAAAATGGGTGTGATATAGATGCATCCTGAGTGATGCTATTCTAATGACATTTTAATTCTTTACTATATGGAATATGCTGCTTAAATTTATTGCCTTTGAAGAGAGTTTCCTGTAAATAAAATGTCAATTCAAATATTTCTCTGTGTAAATTCCTGCACTATTTTATGTTTGTACAGTCCCTTACATTATTTCATGTTCATATCCTTTCTAAAATAAAACTGAAAATAGGGCAGTCCAGAGAAACAACAATTAGTATAATGCCTATCCAAAAAACCTGAGATAACACTGCCATCTGCTGGTTAAATGTACATATTGCTGTTCAACTCCAGACCCATGCTTGCGCTTCTGAGACACGGCCCCTGCCTCAGTAACGGCCAAGACGGTACCTCCAGCCTGATACTGATCCAATCAATCTCCATAGTAACCCCTGCAGTGCAGCACGGGTGACCAGACGGGCCGCGCCCCTCCCCTCCCCCTGTGATGTTTCAGCAGACACTCCACAGGGCCTGTCCTCAGGTCCACACTGACAGTGTGAGTGGCAAAGATGGTGCAGTTCTCAGACCTGTGATTATCCCAGGTTTGCATTGATAAGCAGCTCGGTGAGCCCCAGTACCGTGCAGCTCTGCTTTCAGGGGTCACGCCCCCCGCCGCCACATAAAGAGAGCTTTTAGAGTCTGATTGAATGGACTCTGAATGAGATGCTCAGGTTTCTCCACACACAATCCGGCCTTTCTGAATCACTGGGGACCAGTGCACCGCGCTGGCCAGCAAGGGACAATTCAAAAGCTATTTATGGATGGCTATTATACACCCCCAGCCCCAAACCCACTGAAGAGAAATGGCCAGAGATACCAAATTGCTGTCATTATTGAGTGCCATTGGGTTAAGATTTTGCTCAAGTTGTGTCTCTCTGAAGCTGTACCTGATGAATAAAGAACCCTGAAATAAACGTCAAGGTGGAGCAGATCTTCAGGAAGAATGGGGACCCCTGAAAAGACCCTTAAGGTGAAACAAGACCTCATTAATTGTATGGGTCCCAGAAATGAACCTTAAGGTGGAACGGGTCCTCGACAAAAATATGGGCACCTGAATTCATCTATCTGGACACACATCCACAGTTACATTCATAAATGTGCTAAAGAGACAGACAAATGAGCAAGGGCTAGCTGGGTCTCTGAAGTACAAATGTGCCTCTTTTGTTTTCCTCAGCTTCAATAAAACATCAATAACATTTAGCATACCATGGTTCAAAACAATAAGAAAGTAATTACATTGTTATTAACATCACCACTCTCGGAACATTGCAGTAGTGGTGTCCGATCTATCAACACCAGTCCATATGTAATAATACCTTTGATCATTTATCGGTGGCATTCCCCATTTAAATTTAAATTGTTTTATTTGCATCACAAAAGAACACAAGTGAAGCTGAGATGCTGAGGCACTCCAACATATGAGGAGCAAACGCACGCACACACACAGACACACAGACACACGCACGCAAGCACGCACGTGCACAGCGTGCACACATGCACAGGCACGCACACACAAACACAGGCACGCACGCACTACACACACACACACACACACACGACCACACACACACACACACACACACACGCACACACACACACACACACACACACACACACACACACACACACACACACACACACACACACACACACACACACACATACACACACACACACACACACACTCTAAAGCTATGCAGTGACTCAACTCTATGGTGTATCCATAGCATTCACCAATTTTTCTTTTCATTTGGTATAAAGATGAACAAATCCAGAGTGCAGAGATTTTATTCATGTATTTCCTTTAATGATGAGGTCCTTGCTGCAGCAGCAGAGACAGTTGGATTGTACCTCAGCCAGTTTGCTGTGGTCAGTTTAGCTTTGTTTAGCTAGCAGGGTCCTTCTGTGGTGTTTTTTTTAATGGCTAGACTTTGGTCCCTGTCTCACAGTCAATAGATCAATGTGTGCTTTTTAAAGATCTTCAGCACTTTCCTCATCCCTCCTATCTCTGCTAGAGAGGATGGGGAATTCTCAGAAGCACCTGAGCACTAAAATACATTAACGATATCACGTCAACCAATGACTCAGTCAGCCAATGGGAAGCAAGCATGCTGTGACCTCTGAACCCAGGTGATTGCATTTACTCACATGGATTCATGCTTCATGAAATTCAAAGAGATTTATAATGGCGAATCTCTCCGTCAATCACCTCCTCATGTGTTGCAGAGGAATCATTTTGCAAAACTACACTAACCGCGCTTCAGCTCAAGAGGAAAAAGAAGGCTTTATGAAACCAGTGCAGCCAGGAGATAATTACACTGGGATGAGCACACTGGGAATCGTCCAATCACACTGCGGATGAGGAAACGTTCCCTCTGCAGTAAGTGTCATGGGGTCTTTAATGGCCACAGTGAAGCTAACCCTAGCTGTACCATCCCATCTGAGCGACCATGTCTACCACAGTGCAGTGACCCTGAGACTGCACGGAGAGCTGGCTGTCTGCTCCAGCTCCACGGGGAAGCCTGCACCACACAAGTGCAGCAGCGCTACTTACTGTAGCAAGCCACGGCCACTGAGAGGCAGGGGAGGCTGCGGGCACTGTGATCCCTGCAGGGATAACCAGTCTCCATTTCCTGTCCAAGGTGGGGGGTGGGAGGTGTTAAGTGACTGGACGACCGCAGGTGTCTCGGTCCCGCCTGGCGCAGAAGCCCAAGGCCCTCAGCCTCCAGCCCCGTCCTCACCACGGGCAAACTGTGTGAGTCCATAACCCTCTATGAGAGATGCACGACGCCAGGCATGTCTGCAGGTGAAGCGCCCTGCTTCAGTCATTCTCAAATGCGCCAAACCCGCTGAGCTTCCCTGTGCCTGCGCTCGTTACCGGAGACAGGGCTGTCAGCGGGAGCGATCGGCACTCTATCACAGCCCAGACACTGCCTCTCCTCCTGTGGTTGGCCTGAATCAATACATAAAAAAGTCACGTGACCCAGACGTTACTCTGTTTTTTCTCCCTCACCTTGTGCTTTTAAAATGCATTTTCATTCATTTACCTGAAAAATGGATTATGATTATGATCAATATCAACACATAAACAAGGAAACGGCAGAATCCTTGCTACTCTGTGTCTTATTTACATTTCATACACATCCGAAGCATGGAAACAATCTAAAGATCCACTTAAACCCTGCAGGGAAAACAAGTACTGTACATCTCTCTCTTTGGTCAAAGTATTGACAAATTGATTTCTGTTTTTTTGTTTCTTTTCGGTCTGACCTTCACAAAGAACTCAATTCCTCTCCATATTAACACACATAAAACAAGCAGGATCATTTTTCCTGTGTAATAATGTATTCTGACACACCGTTTAGAAAATATTTCACACTTCAGCGCTAAAGTACAGTGCATGATCAGCCTCACACGCCTTAGCTGAGCTCCCTACAAACACACACAATCAGTCAGGCCAGAATTCATATTTCACTGGTATGAAAAATGAAACCTTTATGCATATGCTTATGTAAAGGCATTTGAATAATAATTTGACTATGGAATGCCCAGCTATCCCTCAGGGGAAAGAATAGGGAGCAATCATGTGGGTAACTGACATTACCCTCCATATATAATGACATTAACCTCCATATACACTTCATATATACTCCATATACAAGTAAAAACTGAAGGAAGGTTTTTTTTCTGGCCCAAAACCAGTTTACATCTACAGATATATTTCATCTAAAAAATCCTGAGTATTTGTCATTGTTTATGTGCAGTTTTCTCTTTGCCCAACAGATGGCAGTATAGCAGTGACAACTATATCAAATACTCCCTACTGAACATTAAAAAAAAGACAGATATGACTTTAGTGTAGATTTTACACTGTAAAATCTATATTTTGAATCAAGTGTCCCTAGAGCTGGCAGTGTTTGTTAAATGAGTGATCCTTCAAAGCTGGTGTCAACAAATTTATTTTATAAACTCTTTGGTGACAAGGATCAAACATTCTTCCTAATCAGACAGCAGGCAGCCCCTCCTATAGCTTCCCGTGTTCAGCTGAATTGGGCTTGAAAACTCTAAATTTCAAATGAAAGTGAATGAACTGGGGTGAATGTACTAGACATTTGTATTTGTATTGACAGGCATTTATCTTTGCTCCGCTCAACACCCAGAACAAGAGAAGATGCCTCCTCTCCTATTCAAAGCAGCACTAGAGGAGAAAAACATTAACTAATTCAGGCCTACCCAGTGTGTAACTCTTTTAAGGCCTGTAGAAAATCTGCAAAATATATTTCAATGCAACATCAAATAATGCCGGTTGGGTTTGATAGAACAGAGACACTACTACCCCTGGAGCTTCGGTGCTCAGCTGTTAAATTAGTCATGTGATGGGCGGAGCTTCCTCACCTCTTCCTCACTGCACCTTTGAAGTTAAATCTGAAAGGTTAACGGGAGGCTTTCAGAGGGAAACCTGAGTCCATGCTGAGAAGACTCAGAGAGGAGGCAGATTCAGAGCGGACTACACTGCTGACAGCTCTCTGACTCAAAAGAGCAGGACACCCCATAACCAGAGATACAGTTAGGACCAAACAACATGCCGCAATGGTGTTCAGCAAAACTGAATCCCGTCTAACTTTTTTTGCAACATTTTCCTCAAGAACAAAAAAGCTTATTAGAATCCATATAAATAATTGCGAGCGAGGAAATGCCCTTCTCATTGATTTCTCTTTCACCGACCTCCTTTGAGTTGAGGAATACAAACTGTTCCACATGACAGGAAGTGTCTGGTGGCAGGAAGTGAGCTTCATCCTGCCGAGCCTTCTACTTTAGGTCATGTGGACAGTGCATTTCATTTAGAAAATATTTTGATTTTCAAAAAACACGGACAGGAATCATTAATTTTATTCATGGTTTGTGGACATCTTAAGGAAGAGAGGGATGTCACATTGTGGAAGATTGAAATCAATAAATCAGTGAATTGAAAAATCAGGGTAAGGCACTCGTGTTCTGTACGATGATACACAGATACTGCCGAAAGTGACTTTGCATTTGAGACATCACTGGACCTTTGGGCATGATATGCAGATCGATATGCTGGGGGGGGGGTGTGGTGGGGATGATGAGGACCGCGCTGGGGGGTGGGGGGGGGGGGGGCTGAGGACCGCGTTGGGGGGGGGTGGGGGGGCTGATGACCGCGCTGGGGGGGTGGGGGGGGGGGCTGAGGACCGTGCTGGGGGGTGGGGGGGGGGGCTGAGGACAGCGCTGGGGGGGGGCTGAGGACCGTGCTGGGGGAGTGGGGGGGGGGCTGAGGACCGTGCTGGGGGAGTGGGGGGGGGGCTGAGGACCGCGCTGGGGGAGTGGGGGGGGGGAATAAAGCGATTGGCTCATTCTCACTCCGCCCCCCTCCTCTCAAGTGTCACAATCTTGTGAAACGGGCCTCTTTAGGACGGCATGAATCAAAAACCATCCAATGGCTTTCTGTTTGATGCCTGGGTGCTTGTGGGCCCCTTGTAGAGACACAAAGACACCTGTCACCAGCACCCAGCCCACTCCAGGTCCCAAAGCTTTCATCTGTCACGGGCAGCCACGTATGATAGCATGCTAATGCTCTTCCCAGAACACCTACCGCCTGCTGCACTGCACCACTCTGAAACCCTGTACGGCGTGTGATTCGAACCTCTGCTACAGCGCTATTCTAACACCCACAGCAGTATGTCATTCTAACACATGCTGCTATGTTTTATTCTAACCCCTACAACAGAGTGGCCTTTTAACACCCACTATTGTGTGAACATCGTCTACAGTTCTAGAACTGGCCCAATTTCTTGCAAATTCATTAAATGTGATTCATTGATAATTTACAAGAGTGAACATAACTTAGATGATAAATGGTAAAATAGCTTAAGGTTAGCTTTTTCCTAGACTCCTGTACGGCCCATAAATAATAAATAGCATATAAAATCATAAACACAGAGACAAACAGGCACTGATTGCAAATAGCTAATTTACAGGTTAAATTCCCTCTGAATGCACTTCTCTTAAACACAGGTTTTAATGAAGACACAAGCCCTGAACTCCCTCACTGTTATCAGTGCAAAAGTATTACCATGCTTAGAGGGGAACTGGACCTTGCTTATTTATGTCCAATTATGATCTTTATAATTACTGTAAATTAAGATCATTTTATATATGCCGGAGTCCACGAGCGGTGGGTGGAGAGTGTGTCCCGTGGGACTGGATTGCGTCGGTCCCCTTCTGTTAGAATCAGCTCATCGTGATTCTGCGTCTTCTCAACACCCCATAACCAGTCCATGTGGATTCCGCGTGCGCATCCTATGTAGCGACTCAAATTCAGACCCCCACGCGCAAATCAAATAACGTTTAAAACACATTCGTAAAAATTTAAATATTAAAAAACAAACTTGAGTGCGGCTCCTTTATTGTTCTCATAAAGCACACACGTCTTTCCATATCATGTCTTTGTGCCGTTTATAGGTACAGCTGCACTCGGAGCATCCATAAATCACATGTTTTTTCCACCTTTTATTTCTGAATAGCAGTGCATATGAAACAGATTTCCTCTTCTCGTCCTGGTACTCGGAACATTAGTCTTGCTCCCCACCCCAAAGCTTTTCCCCTGTAGGTAAAGAATCTGTTCAACTCAAATGACAAACAGTCGGAAGGATATGCATGACAGCTTTCCGTCTATGCACTGGAAACTGGAGAGGTAAAAACGAATCGCAAACTGTACAGCAAACTGTTGAACACCCCCCAACCCCAACAAAAAAAAAAGCTTTATAGCAACCTATGGAAACACTTTTACAAAATATTCTATAATGTACATTTGGGCTGTGTTGTTTTGCAAATATATTACACTTTATGAAAGATGTCTACCATTAATTTACAATTATGAACAAATTATTAACATATGATTATTGTTGACCCTCATTTAACTACCCTCTACAAGTTATATAAGACTAATATCGTAACTATATAGTCCTTCGCACGTCATACGTTGTGTCTGGATATGGATGCGCTAGGGCTGGGTTTAACGCGATGAGATACCCCCGCTTCACTGTTTACCCGCCAATTAGACGTCACCCCTTGATCCCCGGCTCCTCTCGTTTAACCGGACTTCGCATTCCGCGCATTCCACGGGTTAACCATGCTGGCGGTATTCACCTCTTCATCTCCCCCACACGTTCCCTCGGTTGATGATTGCCGCAATTTCCATTCTCTTTATGAGTAAGTCAACAATTACACACAGCGGAGGTGATCCTGTAGAGCTACCGGCTCCCAATGGAATAAGAACACAGCCTGGCGGCTGGAGAAGGGCCTTACCCTGTGCGCTCTCTGTTCTTTATGATCTCATTTGAAGTAGTACAATTCAACACAGCCCTCTACAGCAGCGTGTGTGGCCAAAGTGGTTCCAGATCGTTTTTGTGAACAATTGTTAAATATATAAATACATAAATAAATTCCATACAGCAGGAATAACCAAGTGTAGCCTTTTTTTGTGGTTTCTTTTAAATTAGCGGACAGTTTATCCCATGGAAACAAAGTGCTTGTACTCCTGGAAGCCAGTCAATGGCTTCATTATTCTCTTAAGTGCTCAAACACCTGGGCTACTGTGTTAAAGTGACAGGCCCAGCATGGGAGGTAAACAGATTGTTTTGTTTTTGTTTAATAGCATGGGCACACACACCTGCCATTAACTAGTACTAAGTTAATGTTAATGTAAGTTAGTTCATTAACTAGTACTAAGTTAATGTTAATGTAAGTTAGTTCATTAACTAGTACTAAGTTAATGTTAATGTAAGTTAGTTCATTAACTAGTACTAAGCCACTCGCTACTGTACATTCAAACAACCTTACAATTTATTGCAAAAGTATTGACTCCACTTGATCACTTGAAGATGAAAAAAAGACCAAAAAAAAAAAAAAAATACGATGATGGAGTCTGGATGAAATATCAAGAGAGACAATAAATATGTGTGACCTTTAGCAAGATGCATGGCAGAGCTACTGCCTCAGATCTCAGCAGAGCATTAACCTTATCTGAGAGGGCGTAATGGAATCTGCTGGTAGCTGCTCCAGGTGTTATGGGGTATTAGGGACCTCACTGGTGCCCCTTGCCCACTGGGACACCCACTCTCTTCAGCCTGGAGTAAAGTTCAGCTGCCCCCCCTCCCGCCCTGCACCACTCCACACCTCCCATGCATACACCTTATCCTGCCCTAAATGTTACAGCTCTTACCAAGATCAATGCTGCCTCACAGGACGGGAAAACAAACGATAACACATCAATGCAAAAGGGCCCAACAGCGTGCTGCTCCGTCTGTAATGGACGACTGTGCCCAGCGTCTGTGCCAATACTGTGCACATGCAAGACATGCATCTCTAAAAAGGTCATGAATAAAAAAAAGATTTATGTGTTTGCTATGGACAATAACAAGGCCAGAAATGGCGTACCTCAGTGGCAGTTGAATGTAAATACACTGGGCCACAAAACCGATGCAGGACACAACACGGCATCCATTGTAATCAGAAACAAAGAGCTGGTCAGCAGTTACCTGGACCTGACCTTATTTATGTATTTACAAAGCCCGAATCTGCTAAACCCTGCAGTCTGCTTTCTGGCTTAAAAAGAATAAACTGCCTCTGGTTACTTTCCACAACGTGTGCATCTATGAATAAATGAGAGCCGTGGAATTGGTCAGGAATTGATGTTAAATGGGTTTGCAGAGGAAAACAAGCCAAAAGGTCCACATAATGACATAGTGGGATTTTCTCAGCAATAAATGAAGCTGGTGTTTTTGTATTGAAAAAGCACTTAAGCCGGGCGTGCTTGTTACGGGAAGACCCTCAATGAAATGAGACGCCTGCAAGAAAGTCCACTGAGCCTTCTGTATGAAGGGAATCACAGCCACATAAAACCCAGGTCTGTGGGGATATTACGGATCAGTAAGAAAAGTGAATACTGCTCTATGTGTATGCAGAGGACTCCAGAGATACAGGCTGGTGGATGATGTAGTGAAGGAACTCTCAGACCGTCTCAGCATTGACTGTCAGTTATTATCAACAGACAGTATTGAGCTCACTCTGCTGTCAGTTATTATCAACAGACAGTATTGAGCTCACTCTGCTGTCAGTTATTATCAACAGACAGTATTGAGCTCACTCTGCTGTCAGTTATTATCAACAGACAGTATTGAGCTCACTCTGCTGTCAGTTATTATAAACAGACAGTATTGAGCTCACTCAGCGGTCAGTTATTATCAACAGACAGTATTGAGCTCACTCTGCTGTCAGTTATTATCAACAGACAGTATTGAGCTCACTCTGCTGTCAGTTATTATCAACAGACAGTATTGAGCTCACTCTGCTGTCAGTTATTATAAACAGACAGTATTGAGCTCACTCTGCTGTCAGTTATTATCAACAGACAGTATTGAGCTCACTCTGCTGTCAGGTATTATCAACAGACAGTATTGAGCTCACTCTGCTGTCAGTTATTATAAACAGACAGTATTGAGCTCACTCTGCTGTCAGTTATTATAAACAGACAGTATTGAGCTCACTCTGCTGTCAGTTATTATCAACAGACAGTATTGAGCTCACTCTGCTGTCAGTTATTATCAACAGACAGTATTGAGCTCACTCTGCTGTCAGTTATTATCAACAGACAGTATTGAGCTCACTCTGCTGTCAGTTATTATCAACAGACAGTATTGAGCTCACTCTGCTGTCAGTTATTATAAACAGACAGTATTGAGCTCACTCTGCTGTCAGTTATTATAAACAGACAGTATTGAGCTCACTCAGCTGTCAGTTATTATCAACAGACAGTATTGAGCTCACTCTGCTGTCAGTTATTATAAACAGACAGTATTGAGCTCACTCTGCTGTCAGTTATTATCAACAGACAGTATTGAGCTCACTCTGCTGTCAGTTATTATCAACAGACAGTATTGAGCTCACTCTGCTGTCAGTTATTATCAACAGACAGTATTGAGCTCACTCTGCTGTCAGTTATTATAAACAGACAGTATTGAGCTCACTCAGCGGTCAGTTATTATCAACAGACAGTATTGAGCTCACTCTGCTGTCAGTTATTATCAACAGACAGTATTGAGCTCACTCTGCTGTCAGTTATTATAAACAGACAGTATTGAGCTCACTCTGCTGTCAGTTATAAACAGACAGTATTGAGCTCACTCTGCTGTCAGTTATTATCAACAGACAGTATTGAGCTCACTCTGCTGTCAGTTATTATCAACAGACAGTATTGAGCTCACTCTGCTGTCAGTTATTATCAACAGACAGTATTGAGCTCACTCTGCTGTCAGTTATTATAAACAGACAGTATTGAGCTCACTCTGCTGTCAGTTATTATAAACAGACAGTATTGAGCTCACTCAGCGGTCAGTTATTATCAACAGACAGTATTGAGCTCACTCTGCTGTCAGTTATTATCAACAGACAGTATTGAGCTCACTCTGCTGTCAGTTATTATCAACAGACAGTATTGAGCTCACTCAGCGGTCAGTTATTATAAACAGACAGTATTGAGCTCACTCTGCTGTCAGTTATTATCAACAGACAGTATTGAGCTCACTCTGCTGTCAGTTATTATAAACAGACAGTATTGAGCTCACTCTGCTGTCAGTTATTATAAACAGACAGTATTGAGCTCACTCAGCGGTCAGTTATTATCAACAGACAGTATTGAGCTCACTCTGCTGTCAGTTATTATCAACAGACAGTATTGAGCTCACTCTGCTGTCAGTTATTATAAACAGACAGTATTGAGCTCACTCTGCTGTCAGTTATAAACAGACAGTATTGAGCTCACTCTGCTGTCAGTTATTATCAACAGACAGTATTGAGCTCACTCTGCTGTCAGTTATTATCAACAGACAGTATTGAGCGCACTCTGCTGTCAGTTATTATAAATTATAGCGCTGTGAACCATGGGGCGGTTTAGCCTAGCTTACCGCCCACAACATGCAGCTGCAGTCATAGGGCAATGAATGAGGGTTACATGACACCAATCAACACTGGTCAGAAGGGTTGCATTTTGTGTCTAGGGCACCATATTTGTGTTATTTTTACATTTACTTGTCAATGTGAATGAATATAAACTAAGACATTCTTCATCACCAAAGTCACATGACATGAACATATCAAAGTTTGTTGCATGTATTTTACTATTATTTGTATGTATATGTAATGAAACTATTTGCATGTATCATTTTGGCTGTTTGGTGTGAAAGGTAATTGAAATAGTAGGATGCATGCTGTTTTATTTGTCTTAATGAATTTTCTTGTATCTGTTGAACCAGTAAGAACTGAAACTGAAAAATAGAAAAATTCTACCTCCTCTGCAAAACCTTTAAAATGTCAATGGCAAGAAAAGGAAAATGTACTATGGTCCTGTAAATGGATAAAATGTGTGATAAATAAGAAATCACAATGATAAACATCTACTCTCTTCACAAGCATAATGGTGTCCATTAAAACAAAACACAAGACCGAGCATGCATGTTGATTTTTATGTCCTCAAGATAAAATGTACATATACTTTTCTGTCAGCCTTCTTGTCAACTTAAGAGGGACTTAGAATAAAAAAATGAAGGATGAAAAATATCTCCTGTTGCAGTATTAAAATGACGAAACCTCACCTCTGTGCTCTGTCTCTTTCATACAGTTCCTAATTCAAGCTCATGTTGTATTAAGCTAAGGCTGAAGATAAAAAATACAGATTCATAAAGGTTTTTTTTCCCTTTGCCATTTATTTTTAATATCAGTTAATGATGATTTAGATGGATAATTATGAATAATTTAATAATTGCTTGCTTAATGACAACAACTCTGATTAGCTACATTTCCATTTTGGATTTTGTAACAGTTGTTCCTTAGCGGTGTTACAAAAAGCTTTTACCCTTTTTCAGAATGATAAAGGAACGTTCCCAACTGTTTTTGTTTTGAAGACTCTGTCATGCAGGGTGACACATATGAAAAGAAATTAATTTTGTCCATTGCAGATTACAGAATGAATTCCTCTAGGGCTGGGAAATTGGGAGTCGAACCAACAAACATTGGAAACCTCTAAAATTTGTCTTGCTGCAGTACAATAAACAATGTATGCTTTTGCATTGTTTTCCATGCTGTTAGAAATACCCTCTATGCAAAGAGCACTGATCATGACCCGGCCTGCCAAGGGCCCCTTCTGCTAACAGATTTATGATGAGAAGAGATTCTCATTTCTGACATGGAAATCATTTGCGTGACTCCTGTAGCCCTCTGTGAAAAATGAATGGGGGTATTGTCTCTGTCCTGTTTACAGAGACTTTGGCTGACCTTGCTATTGTTACAGTGTTTTAATACCATCTCAGGAGGTCACAGGCAAAGATAGGAAAATTGTTTCCCCGAGGTCTTGGGCAAAGCTGTGCTGCAGCTTCCTGAATGAACAGAGACGACAGAAACACTGCGTTTGCCACCAGAACAATCTCTGGAAAAAACAATATTATCAGAGCCACTTCGGGCCTGACCGACTTTAAAAAAAACAATTACAGCTAGAAAGTAAACAGTAAATATATGGCATACATACATATATTGATCGCGTTAATGCAAGGTAAATTAAATGGAGATTAAAAGCTTTTATCTGAGTCAGGTGTTTTGCAGTGGTAATGACGTACGCTGTGGCTGAAGGTGTCTTTCAGCCGTGCTGCAGGTTTGTGTGACTCATGTGAGCTGAGCTGTTCCCTAAGCAGTGATGAGCCCCACTGTGTGCAAATTTATGCTGTTCTCTCAACTCTGTGCCTTTCTATGGCTCTTATTGCTGCCATTTATATTGATTATTATTCAACTGAAAAAAAAGCAATTAAAATCACTACGCTTTGTCTTAAGGATTTGATAATGTCAGTGTAAGATAGGGTCAATCTTTAGAGCAATACTTAATGAATGCAAGTCATTTTAATTTGCATTAACTTTCATTGAAGGTGTAAATTCATAGCCCTGATTGTTCACTGTGCCAAGAACACCAGCAGAGCTCTGAAGGACTCAGGGGCCTTTATGCTGACGGGCGATGAGCTTCAGAGCAGCGGCCGCTGGAGCATCTGGTAGAGGGCCAACACTGACCACGAACAGCCAGGATCGTCTCTCCAATGGGGCGCAATGTTGCAGCCTAGTACACTCTGCTGATCCCAGGTCAGTGTAAGCAAACACAGGGAAACACAAACAGCAGAAAAACTGTGAGGGAAGTGCTTTCCATATCAGTGGAACAGAATTGCATTGCCCGTGCTACAGTGTGTTTTCTGCGGCCAATCAGGTGCCTCTATAGATTTAGGAGTTATTTGCCCAGGAGCTGATCATGTTCTTCTGTAAAAAAAAAAAAAAAAAAAAACAAATTACATATTAATAGCAGAATGCAAATTTACATTCTATATGCATCAGGGGAATTTGTGGACAGTGTCAAATTAATTGGCAAAAATTAAACTGTAATTAAGGGTGATAACATATTAAGATGGAGCTTCATGTTCACTGTTTAAATAAATCCAAAAAATAAACACAAGCAATTAAAGTTTGGTGCAACATGTGAACAGTAAAATCTGCCCGTGCGTGATACCAGTGTAAATATTCTGAGACCCTGGCTTGCATTAAGTGGTACTTTTCTTGTAAGAAGAGTTCATCTTTTTTGTTTCCTTTCAAGAGCACACCCACAGAAGAGAGATGTAATATTGACAGAGGAAAGCTTAATGAGCTTTCAACCCGTCCGGTCAGGTGGGCAGTTTTATATTATGGGATTGAATGTGTTTTGAACTGACTTTGGTTAATGGTGAAACTCAATGAGCTCATCAAGGAAAACAATGGCTGTCCTACATGGCAAGAATAAACAGATTCCTCTTGTAGTATTCTTACAATATGGGTTTCCTCTTCTGAAAAAGAATATCCTGCCTCCTTTTGAATCATGCAGCTGCACCAATTAACGTCTTTCCAGTCTTAACACTCCCTGAAAATTACAGTAACCGTGCTGTGTGCTGCATGCACAGCCCTCGGCACTCCACAAATAATTATTATTTGAATTAGTTGAGCGTTCTTCATAACACACAGCTGGGTGGCTTAATTAACCTAATTACTCAGACCGTACACAGCCTAAATGCACTCAGCATCCAAGTGCAGTCTCCCTCTCAGGACGGGCAATGTCTTGCAAGCAAAAGGCTTCATTTGTTTTAAGTAGCATTTACCTGTGCGAAAGGTCACATGTGGGCCCTGAAGACACACAGTAAATGGCTGCATGATTGAGTCTTGGCAGTAGACACGGTTTGCCTGTTTATGAGGACTCCATTTTCTTTCGGCAGGGCCCATCGCCAAACTTCATCAAAAATTTTGAAGAAAAGACTATACCTCCAAGGCACAAATTCAGACTGCTGACAAATAAGGATTCTTTTAGCATGTTTTTTGGTTCTGAATGTCACAACAAACAGAACAGGAAACTCCCAAAACAAAAACTGTATGCAAATCATTTTTTAAAAAATATATCAATTAATAAATAAATGCCTTTGAGTGAAACCAACGTATTGATGATGTGTCGCTGAAGAAAAGGAGAGACTCATCCATTAGCACATTAGCTTCAGAGCTTAAGGCTAGACTGCAATGGCTGCTAAGCTGGATTCCTTTAGCCTTTTGGGTCACCTGCAAATGTATCAGGGGTATTTGCCACGCATTACTGCATCAAAAGACATGATAGCATTTCTATCAAATACACGAAGATCAAACATGCGGGACGGACAGCAAACATCCCCTTGCCTGTCAGCTGTAAGTACCCAGGAGATGGTCATGGAGGTGTGTGTGAACAAAAGAAAGGAGAGCACAGACTGATATAAGAGAGTATATGCAGAACGTTTTCAGCCCTTTCATATCAATGTGGAACCCTACTGAATATCGATCCTTTGCTATCAATCCTACAACAATGAAGTGCCTGAGATTTTTCATTTGGATAGAAATTACTGCAGAGGGAATGACAGAGACATCAGTCTTTTCTCTACACATCCTCTCATCCGATTTTACATGCTGCGAGGGTGAAATCATGGCCTCGGTCCGTTTCAGTTGTAGCCTTGTCTGAGATGGAGGGATAACTTTGGAGATGTCTGTTGTAAAAATATATATCCCATAGAGGGGGAAATTGCCTCATTTTAATGAAACTCATTACAAAAAGAATCTAATGAAGGAATGAATCTGAATAACATGACCTTTAGCTCTCCATTGCTTCCTTCTTATTACATAGAAGGTTCAAAAGAGATATTGTAATTTTTTGAGCACTTTTGATTAGATTAACAGCGTCTTATTGAACATTATCTGTTTGATGCCACAAATGAGTCATGAATTAAAGTTGTCTGGAGATAAAGGAAAAACTGAGTTATGACCCAGCGGAGCTCTTTGGCACCTGCTGCCGCTTTCTGTTAGACTGGGCATTCTCAGGGCGAGAGCCACATCTTACTCCATCTCTGAAATCAACATGTTTATGTGGCCCTGTGTCCTCTCTTCTTCATGTGTCACAAATCAATCAGCGTTAATATCATTATGGGCCATCTCTAACATAACACCACCTCTGTCATACCTGTGGCATCTGTGCATTGATAAAAGAATGGTGCTACACAAGTTTTAATTTCATTTTTGGAATTACTGGAGTATTACTAGGCTCAGCTCATTTGCACCTCACTAGAAGGGTTACTTCATGCCCAATGAAAATAAGAGCTGAGCGAGTGTACTGGAAAAAAAAACCTGTTTATCTGAGTTACTTGGAAAGCAGACAAACAGCTATTTTTGTTTGTTGTCCTGAAAGAACCGCCATTGCGGTACAGTATGCTTTGCGTGTTCTCTCTTCCTTCGGGCAAAGGGAGGACCAATCAGAACTGAGCTCAGCTGAAGCGCAGTGACATGCTGCTGGGTCAAGGCAGCTGTGATGTCATCGTAGTCAGGATGACCGCGGTAAAGTCACCTTGGCGCTAACACACATCTTCACATGATGTTATATTCATTGCTAACGTTTTCATCCTCAGATATACAGGGGGTGCCATACAATCTCTGCAAAATGAAGGCAAACACCAGCATTGGGAGATTGAACTTTATGTAGGAGACATGTCACAACATACACCAGAAAAAGTAAATTTAACAAAGACTTCAATTGACACTTGGCTCTTCATCATGCATTTAGCATCGTATAATGGGGGAATGGTGAACCCGGGTAAATGTATTTTCTGCATCTGTGTACCCTCTCCCTGAAAACCGGATGTTACCTCCTCATCAAATTTTCTATTTACATTATGAAAACTTCCTTGATCACATTAAATGTGATCAAGGAAGTTTTCATATATCCTCCCTCTCACTTTCTGCCAGGTTGGGAGGACTGAGCTGTGCTTTTCTGAGCTGTGATTGGCTGGTGTAGGCTGTACCCTGGACACAGGTCATCTCTGCCGAGCTGTGAGAGAGAGAGAGAGAGAGAGAGATCGAGAGAAACAGCGCTTGCGGCTTCTCTTGAGTCCTCTAAAATGTCTCAGCTGTCATTACACTCACCCAACACCCATGACAACTGCCCTGAACCCACCCCGTACCTGCAGGACCGGTTTGCTTATTTAGACCTGGACCTACAGGGCTGGCAGGCTGAGTTCTGGGTCTTTAGGTTCTGATGAACCTTTGAGGGTCTGAGCCTTCTTGCCTGGGTCCCACGGGCTCCAGGCTGTGTGCAGATAAGCATTTTGGCCCTGCTGCACTGTGTTCAGCCTGTAGAGAGGCTGAACACTTCCCACTATAGCTTCACAGCACCTTCCATGGAGGTGGTGCTGTGGGGACTCAAATATATGCATCACACAACGGGAGGGATGCAACGGCAATGAACGAGTGAATGAGTGGACAAGTGAATGAATGAATGAACGAGTGAATGAATGAGTGAGTGAGTGAAAGAGTGAATGAATGAATGAGTGAATAAGTGAGTGAATGAATGAATAAATGAGTGAGTGAATGAATGAATGAGTGAGTGAGTGAATGAAAGAATGAATGAATGAAATGACAAATGAATGGTCATTTCATAAACAATATTCTGCTTAGCACCAGATATACCTTTTCCAATCTGATATACTGTGCCTCTCCATCACAGAGGATACACCTGTAACTAAATACAAGGTACAGTAAATGTCAAACATGAATTTTTTCTATTATTTTCTTATTACATGTGAACTATTGTCCATACATGAAATGCATGCATGAGTTATTAACCAGAAAATATTTCAGACCTGATGGCTAAAAGAAGATTTTTGATTGACTTGACTTGATGATCTCATTTTCCATATGCCAGCAGTGAAAGAGGAAATGAACCTTCAAGCATGGCTGACTGTGACAAAGCACAAATAAAGCACACATAATTATACACCGTTCTCTATGTTAATGGGTTGTTTACTGACTCCCATTTTACCAGATTTTTCAGCTGAACGGCCTGATTGATTAACCGTAATCAGAGCGCCATTGTTAGCGGTCAGTCACATTTAGCACACATCTGCCTGGCTGCTCACATTATGTTAGCGGTAATGACCACCGCTACACAGAGGAGAGTCCAACACCCTGAGTTTCACACAAACGTTCAGCAGCATGAACATCCCTCACAACACCCTAGTGCTTAATCACACTCAGGTGAACTGCTCACCTGAGGAAAAGATATTTCAACATGGAGATCCTGGCACAAATGTGACCTTATGTGCCTTATGTGCCCTATGTACCTTATGTGCCCTATGTGCCTTATGTTCCTTATGTACCTTATGTGCCTTATGTGCCTTATGTGCCTTATGCGCCTTATGCGCCTTATGTTCCTTATGTACCTTATGTGCCTTATGTTCCTTATGTTCCTTATGTTCCTTATGTGCCTTATGTTCCTTATGCGCCTTATGCGCCTTATGCGCCTTATGTTCCTTATGTACCTTATGTACCTTATGTGCCGTATGCGCCTTATGTTCCTTATGTACCTTATGCACCTTATGTGCCTCATGTTCCTTATGTGCCTCATGTGCCTCATGTGCCTCATGTGCCTCATGTGCCTCATGTGCCTTATGTGCCTTATGTACCTCATGTGCCTTATGTGCCTTATGTGCCTTATGTTCCTTATGTACCTCATGTGCCTCATGTGCCTTATGTGCCTTATGCGCCTTATGTGCCTTATGTGCCTTATGTGCCTTATGTGCCTTATGTGCCTCATGTGCCTCATGTGCCTCATGTGCCTTATGTGCCTTATGTGCCTTATGTGCCTCATGTGCCTCATGTGCCTCATGTGCCTTATGTGCCTTATGCGCCTTATGTGCCTTATGTGCCTTATGTGCCTTATGCGCCTTATGTGCCTTATGCGCCTTATGTGCCTAACTCACTGAAGACATTTTATTACATTACATTACATGTATTAAGAGCTTCAGACAGGTTCTGATCATTTCCATCAAAGTACAAGCACAATGTGCACATTGTACACACACATACAAACACACACACACACACACACACACACACGTACACACACACAATGTACTCCCAAACAGTCTAATCAAAACCTTAAATTCCCTCCTTCCCAAATCAGAGCAAGACTTTGCCAGAATTAGGACATCAGTGTTCATGCTTATAGACATTCATTAGGTGAGTGTGTAAGGTAAAGGTCAAGGCAAGCCAAGTCTAACTGGAGGCTGATTTTCACTGACTGCAGCTGTGGAATGAACAGATGGTGCTTTTGTGACTGGACGATTAACATGGCCTGATTAATTTGTGGCGTTTTCTCATCTGGATCTCTGCTGTCGTGATTTTGCTTTATTCATGGCCTTAGCCTCCCTTTGCGTAGCCGCAGAATGAAGAGCTGCACTGGTCTTCCTTTCACAGGTCTGCCAAACCCTTTGCTGCCAGCGCCTCGGTTTGCCAACATCACACCTGTCTCTGTGACGGTACAGCGTGCCCCCTGTGGGGGAAATTATTACGTAAACAACCCAGAGCATCCGATCAGTTTCAAATGTGAGGTGATAGTTTGTGATCCTCAGATATTTTTACCACAACAAAGATTTCTGAGCTCCAAATGGAAAAAAAATTGCGAGGCAGTCGTTTATAGAAAACAGAATGAAGGGGATTTCACTGGGGACATTTCATCTTTAAAGGTGGAGTTTTAAATAAAGCTGCTGCTCCACATTTGAGACCTGTTGTACAGTGGGTGGGGGGGGGGGGGCAGTTCATGCTATGCTGGGGTATGGCTGAGACAGGGATGTTGCTGGACTTTTAGCACTCCTACAGGCCGCCAGTGCCCACATCCTCACTTTCAATTTATGATACGTTTTTAAAAGCTAGTTATTTTTCATGATCATTTACTGGGGCACAACAAATTATTACTGGGGTACGTGCCCCAGTAAATAGGGTGTGGTGACGCCCCTGGCTGAGGGCAGAGAGGTCTCTGGACGCTGGGCTCGAGCACAACGGCAGGGACTGCTGTTGCGCTCTTGAGTTTGGGGGTACTCTACCTCTGCTTGCTGAAAACTTTAATCCCCAGTGGATTAGGATGTGCATTAGAATGCCATAATGAGGAAGAGAACTTAAAGCGTCTAACCAACCGCACAGATCGGCTAGTGAAGCACAGACAAATTAAGTGTTTTACTCCATGTCATGCTAATAATGAATCGCTCTGTTAGCTGATGCACTTTTCCTTTTTTTTTTTTTTTTTTTTTTTTTTTTTAAGTTTTGACATAATTGCTTGGAAACTCCACAGGTGACTTCTTTTAAATAGAAATATTCTTATACAGACCTAATCAGGGTCTGAGATCCTATAGTTATTTGATGTTTTCTGTTGGAACATGATTTGAATTACACATAATTCAACGGTAAACTCAAATATATGATTCAGTCAGTCGCAGCTGAGCTGCCACTGTTTAGGGTTATTAGGGTCAGGGTTTCTAGGGTTAGGGTTACTTTCTGAAAACAGGTACGGATTTTAAGTATGCAACTCTTTTAAAAAGAAGGATTCCATGTTTGATTTAACCAGCTGTATTTATATAATTGAAATGACCAACCCTGTCAGTGCCACAATAATTTAAAAAATAATTCAATTACAACTTTGATTATTTATCATCCCACCGTAATTCCTAAGAAAATATTTTAAACAATGAAGCATATGAAAAGAATATTACCTCCTTCAATCAGATAGAAGATGAATGACTACATCTTTAAACAGTATTACAAAAATACAAAAATCACCTCTTTGAAGCAGAAATGTGGTGGGCATGTGTATGTTTATGTAGCCCTTAGTAATCACGCTGTTTAGAGCTCAATCTTCCCACTGGGAAGCACTGGTGTTTTTTCTCCAGTCACGTCTAAAGTGGAAGTAATGAGCCCCTGGAAGCCATTTTAGAGCTCTTCAGTTATGCATGAAAACAAGACGTTAGATCAGCTGTCCTGAGTGCTCTCTCCAACACACTCGCACACACTCACTCTCTCTCTCTCTCTATGTCTCTCTCTCTCTCTCAACACACACACTCACTCTCTCTCTCTCTATATATCTCTCTCTTTTTAACACACACTCACTCTCTCTCTCTATGTCTCTCTCTCTCTCAACACACACACTCACTCTCTCTCTCTCTCTATGTCTCTGTCTCTCTCAACACACACACTCACTCTCTCTCTCTATGTCTCTCTCTTTTTAACACACACTCACTCTCTCTCTCTCTATGTCTCTCTCTCTCAACACACACACTCTCTCTCTCTATGTCTCTCTCTTTTTAACACACACTCACCCTCTCTCTCTCTATGTCTCTCTCTCTCTCAACACACACACTCTCTCTCTCTATGTCTCTCTCTCTCTCAACACACACTCTCTCCCTCTATGTCTCTCTCTCTCTCTCAACACACACTCTCTCCCTCTTTTTAACACACTCACACTCTCTAACACACACACACTCTCTCTCTCTCCAACACACACACACACACACACACACACACACACACACACACACACACACACACACACACACCCACACACACACACACACACACACACACACACACACACACACACACACACACACTTTTACCATCATGGCTGTCAACAGGAGGGCTTAGTTGGGAACACAAAAACCATTAAGGCGGATAAGGTGCTGATGTGTAACGGGAGCCGGTGGCACGCCCTGGGTTTTAAGTGGAGGCGCTCTGCACATGCATGAGGGCAGATCTGAGAGATGTGGGGTTTTAGGGCTGCTCTAAGAAGTGCTTAATCCCTGAAAAAAATGCATAATGACCCTGAGTAATGCTTTCATTCATTTTAAAAGACTGTACATTTTAGTGAAGCCTTAAGTAGTACCTTAACATGGGCATATAGTAATTGCAAAAATATTATGTGTAAATTTTCTGCTGAACATTGAGTAGTTACAGTCAGATTGAAGGGTACTCTGGCTCTGTACTCATGTGCAGATCTGAGATCACTTTCTCACCCTCAGGCTGGTTTCTACCTAAAGGCTCCCGACCCGGTCCTGATCCCATTTCACACCTTCTCACCTCAGACCGTGAGTGGCGGAGAGACACAGGGAAGCAGGCTGCAGTCCTGCTGAGAGGGTAGGCCTCATGACCAGGGTGGGTCAGCAGGGAGAGACACGGGGAAGCAGGCTGCAGTCCTGCTGAGAGGGTAGGCCTCATGACCAGGGTGGGTCAGCAGGGAGAGACACGGGGAAGCAGGCTGCAGTCCTGCTGAGAGGGTAGGCCTCATGACCAGGGTGGGTCAGCAGGGAGAGACACGGGGAAGCAGGCTGCAGTCCTGCTGAGAGGGTAGGCCTCATGGCCAGGATGGGTCAGCAGGGAGAGACACGGGGAAGCAGGCTGCAGTCCTGCTGAGAGGGTAGGCCTCATGACCAGGGTGGGTCAGCAGGGAGAGACACGGGGAAGCAGGCTGCAGTCCTGCTGAGAGGGTAGGCCTCATGACCAGGGTGGGTCAGCAGGGAGAGACACGGGGAAGCAGGCTGCAGTCCTGCTGAGAGGGTAGGCCTCATGACCAGGGTGGGTCAGCAGGGAGAGACACGGGGAAGCAGGCTGCAGTCCTGCTGAGAGGGTAGGCCTCATGACCAGGGTGGGTCAGCAGGGAGAGACACGGGGAAGCAGGCTGCAGTCCTGCTGAGAGGGTAGGCCTCATGGCCAGGGTGGGTCAGTCACGGAGAGCCCTGGGACCAGAGCACACTCTGCATGTGGCTCACTCAGGCCACGGCGTCAGTGACCACTCATACACACTCCTTATATGGGCTGGGGGGGGGGATGGACACACACAATGGTGGGGAGAGCAGCGACGTCTCCAGACCCTATTTACTGGGGCACGTACCCCAGTAATAACATGTTATGCCCTAATAAATGATCATGAAAAATAACTAGTTTTTAAAAATGAATCATAAATTACAAATGTGTGGATGTGGGCACTGGGGGCCTGTGCCCCAGTAGTGCTAAAATTCATCCCTAGGAGAGTCACATCTTCATTCATCAAAATACTTTTTTTAACATGTTTGATAAAAATCACTGTTAGACTGTACTACTTTTCTATCTTTGATCTATGTTTGCAAAAAACTGCATTCCACTTTAGAAACTAACACGTGCCTATTTTCATTTTTATCGAGACTCTTTATCTTCAGAGGCAAACTGCACGACCTGTGACCTTCACCAATGGCGTGTAAGTGATATTTATGACTCTCGCACAATAGTATGGAAATTAGCTACCCAATGCCCTGTAAGTGTTTTTGAACGCTAATCTTATGTTCAGCAGCTTTTCAAGTCGACCACCTAACAGTGGAACAAAAGCCCATGTGCAGCATGTGATTCTGGGGTCAAACTAAATAACAAGAGTCATCTTCTGCTCCCATCGTAATCACTGTTTCTCCGCTCACATGGCGTCCTGGTAGAAAGTGGTAATTCTGTACCATGTGTGATGAAAAAAACACACAGGGAGGAGGGATAGTGGGGTGGGGTGTGTTTTTAAATGCCCATGTTCAAATAAACGCTTCTTCAAAGGAGGGGGGGGGAGAAACCTGCTCCACAGTAATGGAGGCACATGAAAGATTTATATGGTGGTGCAGTAGCCCGGCTGTCTCTCAGAGGCTGAGAGAACTGGGAGGTAAAGTAGAACAAAGCTGGTTTTCGCACACTGTCAAAACACTGACTTCCCAATGCACCCCCAGGCCCTGCAGCCTTGAACTGGATCCTGGAGACTCTCCAGTAAATGAAAGATTAGAAGCAACACATGGAGTCTGCGCTAGACACAACAACGAGAGCTTCCCACTCCCACTCTGTGTCCTGGGGTCTCACGCTTGTTTAATATTGTATCAGACCTTTGAAAGTGATTTGTTTTACTTTTATTCATTGGCATTGAGCAAGTGTTTTTTTTTTCCAGTGAAACTTGATAAAAGACATAGAGAAGACATGTAAAAATGTTAACTACACTGAGATGAAATTGCAGGAGTAGAGCTGAGGAAACAAACCCAGATCGCATGTCTGTTTCATCTGGCACATCTCATATCCATCAGCAGAATAATCACTACCGTTTCAGTTTAATCTGCATTTGAACTCAGCCAATCAATGGTTAGCTAAAAAGCAACACTCTAGGACAAAGAGAATTCTACAAGGGTTCAAAACCTGTATTTTCCAAGTATTTTGTCATTTGTTTATGAGATATCGTACCAAAGCAGGTTCCCCAATGATCAGGAGCAAAGAACACTCTTTTGGTCTTATTCAGAACCTTTTTGAGAGTGCAGTGATGAAGCACTTCATATTTTAGAGGTGGCCGACTTCATAAACGGATGCCTGCTTGAAAATTCCAGACACTCCACAAGCACATTTGTAAACCGAGTTTTCGAGCCGTCTCAAACGTACAGATCCACAACCGAGGTTTTAAGGGTGCCCCCCCGCACCCGGTGAAGCAGCACTGTTATGCACCCTTGTGCGTGGTGTCCATGATAATTCTGATGTCACAGAAGACCGATCTGAGAACAGCGCACGGTCAGAAAAATGGATCTCCGATCTGACCACGCTGTCTGAGGTGATTGATGAAGGCGGGCTGCGTGGAGCTGGTTAGCAGGCGTTTGGCCACAGAGCATGCTGGGAGTGACTGGTGTTACACGCTGCCCCTGAGACCCGATGATGCATGTATTAGTGCTCTCAGCACCAAAGGGACAGGGTGTACAACAATGTGTGTGTGTGTGTGTGTGTTGGGAGGAAAAACTATGTACAAAAGAAGCAGAAACAAGGTCATGGTGACTTCCATAAATCGAGCAGGAACACAAATCGATTCCCCAGCTGCATGAAGCTTTGAGCATGCCAAATTTACTTCCATGGGCCTCGCACTGCATCTGTTTTCTACTATTTTTGTTTGTTTATTTTTTGCTTAAGGACTGAAATGGGGCGGTGGGGGGTTGCATTAAAAGGCACACGGGATCCCCCTATAACACATAAGGATGTAGGCCTGGGGGGAGGGGCATGGTAGTTGGGGGGAGGGGCATGTTGGTGCTGTGCTGGGGTAATTTACCCTGTTGTCATTTGTATCGCCATTCCATTTCTGAAACACAGGATATTTATTACAGCTCACACGTATGTTTATTGGTCAATGGTTAAATATTTTATATTTTCATATCCAAAATGTGAACTGAGAACAGGTTGCTCATGCTTTTGTTTTCCATACTCTTGTGGGGCTTGTTACTTTCAAATCTTTTTTTGACACGCTATATAGCACCCTGAAAAAGACATGTTATACAGCACACTGAAGAGGACATGTTATACAGCACACTGAAGAGGACATGTTATACAGCACACTGAAGAGGACATGTTATACAGCACACTGAAGAGGACATGTTATACAGCACACTGAAGAGGACATGTTATATAGCACACTGACGAGGACATGTTATACAGCACACTGAAGAGGACATGTTATACAGCACACTGAAGAGGACATGTTATACAGCACACTGAAGAGGACATGTTATATAGCACACTGAAGAGGACATGTTATACAGCACACTGAAGAGGACATGTTATACAGCACACTGAAGAGGACATGTTATACAGCACACTGAAGAGGACATGTTATACAGCACACTGAAGAGGACATGTTATATAGCACACCTGCAAAAACGTGTGTGCTTATCATGCCTAAGCATCAATAAAATAATATTTGAAATATTTCACACATCCATTCACAGATTTATTATGAAATCTCTGCCCACATGGACTCTACGGGTTACAGCTTCAAAAATTTGCTTTTTCTAAAGGATATAAGATAAATGAACAGCCCTGTCCATTTTCCATGTGTTTATTTATATTCCATAAAGACCAAAAAGCCCCAGCTGAAAGTGAAACAGGACCTTGACTGTACTGCAGAATGGATAAGGCAGGGCTTCCCAGTGCTGGGTCACTGTGGGCCTGGGCCGTCCCACAGGAAAAGAAGCTCTGGAGGGCAGCCGCGATCACCGCTGGTATGTGCCCTCACATTTCTGAGATCCCACTGGGCGTGGGCTGCTGGGTCAGAACAATGGAGGGCGTTTCCTGTCAAAATAAAAGCCCCCCAATCTCTGGGCTAATTGCGGTATTCTCCTATGGATTTAGGATAGGGGGTTTTTGCAGGTGCATGAAGAAAGCGGGGTGCGGCTGTTTCCGCTGCCCCTGTGGGAAGGCTGGGCGGGCATCACACACAGGGCTCATGGTCCAGCCCACTTCATGACCTCAGAGCAGAGGTCACAACTCGGGTCATCTCAGTGCGTAAACGAGCAGGTTTTCCCGACGCTGTGAGTGACATCATATCCTGCAACAAAAAATGGTCAAGGGTCACCTCCCGCCAAAAATAGCAAATCACATACAACTGTTATAATGGTACAAAAATAGCAACCCCACATTTGCCATTTCCTCGTATTTTTCCCTGACCTCGACAAATGTCAGTTACACCATTTCATGCTGTTATATTTACTTGGATATGATTGTATGCTACCCCAGCCAATTGCGATTTCATAATGAGTTTGAAGCTATTGTCACATTACTGTTTTAATATAAACAGTAGATTTCCTGTCGTGTAGTATCGCCAATCCTGTTGAGGCCTAAAACTTAACCAATCAGATTTCTGAATGCCCCTTCTGTAACAGGGGTTATGGGAATGAGTTAAGGGATATGGCAGTCCCTTCATCATGCTAAAGATGACACTTGGCTGGTCGGATTAGGAAGTTATGGGAAATGATTTCTGTCATTCTATTCTTGGTCCATTTGTTTACGGGGATTTGTGATAATATCCTGTCAGGTCACACACATCGAAGCATTGCGTCAGTCTTCAGGTACTGAGTGTGTGTGTGTGTGTGTTTGTGTGTGAACGCATGTGTATGTGTGTAAGTGTGTGAATAAGCTGTTTTGTTTTTGTGGACAGGATGAGTCACATGGAGTTAGGCAGAGTAAACACGGCCATCATTACTCAATGAGTGGTGCGTACTGGGTAAAACAGCACAGCAAAAAATCCCACATCTTCTCTAATTCTTGTGTAATGGATCGTTTCTTTTTTTAGTTTTGTCTCACAGCATCAAGCAAAGCTGATGTTATATAAGATAATATATAAGAATGTGCACTAAAGATTCAGCTAAAGTACCTCAGCAGGGAGTTTTCACTGTTCTTACTCAGAGTAAATGTATGAGCTGGAGTCATTATTACCGCCGTACAAAGTTTGTACTTCTGTATGAAAAAGAGGGGGAATTCCTCTCATTGTCTCAAATGCAAATATTACTTTAAGAGCAAATCCCATGTGTCTGTTTAACTAGTATGTGGAATTAAAGGACACATCAATAATTTACTTCAAGCTGCCGACATGTTTGTGCCACAACTTTCAAAATTTTTAATTATAGTTTGTTTATAGTTACGTATGGGTGAAATGTTAAATTGTACATTCATATGGCTCAGTCTGTTACATTTAAAAAAAAGGCTTGATTGTAACTTTAATGCCATTAAGATTTATTTTTGGTAAAAGGTAAATATGCAATCAGGAGATTAAACTGAATTACTAAATGGAACGGGACAGTACATTTTCTATTTCAGAACACTATATTCTCCTTGATGGATATGAGCTGAAAATGTAACAAATCATATGTGTAGAAATGTATGTTTTGCAGTATGGACAAAGATGATCAGAGAATGTACACATCTCTTGCGAACCCACCCTCTTTTGCTTTTATAGAAACTGAAGATGGTCCTCGGGCTGATCAAAGAGGGCTAACAGATGCTGAAGATGCTGTAATCTGTGATTTCCTCTCCTTCCTGTACTTTGAACCACAGCTGATAAGAATTTTATCAACATCAGTGAAAATAAACATGTTCTGTAGCATGCTGTAAACATTCTGCTGGAGCGCACTACCAAGAAAACGGTCAACTTAATCCACCTCATCACCACAGAGCCTATGCAACTCTTACTCACCAAGCTGTTTGAAGATGGTGACTATAGACTATACACACACACACCCCCAAGACATTATAAAATAATATAAGACAACTTCATTTGCATGCACTGTGTGTATGGTGGACCCAGAGTGAACCTGTGTGATAAGAACATTAATCAAAAAATGTCAGAAACAGTGATCCAACACCACCCCCCACCTCAGAAGTGAGGCATGACATCATTCTGTACACAATCCGCCCATTTCCCCGGCTTCCTGTGGCCCTCTGTCACCCTGCCCCTGCCCCCCCCCCCTCAGATTCTGCTCAGGAACACTCAGTAATGAACCACTTTACTCAGCGAAATCTGCAAGTGAAGATGTGGGGAAAACAGTGTAAGAAAGTGTGTGAAAGTTTGTATTGTAGTGTGAGAAGGTTTGTATTGTAGTGTGACTTTCTCACAGTGTGAGAAAGGTTGTATTGTAGGGTTGTATTGTAATATGGTCTAATCATGCATGAGAGGTCATTTATATGGCACTGGCTAAACAAAAATCACATTTCTCTTGACCAGTCATTCAATTCAGTATTGAGGAACTGTATTGATACTGTCAATACGCCGTCCATTTGAAACTAAGCGGACTGTATGGCATCAATGATTTTACTTTCGTTTTATTTATTTCAGTGTCTTATACCCTGTTGTGTGCTGAGCCCATGTGGACTTACAAGGCACTGTTTGGATTTAAAAGTACATGTGATCAAATAACATTTCCCAAATGAAAAAAAAACTGTTTCTTTTCACCTCTGCCCCCTGTTTGGAGCATATATTTTTTATTTTGAGCAAATTCTGAGCAATCTTTTCTGGAGATTAGCTTTGCAATATGGAGACTCACTCACAGTATGCCAATGTACACTGGAGGAAACAACCCCCTTGGCTACACTAAGGAAGTGCAGTCATGCACAGCAGAGAGCATGTGATTGGGTTATGACTGCAGAAACACACAGAGGACAAAATGGCTACCATGGGGACTATATACACCCAGCCAGTCTGACTCAGGCAGGCTAGTATGCTAACTCAGTTTATTCACTCATTTATGTTTATGTATTGCTGGCCAGGTGTGTCATCCTGATTAATGTTTCAGTGCCCGATTTGCCACAATAAATGAAAAACATAATATCAATATATAAAACTTTAAAATATTAATATGAAATCTATAGCATATTAATATTTAAAACTTGCAGTCCAAG
The DNA here is from genome assembly GCA_019788955.1 of Albula glossodonta. Lineage (NCBI taxonomy): Eukaryota > Metazoa > Chordata > Actinopteri > Albuliformes > Albulidae > Albula > Albula glossodonta. The sequence goes on along the minus strand of JAFBMS010000107.1, from coordinate 747,284 downwards.
TGAGCTTAAAATCTATATTTTTGAGACACAGGGGCACTCTGTCTTATGTAGCCCTCCAGCACTCAACAGCTGTTTTTCTATGTAATGAAAAAGGTAAAAATTGGAGTCAGTCATTGGCAACAACAACAAAAAAAAAGCTCAAATTTGTCATAGGTATAATAACACGTGGTCGCGGTGGTGTCTTTTCAAGAGCAGCGCCGAAGCCGAGGATATGATAATTTAATCTGCCACACACAGAGCTGATTGCTGGAGCGGTTGAGCACCTGGTGATTGTGGAGGTCAGGGAGCCGCGGGCCCTCATAGTCTCTGTAGAGCATCACCCTGGCCCGAGCTCATCCCATCACCATTACCCAGCAGACACGGAGCCAATTTCCCACAAGCAGGCAGTGACGCACTGAGCGAAAGCCAGCGCTCGTCTGAAACACTACCTGAGCCTGTCACACCCTGCAGATGCCCGCTACATCTCACTACGTCTCATGTTTACATGTTTATCTATCTAATCATGTGGCGGGCACCGATATCCAAGGGGACTTGAGAAGCTAATGCGACAAGATGAATTAAATACATTAAGACAGAAAAACTGCAACATAACATACAAGCAATAATGCTGAATACAGTATGCAGTAACTATCCTTTGGATCAGCACACAGCATACAAAAGGACAGGCAGACCCACCCAGAAAAACAGTAAAGCGACATTATTTACAGTGTTTACATTGTGCCAAACAATGCCCCATGATTTCAATAAAGATTTTAACTTACCGTACTGAAAACAATGATCAGCAAGAGTTACATTACACAAGAGTCTGCGTCAGACGTCACCCAGGGCTATGAGACAACGGCTGGATGTGAGATCATTTCAGATGATACAATCAACCTGTCAATCAATGAACCGATCAATAATCCAGTCAATCAATAATCCTTTCAGTCAATAATCCAGTCAATTTTTATTTGTGCTGCACCAGTTATGCAAACACGCAAGCTCACTCACACAGGAACAAGTACAAGACACACACACATACAACAACACACACAAAAAAATGAACCCTGTTACACTGTGGTCAAAAATGAACCCTGTTACACAGTGGTCAAAAATGAACCCTGTTACACAGTGGTCAAAAATGAACCCTGTTACACTGTGGTCAAAAATGAACCCTTTTACACTGTGGTCAAAAATGAACCCTGTTACACTGTGTCATTCCCACCCCCAACCTCCCCACACACTATTTCTTGTATGTATCTGCATTCAAACCTTGTGCAAGTCACATCAAAGGGATACATGGAGGGGTGATGACATCTGGTTTTTTGTTGCTGAATTTTAAAAATGTTTTCAAATGGATAAACAGTCAAGATTCACCTGATAAAAGACTTCCTGTTTCAGAGAAAAACACTTCCTGTTACAGACACACAGTGGCCAGCCGTTTCCTAGAGAGTGTTTGTGGATTGTGAGTACAATTACAGCTTGCTTGGCCAGGAGAGGCTCACAGCCAGTGTGTGAGGCCAGAGAGGCTATATGCACACGGTCACGGGCTCACAGCCAGTGTGTGAGGCCAGAGAGGCTATATGCACACGGTCACGGGCTCACAGCCAGTGTGTGAGGCCAGAGAGGCTATATGCACACGGTCACGGGCTCACAGCCAGTGTGTGAGGCCAGAGAGGCTATATGCACACGGTCACGGGCTCACAGCCAGTGTGTGAGGCCAGAGAGGCTATATGCACACGGTCACGGGCTCACAGCCAGTGTGTGAGGCCAGAGAGGCTATATGCACATGGTCACGGGCTCACAGCCAGTGAGTGAGGCCAGAGAGGCTATATGCACACGGTCACGGGCTCACAGCCAGTGTGTGAGGCCAGAGAGGCTATATGCACACGGTCATGGGCTCACAGCCAGTGTGTGAGGATGATAGAGTGCTATGGACTCTCTGGCAAAGAGCAAACCTGCCCGGAGACACTGCATATTAAGGCACATGCATACGGCTTTGTGAGAATTCAGTGAAGGCAGGCCATATTACATCTGGAGATACTCCACTCCTGATTCAGAGACAGCGGAGACCCTTTGCCTCCAGGCACACAATGGACGGGTCTTTCTGCTGTCTGTCAGCCAGAAAAACTGAAGCACTGAATTCTCACAATTCTCACAGGTTTTGCATCTGTAGACAATTATAATTTCACAAACTGGCCCTCCACTTAGCCTCAGCAAGTTATGATTTGTAAAAATACAAATATTACATATGAATGTGGAAAATATGGAAGTGTTTTTGGATGCGTTTTTACTCAAATAAGAGTTTTAATGGAACTGTAAAAGGAAATGAGTACTTGAAGTGATTGACTGTTTGCGACTAGGGTTTGTAACTCACATTTTTACTTCATGTCATTTTACCAGATCAAATGGTAAAAGACACAGACAATGTGTACCAGAGGCTAGAATTATACAAAGAATTGTCAGTTTGGCCATACATATTAAATTGAATGGTCAGAAATGGCTGCTGAGAAACACAACGCATTTTGTCACCAAAGCAATGCGTGGAATCAATGCATTGTGAGAGAATACGGCCCCTCGGCAAAGATTAATCTCGCAAAGAGACTCGGCTCTTCAAAGAGAGGGCTTGTGAGGAAGCACGGGTAGATCTGCAACAAAACCAAGATACACTCATGGAGCAGGAAGTGAAGTTTCACACAGGATCAAAGGCGCAGTGTCCCCGCTGTTGAGATGGGCCTTCATTAGTGACCACTTCAGAGCTGCAGTCTGACACAGAGAAGCTCTTCATTTCAAGACCCTCCTCAAATCTAAGGAAATGCCGTCCCAACGGAACGGGAAACGTCAGCTTTAAGCCGCTCTTCGCTCTTTTGTACTGTGTGACTTTGCACGGAAAAAGCTTCACTGGCTCTCAAATGCGTTTGCTACAATGAATTTTCTAATTAATTTACTGACTGTTTCCTCCTCTTAGAACAGAGAGTTCTTTGCTTTCCATCTTGAAGCAATAACTAACAAAAACCTTGTCCAACAGAGATAAAAGAAGAAACTAAGTAGCAGAAACTGGATGCAGAAGTGGTGTCTGTGTTACCTTCTTCCTTTTCTCCAGAGAGGCAACATTGCTCATAATAAATAAATCACTGTTGAAATGGTTTGGCCCTGCTGCATCCAGTCCCTGGGTCTCAGTCTGTCCCCACAATGTCCTGCAAACCCTGCTGAGAGCAGAACACACAGCACTTCACTCTGAGGCTCTATACTGGCTGGCAGTGGAAACAGAACTGAGCTTGGAACCAGAAGGACTCAGGATCAGTTCCCAGGTGGGTGGTGGTTGTTGCTGCTGCTGTATCAGGTCATTGGCCTGTTATTAACATATTATAGTTACTTTGGTAACTCTTCAAACATGGCAAAGGTTGATGCTTGGGTTTTTGTCATGCTATACAGACAACCATCTGTAAATGCTAAAATCCCAAGCATGATCTTTAAGCATAAGCAGGATCACATGGGGGCCTGGACCACCTTCTTAAAGTCTGTTCTCTCAGAGTGCATATGATTTCCCAGTGTTAATTACGCATGCATCTTCCCCAGGATGCTTTGCACATGAGTGTAATCAGCAGAGAAGGAGTTTGATGAGAGGCGCCTGTCTGGAAACCACAAGGACACACAATCCGAACGTGCTCAATCAACTATCATGGCAAAGAGCAACGTGTTTGCAGAAGAGAGCGGTTGAAGAAAGAAAAGAAAAAAAAAAAAAGGTAAGCAGTAGTCAGATAAGCAAACGTGCAAAGAAAGTGAGCACACTAAAGGGATATGTTTACACATGCCAGATAATCAGGGAGCAAAAAAAGCAGACAGGGGTCCTCAAGTCTGTGTGCAAAACAACCCCTTCAGTAGATATGACATCACAGCGGGAAGGGTAGCATACAGCACACAGTGGTGCATTATGGGGGAACGGAGAGGTAGAGTAATGATAATGAAGCACAGTGATATTGATGTGATGGGATGGGATGGGATGTGTGGTGTCGATGGAGAGAATCCGCTGCAGGAGAGGGGGGGGAAATGCCTGCGCTCCACACCTGTGTTTGCAGTCCTGGGCTCTCTGCGTCGTTTTTAACGCATGAGCTGCTGCCTTCCGTCTGGCGGCGCCATGGCCCACGCGCCTCCCGCCCTAATGAGAGGGTTCAGGACATTTGGGGAGAGGGTGATGGAGAGCACCTGTGCCAAAAACAAACAACTTCATAAAAAGAAGATGGGGAGGGAGGAAGAAGGGGTGGGGGGAGGGGAGGTATATTTAATGTGTGCGTTTGAAATGAAATTGTGCGTTTGTTTTCCTCAGGAGCAGAAACTAAAGGCAGAAGAGCTAAGCGGGCGGAAGGGATCTGGCCGCTGTGTGTCTGAAGCCTGGATCATGATTCCTCTCCAGTTTTAAAGAGATGAAAAATGACCTGCCAGCAAAATGCCTGAGATGAAATCCCGCCTTCGGTTTGTGATTCTTTTCATAAGAATCGCCGAGGCATTGTGCTAACAAGAAGGGCAATTTGTGGCACTACTGGAAATTAGATGGCAAGTGTTGACAACTTTTTTACTTCAATGAATTTGTTTTAAAAAGCCTGGGTTTTGTTTTAATACGGTATTTTTAAAAAAACAAAAATAAATTTCTCAAATTCAGAGACACATTTTTTTACTCCGCTCTTCAGCTTTGTTATGCATCAATCTGATTGCCTTTTTCATCGTTGGTTTTGATTAAAATACAATCTATTAGCATTTTCATCTAAATGGATGACAAATGCTGTTTTGATCAATGTCATTAAGGCAGACGACCTGAACAGGCATGTCCTCTGAAAGCATGCTTATGAATGAAAGGAGTGTGTTTATACTGCTCTATTCCAGCATTGAAACACAAATTATTTTTCCTGATGATTTGCTTGCAGGATAAATGTGTGAATATTCATTCATACGGCCCGCATATTTCAACCAAAGCAAGAAAGCTTCGCTCCCTCATTTTTCAAAGGTCAAAGGACATATTTCATTCTTCATACACATCACTGATGTATCAATGATGGAACTAAAGCTTGTCACATGTACCTTGAGCCGCTTTTTACCTTTTCTATGCTTTGTGAATCTAGCACAAGTGGTGAGGTGCAATTTTATTATATTAAGAGATAAAATATCAATCAATCGACATCACGATATTGCACATTCTTTGTGCTTTTCCACTTCCAGTACACTAATGATCTATTAACACACAGTATTTTTGTTTAGTGAAAAGAACATTTACATCGTTAGGCATCCAGTCAAAACACATGCGCTATGGACAAAGGCAGGATGTTCATCTAGCCTCACTTCCTCCTGTATATAATGTGAGGCAAAGCTGCTGTTAGATTAGAGTATGGGCTCTAATTATGACATAAAATGCACTTTAAAATACCAAGGACCTGGTTTAACTGCTTCATAAATGAACTATTAGGTAAAAATATTATCAAATCATATGGGGAAAACATTTTAATGCCATCATCAGTCACCTGATGCATGTTTTCACGTTTATTTTCACACTATTTCCTGCGGGTGACACAATATAAATCAAATGCACTCACAGTGGCCTTGCATAACAAAGCCGGAACAATGAGGTTCTCTCAGTGAGAATAAAACCCTGTTTTAAACCACGCTTTCTGAAAACAAATGCTTTCCCACACACACGTATAATAACCCTGTAATCGCTGGGCCCTTACAAAACGGCCTGGCAGTGAAACCCAAGAAAGACAGTCCTCCTGACAGAGTGCACCCACAGCCCAGAGCAGTTTTGTCGTTTTTGTCATCCCACACAATGCTCAGCTCTCCAGCTCACCTCTCGCCTCGCAGTCCTCACTCAGACCCCTTTTACAAACAGCCTGCAAACAACACTGAAAGCTGCTAGACCTGCTGGCTTGCCCTGGCCCAGATTTACAGCCGATGCTGTATTCTCTCATGAACCCTTCCTTTATAACACCATGCAATTTGTCCACATTTAAGACGTAGTTATTTAGCTGTCACTTTACCTTCATCGCTACTGGGACAAAGGTCCCAAATTAGATGCAACGAGTAGCAGAAGCTAAAATTCACCATTGTACGCGTGGGCAAATCTCAGCTATTCTGGATAAGGTTACGTTGCACTGCGGCTTCTACTGACTGCTCATATTCAGGGCTGAGGTTTATGATGAGGTGAGATACAGAGGAGACTTAGAGGTTGGGACAATGTGCAGATCGACCTGCTCCTGTAGGCAGTGCGTTCCCATAGCGCAGACCGCCTACATGTGAATAGGGCATAATGAAGGGGGGGGGGGGGCTTCAGAGAGGTGAAGAAGAAAAGGGGATACCAGGAATGTGAGAGATGAAAGGCACCAGGCTCCATGGGGGGTTTGGGGGTGGGGTGGGGGGGGCAGTATGCTCTACCAAATTAACTAGACTGATTTCCAGCTTGGTAATGTTCAAACCAAGAGTGTTAATTGGATATGTACTTCCAATAGAAAGGCGATAATTACTCTGCCTTCATAGTTGACTGGCAGAAGGAGGACATCCTGTGAACAGACATAGCATCTGAATCATACAGTCTTACACACTCAGTGTTGTTATGCTCATTGTTATAAACTGCAGTTACACAGTGACAGAAACATGTTTTCTGCTAAACTCAATATTCATATTCAGTACTGGCAGTGGCGTTATTCCTCATCTAATGTGCGGTCCTTTAATTCACTGTGAATTCTTCTGTATTTAAGCTCTGTACCTAGCATGAATACAGCTGTGTGGGAATATGTTGTGTGTGCATTTTCTTTCATTTTATGTCCTCCAAAGGGCTAGCTCAGTCCATAGACTGTTTCAACGCCATTGCTAAGATTATGAAGAAGAGGAGGTGGTCACTCTTAGCTGTGAATGAGTTTTGAGGGAACAACATGTGTTACACAATCAATACTGGAATAGCTTCAAAGATGGACCAATCAATCACCAGACTGTCAATCACCAAAGCAGAAGTAGCTGGCAATGTGCAGTAATCCAGTAATACCACCAGCCCGGGTTCAAAAATGACATCTGTTTGATGGAAGATGTCCTTATCATTGCTGTGACTGGTGGTAAAATTGCATCCGCATTTTATATTCCATTTGAAGTGAAATAACAAAACTTAGTGACGTTCACTGGCTGTCCCTGCAATGTTCCTGTCAAGGTAACATTCTAGGGTACCCCCTGTAAAGTGGACTACGTTTCCCAGGGGCATTCTGAATTTTCCCAAATGTGCAGAGCAGCAGAAAAAGAAACGGATTGTGGAATGGCCACTCAATAACGGGTGTGATGGCTTTGTGTTTGAGGGATGGGGCCCAGCAATCCTGCGTTATTTTCTAAAACTAAGAAATGCACAGCGTAATTTTCTCCTTCTGCAGGTGTCTCCATTGAACAGCTCGGATCCAGGATTACACCCTGTAATTTCAGGCTGGTTGGGGGAATATGATCGGACTATGAGCCTAAAATGGCCGCCTTTTGTGTCCAAGCAACAAGATGAAACTTAGGCATATTGAGCATGCTCATTACCTTCTAGAATAGCAAGAGGAACGGGATACCATGAGAACCAGCTCTGCCATAATCACCGACAAATGAAGAGTGATACATTACGTTAAATAACACATACTTCTCATTGACATGCTGTATTATAAATGAAGGGGAAAAAAAAAAAAACACATTATGATAAGACCTAAGCTTTCTATTGGCCAGCTCTGCATGGGGTCATTCATCTGCCTATCAGAGCAGGCCGCAGTCAGGATCGCTGGCTTCCATAGCAATGCTAGAAAAGTGGAGCAGCTGCAGCAGTAGCTCTGAGAGCGCAAGCCTCAGCGCTGCGCAGATCTCACCGGCTCTGAGGAGGTTACGGAGGTATAAGCACGTCTTCATGATCCTGCTGACAGCCCAGTGAGAGGCTGCACCCAGCCCCTGACTCTGAGTGCCAGAGCCTGCCACCTCCTGCTGGGGGCGCCATCATGAGTGAAAACTAATTAAAGGTGCTGGGAATGATTGCCAGAGTGTGAGGCCAAGACCGTGGCTGAGTTATCACACACCTCACAAGAACCAACGCTAGATTAATGAGCTGGCTTAAATTGCCTTTATTTTTCTATGCAATCATTTTCACCCCCTGCAAACAGCAACGAGTGAGCAATGCACATGAATGGAGATAGAGAGAGAGAGAGAAAGAAAGAGAGGGAGGTATGAGAAAGACAGAGAGAGAGATAGACAGAGAGAGAGAGAGAGAGAGCGAGAGACAGAGAGAGAGATAGAAAGAGTGAGCGAGAGAGAGAATGCCATGGCTTCATAATTTTTCTAGAAAGCCTCTTCTGACACGCAGAGATGTGATTCTTTCTCCTCATCCTTCAACAAGTGCACATAAGAGCTGTGCGTTACAGGAATGACATTTTAATGATGCGCGCTTTCGCACCACAGCAAATCGCTTTTCAGGTTTACGGCCAAAAGGGGGCAATTACTCCTTTTTGTAATATTTCAGAGGTAAGGCTCATTAAACTTTCAGAAAGTGTCATGCTGCTTACATATTGAATAGAACGCAGAATAAATCTTTTAAAGTACGATAACACCATTACTAGATAGTGAGGCATTAGGGGCAATGTGACAGCAGTAATATCAGATTTAGATTTTTTTAATTTTTTATTTTCAATTCGGTGAGTGACAACAACAACCATGGTTGAGGGGAAAAAAAACCCAACAACGTTCTGTTAATAAAGGAAATAAAACCAAATAAATTATAGATGAACAATAGCACCTTGCCAAAGTAATTACATAGTAACTACTGTTTAATGACTAGGAAAAACAATTAATATAAAGTGTGAAAGCATTAATAGTAGAAATGTGTGTAAAAGTTATGCAAGATACTTTAGATGAAAAGCCAAGGCATTCCTAACCATCCCCCCTGACCAGTCTCAGCTTCCACCTCAACTATATCACACAAACCATTCAACAAGAAATAATAAAATTAACAATGTACACAAAAAACTGACACTGGTTTTCACATGATAGAAAAGCTCTGCAGAATTGAGAAATTCTCCACAAAAAAGGAGTCTCTTACACTGGGGTGTAAGAGCAAGTTTAATTCAGTAACCCAAAATCTCTTATGATTTTTATTTTGATTATCGATACATTGAAAGCTGTGGGTCGTAGTAATCTCTCAAAAGCAATATATCATTTCCAGATCTTATGCAGATATCAAAATTTACCCAGGAGCACATAGCAGGAGCTGCCCGACTCGGCTCAGCTCCTCCCACATACATGCGAACAGGAGCGCCTCATTTGTACAGTCAAAGGATATTCATTTTTACATTAAACAGCATCACTACTTCTAATGTATTAGAAAATATTGTTCCTTAGCAAAAATATATGCAGCCAAGTGCATTTGTTGTGACGTAACAATTTTAAAGGTTATATGTTGAAAAACTAATTTCCAGACAGATATACTGTACATTCTAGGTTATATAATATACATAATAGGTATATATTATGTTTGCCAGTGTGTGAACCTCTGCACAGGAGGCTTCATATTTACAGCATTTGTCAAAATGTTTTGTAAATGTAGGTTATATTACACTGCTATTTTCATCCACATAACAGCTTATGCATATGAATGTGTGCATGTAAATCCATAGCTTTTTGGATTGTAAGGTTGGGAATTGATTTAATCATTTAGCATACTGTAAAAGCTGACTGTTTGGAAAAGTCATAACAGGTGGGAGGGTCCATTCACATGTTTTAATATAAAACATTTTTTTCAAAAGGTATACATTGCATATTCTTTATGTGTTTTTTTTAATTCGGCTACAGAATTGCTTGTTGTTTTAGATTGCTGAAAGGGGATATATTCATGACACATATAGTTATAAATATTTAAAGGGGGAAAAAATCAAATAAAAATGTAAATGTGAGAGAGTCTTGTTCAGCTTTACCGATGCGAACACAAAAGAACAGCAAATCAAACAAACAAAGTGGAGGGTGCTGGAATGTAGTCCTGAGCCTTAAGGTACATTTTCACACCGTGAGCGTTACACATCTGTGTCCAGCGGAGGGGGGACATCCCCAAATGGGGACAGCGAGTCCTGACTATGGGTGGAACTTATCCCCGTGTCCGAGTCGGTGTCGGTGGCGTCCGTCTGCGATAGGATCTGGCCCAGCTTGCTCTGCACGCTGCTGCCGCAGCTCACATGGCAACCCGCTGCCGTGGAGACGGCGAGGGAGGCGCTGTCCGCGGCGCACAGGGAGCTGAGCTGCATGGCCAGGTGCTCACACTCCTGGCTCTTTGAGCCCAGCGCACGGTCACACTGCCTCAGCTCCTTCTCCAGCTCCGTCACCTGCTTCTGCAGGGCCAGGCCTTTGCACATGCTCAGTCCCAGATCTCTCCTCAACCCCTCCAGCTCCTCCGGGTCAAAGCTGTCCTCCGGGTCACAGTCCGCGCTCGCCGCGGCCCCCTGTGGCTCCTTGGTGCCCGTCGTGCACGCAACCTTTATTTCAATGTCAATGTCCAGGGAAAGCTTCTCAATCAGGTCCCTGTGTACTCTCAGCTGCTCCTCCAGCCGGTCCACGCTATCGCTGGAGTACAGGTACTCCTCCAGCTGGTCATCTGACAGCTGGCCGCCTGGGAGTCCGGCGCAGCTCGAGTGGGGAGAGCCGTCCTGATCGGGCCCAGCAGAGAGGTCCCATTCCAGCCTCTCGATCTCCAGGTCCAGCTCTCTCATCTGGTGGATCTGCTGCCGTATGGTGTGATCCTGCAAGATGATCAGCTCCACCAGTCTGTTCACCCCCTCCTCGTCCCTGTCCCGACCAGTCCTCTCCTTCCGGATCTTCTCCAGTTTCCGGAAGGCCTTCCTCACCATCCTCTTCTGCTTGTCCACCGGCAAGGACTTGACGTATTGGGCTGGGCCGTGTTCCCATCTCTTTGATTTTGACAGCGCCCCCTTTGGCTTGGAGGACCTCTTGCCGGACGGAGACGCAGACTCGCTGACCTTAACCAGAACAAACTGCACATAGGGCCTCTCGTCGCCCCAGGCCTTCCACAGCCGGAGGATGCGGGTTAGAGGGGGGAGTGCTCGCTCAAAGCCTTTCCACCTCTCTAGCACACAGTACTCCTTGGGCTCTCCCTGCAGGACCCTCTTATCCTCTGGGCCTGCCTTGTGATCATCCAGCAGGGCCTGCACCACGTCTGCGCATGTGGTGCGCTTGGAAACTCCGCACACCACCTTCTCCTCCTGGCACACCCACACCTGGATCTCCTCTCCGGCTGCCGGGGTTTTGTCTTTCGTATCAGATCTGAAATAACGAAACCACAACAACAACAAAAAATATGACTCAGCATAAACCGATGTGCTTGTTTGTAAACCTCTCTATGGGTAAATGAGTCAAGTGATAATGACAGCAGTGCGGGCCTGTGTCAATCCCACCGCGGGTGGGGCCTCTGTGCACTGTAAATAACTGTGTCAGAGCAAACAATCATGAGTCACACTTCTCATTCAATCAAAAATATGATTGGTTCAAACAGTGAATATTAAGCAATGATACTTTGTCTCATTCTGGAACTCACAGCAGCAAATAACTATAGATTCTATCCATGAATTTTTTTCCCCCTTCATGTACAGTCTAGAGTACATTCATTCCTCTGGACCAATGATATACAAGATGATCATACACTACCATAAGATGCAAATACTGAGTGTGAATATATGTAATGTAAAACTTGTTTAGAATATTAAAATATAATTAAAGTTATGGCATACAAAAGACCCAGTGCATCTATAATAATATGCTTACTATAACGATGGTACACGTTATCACCAATCTCATGACCAATCAGTATCAATCTGTTCAAACGTTTACATCTTTGAGCAAGTTTGAAGAAACTCAAAACCTCCCGAATCAACAGGAGTTTCTGCCTCATTACAGACAGACTGACGACAGACGCAGTTTTCCACCGTAGCGTGTCACAGATAATGCAAACACACGTCCTTGCATTATTTAGACATGGTAATTCATGCACAGCAATTACCTTCTCATACGTTCCCTACCAAACTCAGAATCCCTCTTTCCAGAGGAATGAGTCCAATTTCCTTAAGCAATTTCACATTTTTTTAAAATGTTGATTAAAATGACCCTGACTGAGGAAGAAAACAAAATGTGGTGTTACTGCATTAAAAAAAAAAAAGACTATGGCTGTTATGCACACAGTGCTGTGTGACAGTACAGACAAATGTCTGACAGCTAGCATGACATTTCCCACTACTCTTGAGGAAAGGTCAATATTTTTACCTCACAGAGCACCTTGATGAAAGAAGGGCTGGCCCTGTGGGTTTAACGGCTAGACCACGCAGACATCGATCGTCTAGCACATGCAGACATCAGTAAAGAAAGGGAGAGAGATAACTTTTGCCCCTGCTCAAAGGTACGACGTAAAATGGGCACAGCCTCCCCCTCTCTCAGTTAGATGAAGCACTCGATTTATAGATGACAGACAGATGACCGTGCACTTATGGGGTGAGACATGACTGAGAACGCGCCGTGTGCGCGGCTCACTGGGGCGAAGAGCAACGTCTTTGGAGCGTTACATGTATCTGACAGTGTACCTACATGGCCGGAGTGTTACATGTATCTGACAGTGTATCTACACGGTTGATGGTTACAGGGCGTTGTGACTAAAGCACTGGTTCTTAACCTGGGTTCGATCGAACCCCAGGGGTTCGGTGAGTCAGTCTCAGGGGTTCGGTGGAGGTCAAGACACACACCCGACTCATATGATTCGTGATGACACGCCCTGCTTGGCCATCAAGAAGGGTTCGGTGAATGCACATATGAAACTGGTGGGGTTCAGTACCTCCAACAAGGTTAAGAACCACTGGACTAAAGCATATACTAGAGCTCTAAAAATCTGCAGAATGCAAACAGAACATGAGACAGCAAAAAATCCACACCCGAATCATCTGTGTTCCCTAAATCACCTCAGCAGAAATACGGAGACTGTTAAACAGGCAAACCCATTTCTTAATGTAAAGAACTGTAATTTATTTGAATCGGCGGTTATTCTTCTTACTAGCAATGCAATGCGATATCTGCTGGAGCTGTCAAACTCTTAAGGGACTATCTTGGTCAGGTGTAACTTTATGTAGAAAAAAAAACAACTTATGGTCAATTGAGCAGAGTGTCAGAGTCACATGATCTGTGAACTCCATTCTTTCACATTATACATTTCCATCATGTAATGAGGGTTAAAGTGACACCTCTATACTCTATGTATATGTACACCTCCCCCCAATTATCCATCCAGCAACACATGGCTGGTACTAGAAAGATGCATCTCAAAACATTTCGTATACTTACAAGCTCTATGACTCCCGAGAGAGGACGAATGAATGACTCAGATCCTCGGAGGGTTTATCTCATGTTACAAACCTGCAGAAACGCAGCTGAGTTTTGTTTAGGTGGGTCTCAGAGGGGGCTCCTCTCCAGCTGTACCCCAGTTAAAACAGCTGCATCACAGTCATTCCCCACAGGACACACCGTCACCACGTTAAATCTCCCTGTGCAGCCGTGTGGCGGCAGTTTTATTTCCTGTTTCTTACACAGATGAGCTCTGCTTTAAGCGACTGAGTACAATAAGGAAGGTTATTTTCCCCCCGAATTGTGAGCATTTCACGAGGATCAGAGTGCAGGCCCATCTCAGCAGAGAGCACAGGAGTATGGAGGGAAGCACCTGTGTTTCATCTCCATAATAGAGACACACGTGCGTCCGCTCGCATTCTGCCGTGTCTCTCTGGCAGGGACAGGGAGCTGGGCCTGTATTTAATTATTATACTCAACCTGAATTTTTCAACCAGTTCCTTCCTCCCAATTTTTGACATTAAGTAATGAGGTGCAAATGACAATGATATAGAATTCCCAAATTGTACTTGCATAAAAAAGGCAAAAAAACCCCCCAAAAAAAAAAAAAAAAAAGAACTCAGTTTGGGTGGATCACTGAAAAAAGCACCCCTTAGGGTGTGGCAGTGGGCCCCATGACTGGGTGTGGGAGTCCCTAGCTGTGCCATTACTGTCTTTGGCTGGAGGTCCACACTGGTACAGCAACCACTGGCTCAGCTTCACTGGGAAAGAACAGAAGTCAAAGTCCTCAGTCTGAATGCTCTCTAGTGGCCTCTACTGGCTGGCTGGGGACCTGCATGGAATGTGGACTGATCATACAGCATGGAGTTATGTGACTGGTGTTGCATCTGCAGTGAGGAAAGCAGTGAGGGCTACTTGACTAAGAGCTGAATAAGAGCAGTTGTGTGCATGGCTTCAAAATTTATGGGAGAGAGCTGCATGGGGAGGCTGACAGGGCAGCAGGTCAGTTTGGTTTGGGTGTGAGAAATCCACAAAAGACCTCAAAATGAACTTTTGAAAATCCTGTGTAGCATTTGGCCCTTGGACAAAACATGTTTAACATGTCATAGTTGCATGTATGCACAGTGACAACCTTTCTCAAACAGTCACTGCTGTAGGGGCTTTACAGCACCTTCATACAGTGAACACGCAGGCTCAGAATACAAGCAAACCTTAAAGGTTATCCAGTCTGTATGGATGTTTAGCATAGACACATTGAGGAGTATCCACATGAACACTGATCAAATTAAATATGACTTAATACATTATTTTTAAAAAATAATAAATTTTCTTCAAAATGATCCCAGAGTTATATGTAAACTGCACAGACCGCTGAAGGCCCAGAAAGGGGCTGTCCTGGTTATCATTTTTAATTAGTATTGGATTGATGGTTTCATGAGCAAGCAAAGGGCCAACACAATCAAACACAAAGCTCTCTGCTGTTACAATACCCATTTTACAAAAGACTAACTTCAGCCAGTACTACATATTATACAAATTTAAATCATTGATGTTAATATGAAATTATATTATACATACTAATACAGCTAAAACCCTTAATGATGGGACTATCCACTAAAAAGGGCAACACATCATATATAATTACATTTTAAGTGCGACCCGGGGGAGACAAAAGGACAGATATCACAAGATCACAAATCCTGAATTGTTCGTCAGGTTGTGCCAAACGGCCGCTGCGGCTGGTGGTTAGTGTCTCCAGGGAGACTGGCTCTGGTGTCTGTCTGGGAGGGAGGGGTCGAGCAGCAGGATATCCCTCGCCTCACTGCACAATAGTAACCCCCCCCAATTCCATCAGCCACCTGTGAGATCCCTGCACTGCGACTTTGCACACATCTGACGCAGCAACTAGTCAGCTCAATGACTGTGCAAATCGATCTGTGCTTCCGTACACACGTGCTGAGCTAAATGGCTGTAGTTTTTTTTCTGTGGTTAATACTGGCAATGATATCCAACTTATCCATACAGGTCTAGAAAGAAACCTTCTGTGACAAGTTCCCCGTGGTTTAGCTACGCTACCTCCATAAAGGATCATGTTGTTCACTTTTGTGTTCTTGACAATCGCAAAAAAAAATCTGTTGTTGCATAAAAATGAGGTTGTGGACTTCCATACTTGTGGGAACAGAGTATGTATCTGCAAACAGTGAGCACTTGCTGTATTTCCCTCTGTGGGAAATCACAGTATGTTCCAGCTTGTATAATTTGAGGGTAAAAGGCTGATATGATGTTCTTGGGTATAATTTTATGGCATTCATCCATGACAATGAGTTCTACTGAAGGCCCTGAGGACCAGCTGTGCCCAACTAATCCAAACTGCTGCTGTCCCTCCAGCACTGTCGAAAACTATAAACAGATGAAAAGTTGACATCATGTCATGTAAATATCAGGTAATTATGGTAGCCCCACAAGAGGACCACCCAAACGGGTATGTAAAGGTTTCCATGACGATGGAATGTCAATGGAAGGGTTTCCATGCCGATGGAATGTCAATCCCCCAAAAAGGAAAAAGTGACTCCAGGTCATTTACTGATATCTACAGCCTTCTAGAAACAAACAGATAAATAATTCTAAACTCTGAATTCCATTATAATGACTGGAGCAAAAATGTTAAGATTCTCTTTAAAATTACCAAAAATGGATGATAAAAAGTTCATTTTAAAGAATGTTTAGAATGAATTGTCAACCTGTTACTCTCATTCAGTAAATCATTGCGCTGTGTGACAAGTTTGATTGTGCTGCATGAGGTCAGTGGTTTAAAAATAGAGCTAGTACCCAGGCTCATAACGTGTGAAGGTAGAGGACTTCAGGATAAAAAACACAAACTTCCCTTTTTATCAAGACCTGTTGATCTCTCAGATGATTCACTAGCAGATATGGATCAGCAAAAGACAAAACACTTGCTTCCTCTGTGTGAGATAGCTAGCCAAAAAATAAAAAAATAAAAAAAACCCTCTGCTTGGATGAGACCACAAGCAATGACATCACAGCTTTCCCTGGCTACCATGAAGACATTCTGACACTAACGGACAAAAACGTATTCGTGTCTATACATTATAATAATGTCTCCTCCTTTATAAAATATTTCAACCACCCTTCTGTATCACTATTTCATACGATATTTGAAACTGAAATTTGAAAACAGGGAGTTTGCAACTCATTGGGTGGAACTCAAAACCTAAATAAAGATTTTCATTTTAATTTATAAGACAATGCACTTAATGCAGTTCAACGGTTATTTACCTTGTTTGCTCTTTTCTCTGCTTTAACTAATTCAAGAACAGTACTGTTGTTAGCTCAAGGGTGTGTACAACAGCAACAGGCTAGCTGGAATCACACCTACACTATTCCCATGAAGACAGCAGTGCAATAGTCATCTCATAACATGCTCGTTGCAACACATGGTAGCAGGAAATGATAGCAGCATAACCATTTAATCATGTGCCAACATAGTTCCGAATTTTTGTGGGACTGTCTAAAGACTAAAATACCTGAGTAACACTTGCTGCAACTGTAGTCTTAAGACAACAGTCATAAAGATAAACCACAACACAGACAGGCAGGGTGTATGCCTTACCAAAAAGCTAAGTGGTAATGAGAAAAGGAAAAAAAAAAAAAAAAAAAAAAAAAAAAAAGGCCTTTTCTCCTTGCTGGCTTGGTTTAAACAGTGCGGGGTTATCATGTGGAGAGGCTATGTCTGACGCTGAATGGGATTGGCTAATGTCAGCGGCGCAAAGGATCTGTCAGAGTAACTGCCGAGGCACGACGCCGAATCACACTGCAGTATCTCACAACGGTGGCTTCACCTGGCACCTAATAAAAGATGCACACGTTTTCTCAGATCCCTGCTCCTGTTCCTTTGAACTACAGAATTTGGTCAGAGTGCCAACCAATTTAGAACCTAAGTGTTTTTCATGTTTCCCTCCCCCCTAAAATATCGACTAGACTTTTGAGATAAAGTACCAGTATAGATAAGGTCGCTGCCTACATGTCTCGCTTGTGCTTTGCAGAAGGGATATGGGCTGTGGTATATTCCTATCCATTTAACTTGTAAAGGTTTTTTTTTTTTTTTCATCTCAACCACAGCAAAAGATAGGTGAGGGACCATAAACAGCAATTCAAGCGCCCGTGACTAGACGACGCCAATGGAAAATAAATCCGTTTTTCAACACTCCCGTCTTCTGAGCGGAGTTTGATTGCTCTGTCTGCACCTATGTAACATCAAAAACCTTAACCTACCCCCTAATAATAAATTGCAAACAAATTACACTAACGCCGCTGGCAGATCCATTTTATGGAACCAGGAGTGCTCAGATACAGTCACTAAAAGAGCCGACATACGGGTCAGTTTTGATTTAATACCGTTGCAACTATGGTATTAAGGCATAATTGTTACTAGTAGCCCCATGGCAGTGAAAAAAACCCCATAAAGCCAAATGTTTTGCAAAAATGCAAATGCAAACATTTTGCTCAAAGACCATAATCTAAAACACGGTCTACACTGTAAAACTGGTCTCATGAAAAGGTGACCCAAGTCCAAGCTTTCCAGCAGTTTCCATCTGCCCACGATGTAAGACACGATGTAATTGTGCATGTTGCTGTCAGGGGTTGAAATGGGAAATGCGCACAATGAATACAGGAAAACCCATATACGTAACGGGGACTGTCCGATGCTTCCATTAATTTAAAGTGAGGTACTGTTCTTTTGTTTTGCTGCATTGTCTTTACTTTCTATGGATTTTTCAAAATAGATGAACTTCAATTACTAAATAATAAAAAATAAACCTTGAAGGTCAATTTTACGCAGGTTTCTGCACAATACCTACCGGTGTAATTGTGAGCGGTACAGACTGTTCTGTTACCAGCACTCGAATAAAACTGTGAGAAGGCTTACAAGACAACAAACCTGATGTGTTCCTAATAAGCCTATTGTGCGAGCATACGTAAGTTATGAATTAAAAGCGGTATTTCACGCAAGCGATACCACATACTCTAACACAGAAGCCAACATTATTCGAAACTTCACACGATGTAAGATTTACTGTACATCGTAAATAATAAACTTCGAGAGAGAGATAACGCTTCGCATCACAAAAGTAAGTTTAAAAGTTATTGTGTTATGACACATAGAAAGAATGTCCATGAATGACATTACTGAGGTATTAGGTGCGGCAGAGTAGCAGCCGCATATCAGTTTCAGCAAATCTCAGTTAATAAGTGTGACGTTTTCTCTGTCGAGCCTATCAAACGATGTACTGAAACACATGAAAAAATAGAGCCTGAATGAAAATGAGTTGTAAAATGGAAAAAAAAAAGTGAATGTATATAATGTACATTAAATGTCAAAATAATTCCATATGGCCGTCCAAATTGTTTATATATTAGCATAACACAAAAACAAGAAATCCACCTGTACGGATGAAAATAACCACCACAAACTTAATTTGCCCAAAATGAAGACTGTGTCACTAACGCGCATATTGAGGCCAGACTACCAGCCACCTAATCATCAAACACAGCGCTGATACCACGGACATCGCAGGAACGAAGTCCTGGTGAGTCATTCACAATGTAAGGATATTTATACATTAAATTAAAACTTGAAGTACCTGTTTTTCAAGCGCGCTTTGAGAAAGTTTCTTCCGAATGGTGCCATGGCAACTCTCACTGTTCAACAGAAATGTCCTGGGTATTTATGTCAGTCTGCCGGCATAGCGAAGAGCACTTGGGCATAGCCAAGAACAAAACTGGACAGGAGAAAAGTTTGGCAATTCTCAAGTTACACTCTTTACTGCGGAGCGCTACTCTTGGGGCCCTCCCCTTTACTCAGGGGGTGGCGCTGCAAATTTGTTCTGCCAGGAGTAGAGTAGCGGAAAACTAGAACATCCTCCTCCAAGTCCACTGCCAGCACGCACCTAAAACAGTGTAAACTTTCAGATCTTAAAATAAACTGTAGGAAACGCGGTCTGTGCAAAATTAGCTACTATTAATAAGGCCCTCATCGTTTTCTGAGACAAGAGGACATCGAATCCCGACATTTCTATTTTTACCAGTAAATTAGTCACGATGGTTGGGCATGAAATACATTCTACAGTGTTAAATGATACCATATTTTTTCTAAAAATATTTTTATTTAGGTTTATTTCATCACAAAACATATTTTCATTTAGAGCGCGTTTTAGGAAAAGGTAAATTATTGAACTCAGACAGGGTGCAGGCGCAACATAGCCAAAGGTAACATTTTATTGAAGTGTACACTCTACTTTTCTTTCTCTTGTCGACAGCTCTCACGTCGTTTGTCTTCAATGGCCGTATTGTTTGCAGGACTGAGAGAGCTTCAAGACTGTACCTTAGTTTAGCTGCCAGGCAACAAGCCCAACACTAACATCGTATGTGCGCAGGCGTGGAGACGCGGAAAAGTGGCAGGACAGAGACGTCTAGTGGAGCGTCTTGTTTTACTCGCAGGTGATAACAGAGCCGAACCACAGCATTTTTCAAAAGTCCGGTATTACACGTTGTTTGTCCACTGCAGAGAAAAAGGCACACTTCTAATAAAAAGAAAGTGTAAATCAGTACATTTGTTTTCAAATTGAAAATATTGACGGTGTGTAGTTCTGCTGTACAATGACTGAGTCTGATAAGATCAAAAGATAAATGTTCTAGTGGTTTATAGGGTACTTTAATTAGGAAAGTATCGTACTTTACACACTTTAGGTGTTTATCGATTATAAATTCTCCCACTGAGGGGGAGACGTTAGCCTTCCATCTTTACTACACTTTGATACAAAATAGGTACCACCCAACCATTAAATGTATGAAAAGATACATTTAAGTTGTTGCCTCGAGGAAAAATAGTGTTTGTTGTATGTTATCAGCATATTCCTGTTATTGTTGGTGTTGTTGAAAATTTGATTCAATTAAAAATATGTTGTAAAGATTTACAGCAAACTTCATATTTAGTCATTACCTGTTGGGCAAGTGAACTTCACCAGTCTTCAGATACTGGACACTGTCTGACAGGTCAAAAGGCAAAAACAAATTATATGCAGGTTATTGAGTCCTTCCTGTATATGTCTGCTGTGATAATTGATGGCAATATTCTGTTTACATACACACATTTATCTGTATGAATTCAAAAGTTTATTTTCTGTGTGTAGTGCAATTTCACATGCCTCTTCTCAGGTACTTTAGGGATAATGACGGGGTATGAAGCGGTGTGACGTGTGAACTCCCACGAGTGAATGCGCAACCGAGGTGACGTCTGCAGTGCTGGTGACACAACAGCAGGCTGGGAGGTAGGAATGTGAGGATGGGGGGGAGGGAGCTCTCCTGACATCACACTCAAGCCTATATACTGGCAGAATGGAGCCCACAGCCTCTTATTCTGAACCTGGGGAGCACAGAGGCTGGACAGGGCAAAGGCAAAGAGTCCCATCCTCTATCCTCTCCTCCTTCATCCCTGCCTTATGGACCTGACTGCTGCGTAGATTCACAGAGACAGTGGATTCTGCACGATGAGGGCTCCGATCGTTTGCGTGGTTTTCCTCTTTCTGGTACACGAGGGAATGTGCTCAGGTGAGTGTCTCACAACGCTCGTTTTTGCGTCTGAACGCCCTGCTGCGCTGGCGTTGGGAATAATGATTGAGAAACTCAGAAAAACACCCTGATTGATCTCCGTTACATCACTTTATTGGGTTGGGGTGGTGGTGGTGGGTACAAATTTTGGTGTGTTAGGTGAGTTTATTCAAGAATTTGTAGAAATCAAAATTGTGCTCAGTGCACTTAACCATCGATAACAGCTGTTTGTTTGTGCTGCTTTATTTTGCCAGCCAAAATTTTTCATTTGCTCTGAAATTAACATTTGGCTCAAAATCACTAATCTGAAATCCAGTTAATTATTCAGTACTGTACTAAGATAAAGACTGAATAATACAGATGAAGAAAATTATTCTAATGTATCAGCTAAAAACAAACAGCTCAGACAAAGTATATATCCATGAATGGGTTTTTATCATGTAGGGTTTTATATGCGTTTCTCTGATAACCAATAACACTGATGATTTAAACTATTTATAAAGTTTGTATAGCTGTTGAGTGAACGTTTGCTTACATGCACCCCGGTAAAAGGCAATTACACGGTTGTCATGAAAGCTGGGTATGAAGTTAAAGCCGCTATTATGAGGGGATTTCAGAGCACTTAACATACTTGACTGGATTAGAGTTCATAAGCTCTCTGACACTGATCTACCAAACGCCTTCGCTCTACACTCTGCTACGCCTTTCACATTCATTCTCCTGGGTAGGTTTTGTCCACGTTGAATTCAGGGTTCACTTTTGGGAGTAAAAACTCTTATGCACTAGCTCCACATTCACTCAAAAAATAGCTATATAACAGCCACTTATATAATTGCTAAGGCACTGTGCTGGGTAATACAAATATAAAATACATATGTATTTAATATATATTTGTGTATACATATATATATTATTTGGTTCACAAATATTGATGCAGTTATTCTAAAATATTAAATCTACATGTAATGAATGGGGGAAATGCAAGGGTGAGTTTGCTCTATCAGCTCTGCCTGCTCCTGCAGCTCACACACGGACCCCTGTGTGTGTGACTCTGACACCCCTCCTAGCAAGGGACTGGGGTTCCAAGCAGAAATCAAATCATCTTTAACTGAGATGAGTGCAAGAACAAATGTTTTTACATTTACACATCTGGATATTTCATTGGTGCAGCTCAGCTTCAGTACCTTCGCCAGGGGTGCAGTGCTGATTTTAGGGACCTCCAGGGGCGCATTGCCTTTAGTGTCAGCCTCACTTTGTGTTCTTTCCTGGAAAAGGCTTCTGATAGGGTACATAACAGCCACACGGGCATGGCAGTGCCATTTTGTAAAGCACCTAAAGAACAAGTGCAGTTCCCTATGGAAGCTGACATGGACAGCATTTTATGTCAATTTATCAACTGAAATAAAGCAAAACCATTTTTAAAGCTGCTTTGTAAGAGCTGATGTCATACTCGAATATCTGCCATTGATGATTAAGTTATATCACACTGATATGCATAGAGATAGACTGTTCCTATAGCATTTCAATTGTTGGTAGTTTTCCAGTTTTTCCATTCATCAACTGTGATTCACTCCTCAATCTACAACAGATGTTTCAGTGGTCAACACTGGTTCAGAGGCATTAAGTTCAACAGTGAAATTGATTATTTTAAGCAATCCAGGTAATACTCTGAGCTCCATATAACTGCCCGATGGAATGCAAACGCCCAGGTAAACGCCCAGCGGGTCTGCATCTACAGCAGCAGTAGTTTATGCGCTGCAGGTGGCAGGATATTATATGATCACAACAACATGTTAGCCCATCAGTATCGCTCTGCTTCCTGCCTGTGAATTGTGTTTTTAATGCACATTTTAAACCTTGCTTAAAACAAAGTGTGCTGTCTGTAATTGACCAATCTATATACATTTGTTTAGGATTATTCAGATTTCATAATAATGGCTAGTGAGCCAATAATTCAAACTGAAATGTCATACCCTTGACTGAAATTAGACTGTTGCTGAAAGAAATGTTTTTATTCTGCTTCGCTTGACCCTGTTGGCAGATGCTGACCAGGAGCGGAAAGGAACAGAGGAAGAGTTTCTGAACAGTCTCATTGCTTTAAAGGTATGCCACGTTTGGGTCTGCAGAGAACAAAGAGCATAACATCATGCTGTTCGCCGTCTGTCTGTCCTGACATCATCACGGAAACACACCATAGATTCGTCTTTCGTTGTTGGTGTGTCTTGTCTGTCGATTTCCTTAAAATAATCAGCAATAAACTATACCTGTGATCCATATGACACAGATATTATTAATTACTTACTTTAATGGTTAAATAGCTGCAACATCCTCAAACGGACAGTAAAAGTCCTGCTTCTTCTACCCTGCCAGCCCTCAGTACTCAGGTTTTCTGCATTTATTCTGGATGCATAACAGCTCTGAGTTTCCTGTGTATACCAGAATTAGACATGAAAAATGCATAATCACTATGCGTATATTATTCACCCTGCGACGATATTTACAACGAAACAAACAAGTAAACATATGTAACCTTTTTGATAGTCATTACCACATGGCAGTAAATAATGGGATATAGTCTGTAGGAAATACTGTGTAATCCGTTTTGCAATAATAATTTCCATTGTATAAACAATGAAAATATGTGCCATTATAAAATATTATATGTTATAAAATGGCACATCTTTTCTCAGGTCAGTTAAATTTGAGCGTTCCCTGACCGGATAGCTCATGAAAGGTAAGACATAGATTTCCCTCTCCTTCAGCTCAGCGGCACAGACGGCATTTGGGAGTTACGTACTGGATGTGGCTAAATTGTGAAAAGATTTTATACCAGCTGGGAAGCTTTTCATCAGATGGCAATGCTGTGTCCGACTTAGAGATATTGCATTGCAAGAATTGTAAACATTTCTGTATTTTTGTATGATTAGAATACAGAATTTTAGAATGGTAAATATGATAGGTCAGAATTAATACTGCAGCATGAGAAACATACTGGCAGCAGAAAGGGGAAGAATGTGGATGAATTTGAAGGCTGTGTGTTGGGTATGAATTATTCATGTGATAAATGATGTTGCGCTAATGTCTGTGCTGTTCCTGAGTGCCGTCTCAGACCCCACGCTGATCGATCACATCTCATTGCCTCTCGCTGTCTTCACCTGAGCTCTCTAAAGCACTAATGCCTCCTTTTCAGTCACATCCCGCAATGGCTCCGATTCTTCTTCTGAAATGAACTCCGCACCTCTGTGCGACAGGGCCTCCAAGAGCGCTCACATACGCCAGCTCAAATCCAATTGTTTGATTTATTGATTCATCGGGGACACAGTCAAAATGAAGCCGTTCTCTACCTGATCACAGGTTGGCCGTTGTCTGCGGGCTCACGGCACGGTCCCCGGTGATCCATAAAGGAAACCCAATAACCTCCGTGGCGCGGGGAGGGGCGGGGCTGTAGCGGGGCTCCCATTTAGCAGTTTGAACAGAGCCTGATGCTCTGCACTTCGTGAGGAGAGGTCCCCCGCGCCGAGTCCTGCTGCGGTAGCGCCAAGCTGCAGACAAAGCCACTCTTCATCAATACGCACCTCACTTCATATGCGGTCTTACACATTTACATTTATATGGCTGGATATTTACTGATGGTATTCAGATTTATAAATCTTACTCAGGAGTACCAACTGCTGCTGTTATTGCCCCCCCCCACACTTTAACCTGCCTCTATACTGTACCAGACCAGTACTGCTCAGCAGTCTGTTACATATATCTTCATGTACATGGCTGGGTGTTAACTAATGGAATGAGGGGTTAGAAATCTTGCTGATGAACTCAATTGCTGCAGTAATGGACCATTGCGGTATAGGCCTGACTGACACACGTCATTCTCCAAGCTCCCACCATGCCTGTTACTAAGAGCGATTGTCAGCATTATGGGCTGCCAAATCGCAGACATGCACCTATTACATCTGCAGATATTCACTCTCCTGATCCAATTATCAATCGGGGAAATGTTGCCATTTCTTTATTGCGTACATTATTCAGTTTTTGCAACGGAACAGTTATTGGACAGTTATTAAAACTTGCAAAACAATGCTGGAATACCACACCGTTGAATCATTAGTGGAGATTTAGCTACCCTGTTATCAGAAACCACAAATTGGATTAGTCATTCTGCATATGGCTACATGTCTGAATTTGAATGTGGATATGGTGTAGGTCCTGCCTCTAGATTAAAATAAACAGCATTGTTCTTCAAAGGCTCACTCAAAGGGAAAGTACTGTAGCCACTGGATATAGTAATATCCATGGTAACCAGTATCATCCCTGAGGACCAAATAGGTTATGATGAAATGAATGCAAATATTTTGTAAATTTTTTTCAAATCTGATAAACAGAAAGAAAATATGAAAGGCCAGTTCATCAACATTCATGTTGTCCTCATACACATCAACACCCCTAACTGGATTTAAACCATCGCTTGATAGTGGTTCCCCCCCCTCAGCATTACAAAATTTGATAAATGGGATTAAACTGACAGGAATTCAATTAACACGCAATGTACACATACTAAGATTCTTTTATGGGGCTCCCTTGGTCTGAGGATGGGGAGGTAGTGGGATATCTATCGGAATACAAACTGTTTCTGCCCTTGGGGAAGCAAATGGGAGATATAGTGGAATATGAACCCTGTGTTTGTGCCCATAGGGAAATGAAATGGGATGTGTTTTGCTTGTGCCCATAGGGAAATGAAATGGGATGTGTTTTGCTTGTGCCCATAGGGAAATGAAATGGGATGTGTTTTGCTTGTGCCCATAGGGAAATGAAATGGGATGTGTTTTGCTTGTGCCCATAGGGAAATGAAATGGGATGTGTTTTGCTTGTGCCCATAGGGAAATGAAATGGGATATGTTTTGCTTGTGCCCATAGGGAAATGAAATGGGATATGTTTTGCTTGTGCCCATAGGGAAATGAAATGGGATATGTTTTGCTTGTGCCCTTAGGGAAATGAAATGGGATGTGTTTTGCTTGTGCCCTTAGGGAAATGAAATGGGATGTGTTTTGCTTGTGCCCTTAGGGAAATGAAATGGGATATGTTTTGCTTGTGCCCTTAGGGAAATGAAATGGGATATGTTTTGCTTGTGCCCATAGGGAAATGAATGGGATGTGTTTTGCCTGTGCCCTTAGGCGAGCAGACCACAGTGGAGGGCTGCACTACTGGACGCATGTGGGCTGATCCACAGCCTGACTGGGCGGGGCCAGGAGGTGTGGCCAAGTGACAGGGAGGGGCTTCTGATCTCTGAACAGGTCTCCATGGGAACACTGGAGGGGCTCTATGATCTAGAGAAACTCTGCAGAATATTGCAGCCCAGAGAGGTGAGACACACACGCACACACTCCAAGATACAATATCCTCCTGCAGTTGCAGATTTAAAATTAGTTTTGGACTTCCTGCTGTTTTGCAACATGAATGCAAGTTATGCAAATGAGCACATCACCACACACTAGCCTATCATCGCACGATGACACACAGAATCAGGACTCTCCACCTGCCTGAGCTCGTGCGAGAGAGCCCCAGTCTCACAGTGACTAACGATGCTCGCTAACAAAATGCATTTATGATTTCAGACATTTCAGGAGTACCTGGAGTCCGACCTTGCACAGAGCAGTGAGAACCCCCCCAAGAGGAAATCTCCGTACATACTGAAACGGCAGCTGCTCACCAGCAAAGCCCGGCGGCCGTACATCCTGAGACGCAGCACGCACTACTGACCCCCCGCCCTGCCCTGCCCCGCCCGGAAGCGGGGGCCCTGCACCCCCAGTGTGTGTCTGTATTAACTATGTAAAAGGTCTTTACTGTAGTGTTTCTGATACACTGGCCTCAGTCTTTCATCCTGCCAGCCCACACTCAACATCCACCGTGTAAATAAAAACTGCAGCAAAAACTGTATCATCCAAAAGATTGAATTATATTGTTATTTCTTTCTTCCTATTTTTTCCCCCTGCAAATGCCATTGACACATTTCCCCTACTCTTTACAGAGTAAATTAAACACTATGGATTTCAAATGACTGAGATATGAAAGTCTCTTTATTGGAGTTCACCCTGAAGTCTTGGAAAACTCACTCTTGCAGGTGAATGGGTTCAGTTATCTGAGGACTGAATTTCACTAATCAGAGTGACGCTAGTTTGATGTGTGATTGGGCGTTATAACTGACCCCTGTAACACCCACTCAGATAAAAGACTGTACTGTCTGTCCTTTGGCATTTACAGCCAGAGCGGCCCTTTGGCAGAACGTTCTGGAGATGTGCTGGTATGAGCTCAAAACCTTCAGCCTGATCTGTGCTCCAGCATAGCAACGTTTATCATGAGCCACTAGCTAGTTTGTGGAGATATGTGGTCACATTGACATGGCATTGTAAAAATGGAACCAGGAGTAATGACAGAAGATAATTGGATTATGTTTCACTGGATTTGTGGGCTACATTTTAGTTTGTAAGAGAATAAGATCATACAGAATCAAAGTAGCACTCTTTAGTAGCATGGTTTTTGCTTTGTCATTCAGTCATTCAGAGTTTTATACTCTTCATCGCTGTTGAGAACAACATGCTGAATATTTAAAAGCTACACATATAAGCATCATCATTTCCAAAGCATCATGGTGTTTCCTCTCTGATGATAACTGATCATTACTCCCAGAAATCATTATTTTAGGAAACATGGTCTATTGTTCACTGTTTGCAAAAAAAAAGAAAAAAAAAAAAAAAACACACACAAACACATTGTGTTGTAACTGAAACAACGCTATCAAAATACCATACCCTGATACTGAAGGTAAATGTAGCAGCAAGTTCCAGGGGTTGACTGAATGCCTAGAACGGCTCGTGTTTAGACTTGTGTTTGGCCCCGACATCGGTTAGGGCGTGGAGAGAGAAGACAGCCAGTCAGTGCTGGGCCCTCATCATGTACGTTTATCTGTGTGAGTCAGGCAGAGACTGAGTGTGAAGAGGACGGGGGAGCCAGTATTCTGCAGGTATAGTGTTACACCAAAAGAGGGATTTTAAGCACAATGGCAATACTCATCCTGAGATTCTGTACAACACGCTTAATCACACTTATCTCTTTTGAATCAGCCGTAACAGCATCTAATATTTCCTTACGCCCTCATCTGCTCCCATGGACGTTTGAGCAAACTCTGTTAATGTGAGAACAAAGCACAATAACTCCAATACCTCTATACCTTCAATGGAAAACATTTCAAGAAATTCAGTTCTGCCTGGGATCATCTTTCTTCCAATTTATATTCAAAGCCCAGTGTTTACTAGTGCGTTTCACGTTCCAAATGCTTGCAACGCCATGTGTTTCCAACGCCATCTAGTGTTTACTTTGAGTACTGCTAATTTCCTCCACCGCTAATGAGACAGTGATTCTCCTCACACCAGTTCAAATAGATTCTCTCATTTGAGTGTTAGCATGAAGAGATGCCAGCAGGATATATTTTGGTCTTTGTTTGTCAATCACAAAAAAAAAAAAAAAAAAATCATTCACAGATAGTTGATGTAGGACAAGAAAGTTCCATACTGAACTTCAGTATTCTGAGATTTTTAAATATAATCATATAAGTACACATCGCTAAATGTTAAAGATGTCTTTCCATACAGTGTGTAATATATTAATAATGATTGTGTTTAATAGGTAAACGACCATTTAATTTTCACAATCTTCAGTCTTTATATCCTGTAGTGCAACAACAGTGTTACACAATACTCAAACTGCAAACATGGAGATGTGAGGGGAGGCCAGTATTTTACTTGGCAAACACAGGTGTATTTCTCCCTCTTAAAACAATTATTAATGCACTGTGATCTGTTCATGAATATTTCACAAAGTTTGGAAATTTCCACAGAAAAAATGTGGGTAAAATTGTACTTTATTGGTGCACTGCTACATTACCAACTCTGCTTTTTAGAGTATTTTTTCCCCCCAAATAAAATCAGGCAGAAAAAACTCTGGAGGGTGCTTATCAGTCCTCAGAGCAAGACATTAAAATTACTTTTCAAATCTTCCTGCCAGTGCTGGTTTGTAAACGCCAAGAACTGTTTGCCAAGATTCCAAAAATAAAACACTGCATGTAGCCAAAGAAACAAAATTAGTGCTGGCCTCAGCACTCCTGCTTAAAACAGTAAACAACCAAAACGACTTCTTTTCACAACCTAAATTATGAAAGATACAAATGAACAAAACACCACCCAAGAATGAGTCCACCTGGCTGCTCTTACTCTAAATGAGAGCACACTCAGTGACCATTAATCCCATTTGGCAGGAAATGCCAAGAGTGAAACCTGGTGCGCAGATCAAAAGCATCTCAAAAACCGAATAAATAAAACAATTAAGCTGTTTGTTTGCTTTATTTCCTCCCAAATAATGAGGCTCAATAAGGTTACACTTCCTCCAGCTCCTTCTCTGTGAGTGGTGCCCACCCTGCTCTGAGTCAGCACCACAGGTGCACAAGCTGATTGGCTGAGGCCGGCCAATCAGAGCCTCTTTTTCAGAAAGGCATTTTGAAGCAAATCCAAAAAGCACAATAAGATTTCAGCAGAGGAGATTGTCTGACGCTAAAAAGATGCATGCAGTGATAACTTCCATGATTATGTTTATGAAAACTCTGCACTCTTCAGTTCATTGTATGGTTTGGTACACCACTGAGGCAATGCAACTGTATAAACTGTGCACACCTGTGTGAAATGAATGCCTAACAGTACATAAATATAAAAGATAAGTCAGCCATGGCTAATGGCATTCATGTTCTATTTTAACCACCGAGTCTCAAATAGTCCTTTATCACAGAAATGTTACCCTGAAATGGTGATACTCAGTATTTTATATGGACACACTGTTAAAGGTGTATACAGCTCTCATCACCATGGACTTTTCCAGACAGGCTCTGACAGGGGAAAAAAAAAAAATAATAATGTAAAACAATTAAAGAAGAATTATAGCCTGTATATTACCATATTACTCAATGGGATGTTATTTAACCAAAAAAGCTACCTGCTGATAATGACCAAACACAGAGGAGTAACACTGCATGACTATAACTTATGCTGGGAATCAATATTGTGATTAATCTGTTTCAATTTGAAATTCTGAACCTCATTATGTTTAACTTTGTTGGAAAAGTTAATTCACCTCATATCATACAGACAATTATCCACTAGAGGGCAATATGATCACAGGCAGTAGATTCTCTATGAACTCCTGCCTGCGCTCGCACACCTATACACCATCTTTTGAAACATGCACACTTATGCACACACAAATAAATGTGAGGTGGTACCAATCCCTCAAGCCTCAACCAATCAGGAAGGAGCCTGAGAACCAGTTCCCAACCACACAAAACAAAACAAAAGAATATATGCAGTGGTACCAATCCCTCAAGCCTCAACCAATCAGGAAGGAGCCTGAGAACCAGTTCCCAACCACACAAAACAAAACAATATATGCAGTGGTACCAATCCCTCAAGCCTCAACCAACCAGGATGAAGCCTGAGAACCAGTTCCCAACCACACAAAACAAAACAAAAGAATATATGCAGTGGTACCAATCCCTCAAGCCTCAACCAATCAGGATGAAGCCTGAGAACCAGTTCCCAACCACATAAAATAAAAAGGATAAAGGAGCATAAGTTGACTCTGATAGTCAAATACCTTCTCAATCAACAATAATGAAAAAATGCCTCTTCAGTAACTAACAAATGGCTCTTCAGTGTATCAGGAAACAGAAGTATCAGGCATGTGTAAGGTTAAACCAAACATACTCAAAATGCAGGTTAGCAAGCAAACAATGAAACTCCCTCCCAAAACAAGGCTAGAAATTGTTCTCGATAAGCCTAATCAAACCAAGTGAACAAATGACAGCCAAGAATATTCAGTAAGAGCCCTAAGGCAAGAGATTCAGGCTAAAAAGATTTGTAATGGTGCAGTCTGCTGGGAACAGAAATAAGATCAGAATGACCCCAGGGGCATGATTCCCTAACTCTTTCAAACCCAAAAGAAAGGGCGTCGTCACACCCTGATTGGCCAAGAGGGGAAATGCACCGAGCTGGTTCCAATTATCAATTAGGAGCCAGTCTCCATACCCTGAGCAACAGGTGCTCCAAATGACTCTCCAATCAACTGAGGGAAAGGAATTTCAACATGCAGAACAACAAAACAGGGGGAAAAAAACCCAAAACAAGTGAGAACGAAAACACCACATTAAAGAGCATTGACAGCTAGTACCAGAGAACCGATGACTTCTACAAATGCAAATTCATCTGTCCCATATATTAAAATCTACAGTCATATTTTGGCTGTTAGCAGATACAGTAAGACTTACACATTTGTACACTGAAAGTGTCTCGCTCAGGGGCACAATGGCAGTATAATAACCATCACACCACGCTGCCACCACTACGTCTTTATGATTTGGAGGGGTCACTTCATTTTCCTTGCAATTAAAATTAAATCCATCCATGGTTTGGCTTGGCAGTACAATTTTAATCTGTACAAATACTTTACTGTTTAAAAAACAAAGCCTTACCATTACGACATCACCATAAAGCTTTTCATGGCCAAATATTCTTGTAGGTGCATTTGCAAGCAGCACTGCCCTGTGTGTTTCCTTTCATTGGTATTTTAATTCAGGAGGCATTTCAAATGAAACGCAGAACTACAGTTCGGCTCCCCAGCGTGACTCTGGATGAGTTTTGGTTTTGCTGAATGGAAACTACTGTGCTGCGTCTGTCTGAGCCCAGCCTGTAAATTTTGCACATGGCCGTTTCCTCCCCGTAATTACATGTGAAGGAATGAGATTAGCTCCTTTGTGAGGAGTCTGATTCTGTGATTAGATGATGGTATATAACAACCATGACCTTGTTCTGTGGCTGCAAATCAAAGAATTACAGATGGCATCTGGGGGGAAGTCGCCCTGATCTGGCAATAGGCAGCCGCTGGGTTGATGTGCGGTACCCTGCTCTGGCAATAGGCAGCCGCTGGGTTGATGTGCGGTACCCTGCTCTGGCAATAGGCAGCCGCTGGGTTGATGTGCGGTACCCTGCTCTGGCAATAGGCAGCCGCTGGGTTGATGTGCGGTACCCTGCTCTGGCAATAGGCAGCCGCTGGGTTGATGTGCGGTACCCTGATCTGGAAATAGGCAGCCGCTGGGTTGATGTGCGGTACCCTGCTCTGGCAATACGCAGCCGCTGGGTTGATGTGCGGTACCCTGCTCTGGCAATAGGCAGCCGCAATAGGCAGCCGCTGGGTTGATGTGCGGTACCC